>KZ308129.1:223127-334172 GCA_000376725.2 Ladona fulva
AAAAAAAATAAGTTTTGAATATAGATGATGATAAATTAGTTATTTAGTTATGAAACAAAACTTTAAAGTACTTTATTTTCTCTTTAATGCATGAGAAGTGTTTTATTATCTAGATTTTTTTTCTCATCCCTTGTCATCAAACTTTGTTCTGAAGAAAATATCATTTCCTTTTTAAAGCTATGACTTGAGATTGGTATTTGCTATTTATGAGTTTATACTGGCTTTAAGCAGTTATCTAAGTTCTTAGCATAATTTAATTATTGATCAGAGTGAGGCTTATCGAGCACAGTATTTCATTAATAAAGATACTTATACTATGAATAATATTTAAAGAGTATTTTTGTGAGTTTAACTCAGTGAAAAATCCTATTTTCATTAAAAATGTTTCTTGCAGTCCATGTGTCTCATGGATGTTGATAGGGCTTGCAGTGAGGCAGGAGTCAACAGGCATCAAATTAGATTCACGTCTACAATAACACTAGATGATCCAGGACCACCAAGTAGAACTGCTGAAAAACTTCAGCAACTTATTGCTGGGTGAGCTGTCTATCATTTAATTAGAGATCTATATCTGATGTCATCTCATATCTCACTGTGACTTCATTTGTTACACATATTGTTATATTTATTTTTCAAAAATTCTTTATATTTTATGAAAATTTTAATGTTTTCAAACAGCATATAACCAGTTTCATAATATTATGGTGATGGTGAATAACTTTTAAAAATGTGATTTTGGCATATTATACAATTTGTGTATTTTTAAAAAAGAATGGAACATAAATCAATAGTCTTTTTGGGTGTGATAAATCTGAAAGCAGAGTACAACATGCTGTAAAATGTCACATTCTGTACATTGGTATCATGATTTTCTTCTTACTTTTTTGCATTTTGAATGTCTTTAATTTGAACACACAACACAAACTGCAACTGAATTACTCTTCTTGGCTGTGGCAGGAACATAATCTGGAAAGTCTTACATATATGCCAGAAGGGTCTGATGTTGATGTTTAGCCTTGTTGTGGAAACTTTGCAGACTCATACTTCAAAAATGTTTTCTACCATTTGCATTTGGAAGATTAAATTGATAAATTTCTGATAAAGAATATGTGAATTCCACAGGGAATAATCATTTATGTGAAAAACATTTCTTTTGTTGTATCATTTACCACGTTTTCTAATGATAAGATAATCAGAAATATGTTGATCTACCTGATCCACCCCACCCATCATGAAATTGTAATCTTTTAGCACAGTTGACATATTCATCGTTTCTTAATGCCCATTGCTTTGCTCCTTCATTTGTTTTTGTGGAATGTTCTTTCTAGCTATGGGCTAGTATAAAATTTTTCTGTGGTGACACAATACCCTTTTTGCAAGTAAGGCTGTAAGTAAGTAATGACATCACTATTTGTGTAGATATTGGAGATTCTTTGGCCCCTCAATCAAAATTAGTCCCTTTTTCTGTATAAATAATAAAGGAACATATGTAACCTAATTTAGATTCGCATAAGAGGAACGATTCCAAACCATGCACACTTTAGAGGAATATATCCTTTCCATCCTAATTGACCTTTGAACATCATGAAGCTTTTATCGATTGTTACATTGCAATCTGACACATATACCACTTGTAATTTTTTGTTCATAAAATCAAATATTGGCCATATTTTATGCAATTTTGGATTAGGGTGTGAATGATGGTCAAAGTCTGAGTCATAGAAATAAATAACTTTTTTCTGTTACAAAAATCTATTTCTTTTCATAATTTTGTGAAAAAATTGTGTCTCAGTTGTTTCTCTTTTGAACCAATACTGATTGTGAGAAATAACTGGTTTTTTTACAGTTCTCATCAATGCATTTACCCCAATGAACACAAATATTTCATCTATGCATGTTGGTGTCCAGTTAGTATGCTTGCGTTTTTCTGCCTGCTTAATGGTTTCATTTACAATAACTTGCAAAAGATTATTGTCCAGAAAATGTCAAAACTCTTAGTCATTGTATGAATCTGAACTGCTCATTCTTTTCCTATGTAAGGTATATTTGAATTGCAACCACATATCCTTGTAAATTTGTGAAAATAAAACATAGAAGAAAGGTAGGAATAATACTTACCAAATGCCAAAGTACGCCAACAATTCAGCAATTATGAGCTCATGGTAGCGATTGGACATCTATGGCGAGCTAGTGCTTCAGATTCTAAATTATCTAAATTTAGCCCTAAGTATATACAAAATAAATACTGTTGAAAAGAAAAAGGTAAAGAAGTAACTGGACAAACATACAATGTAAGAATTATTTCGTTTGTGCTGATAATATAACATATTAGAACAAGGTTGTATTATTATGGAGGTGGTCTTTTAATCATGGAGACTAATGCATGTAATTTTATGTAAGTGGTTGTTTAGTGGTTAAAAGGCTCAAAAATGTCTCCTAGTACAAAATGTCATATTAATGGTTCTGATCTAAGTATTTGCCAATCATATCAGCGTAAGAGTAATAATAAAAAAAGGAAAAGCTTGCTTGAATATTTTAGTCTCTCCTGTTTTATTTGTTGTAAGATTTTAATTTTTAAATACTGAGTGTTTTTAACTTTGTATGTTTATGATTTCAGTCGCCTAAAGGACTGGAGTGTACAATTAACAGAAGGATCCTCTATCTCTGTTGAAAGTGTTTTGATTAAAGTGGAAACCACTGAAGATGACCAAAAGAATGTACTCGTATCATGGACTAACCAGGTGAATTTTATTTATTCCCTTTATTTCAATATACATTTCTTATGTATCACTTCATATCAATGACTGTAATGTAACTTGAAATCTAAGCCTTGATTTTATTATATCATAGAATCAGCAATTTACATTATGAAGGCTGCTGTATTTAATTGAAACTAAGAAAATGTTTTTTTTTTGTTCTGGACTTCTGAAGAAAAATCGGTTAATCTTATAATCAGAAGCAAAATCCTCTACTTCATTTGGATCGCATAGTCTAGATAATTAGGTTTGCCAGTAATACATAGTACATAGTAATGTTCTGTTTGAATTAAAATTATCTCAACTCACAATATTTTCATGTGACTGATTTCAATTTACCAAAATTGGATGGTAAAAAGTATCAACCATGGTATAAACTGAATCAATGTTGGGGCATTGGATTCAGGGAAAACTTATGAACATTCTTAATTTTCCAGTGGTTGTGATCAAACTTTGATAAACTGAATTCTTTAAAGTTTAACCATTTATTACTATCATTAATTATTATCCAGAATATTTTTTTTCTGTTGTGGACTTCCAAAAAAGGGAGTTCATCTTAGCTTTGGCTTTGTCTTAAATTCATGCAAGTACAGTAATTCATGAGTTTGATTTTGAGAAGCAAAGAAGAGGAGAAGCGTTTTTCATGGTTACTTCTTCTTTTAATTCCTAAAAATGCTCCACTCCTCCCAACTTTCTTTCTTTCGTAGCAAATGAGGTCTCTTAAATGCCCTTGCTAAACCTGCTCATGCAATAGTAACAATATAATAAGTAAATAGTAATATAACAATATAATAAGTAATAAGATACATAGATTCGAGGACTAGTCCTTGTATCTATGTATCTTATTTTACGCTGTGTGGATTGGTTGATGTAGATGGTGGGTTGCATAATACCAATTAAGTCTTTTGCAAATGTACCGTCTCTGAATTCATCAAGGGATCACAACCTAGCTTTTCATCTCTTGTCTTTCAAGCTTTCCCAACCTGTGCCTGAGAGCATTGTCATAATACATTTTTTTATCATAGCATTAATTAAGAAGTCATATCGCCTAGCACTGCACTTTCCCAAGTTTGCGAGTATGTACAGTGTAGTGGAAAAAAAGTTTAATCGCATGGGTAATATAAGATTAGAGATTTAAGGATACACGAGAAATAATTTTCCAAGGCATGTGTGACACTGACAAAATGGGCTGCCCTCCCATCCTCAACTGTGGACAAGAACTGTAAGCCTAAGTTAAGTTCAAGTGGCCAAAGTTTTGTAAGTTTGAAATTGAGGGAAATGGTCTAATGATAAAGGGTGCCAGTTATAAAATTTAAGAAAACATGGATTCAATTTAATAAAAAATATTGGTGAAAATGTTGCATGTATGAAATGAGAAAAAGATGTGAACTCTAATGCATGATTTTCTTAGACAATGCAGATTCACCAATATCACGAACTAGTATTGTGAAACAGATATATATATATATATATGCCATCAAATAAGTCTTTTTTCCACAACATCAACATAATGGACCTCCAAATCACTAATCCTACTAAGTTCTTCATAGATACATTTGAGTTAGTGTGGCAGAAATGTAGCAATGAACAAGCTGTAATCTTAATTATGATACTTTGTTTAACGTCCCCTGTCATATGCTATTTGATGGCATTCAGTGTACAAACATACACTGAAATTGTTTAGTACATCAGAGCAGAGCTTTTCAGAATCGTTACAATGCATTTAGGAGTAGATATGTTAATTTTATCTGTATTATTCCTTCGGTAGTGTGAAAATATCTTAGAAATAGAATATCTTAGAATCGTTACAATGCATTTAGGAGTAGATATGTTAATTTTATCTGTATTATTCCTTCGGTAGTGTGAAAATATCTTAGAAATATTTAAGCTGCTGTAATGATAACATAAACTAAAATATACTGGTAAATTCTATAAGTGAGCAGAAAATGTTTTAAACAATAATTTTATTTCCGATCTAAATCAGATTTATTCTATTTACTATCATGATTTTTCATATCACTGATCACCTTTCTCTGGATATAAATTTTATACAACAAAGAAGGCTGTGCATATTTTTTAGGCATAGCATAACAAATTTACAAGGCCTAACAAACAAAGAACAAATAATTTTTTCCTCCCCATATTATACTCAGGCTCAAGCCCAATAAACTGGCATCTTTATCTGGCTCAAACCTGGACAAGTGTGTTGCTATGACTTTCTTGCATTCTGCTAATGTTATTAGCATATGATACCACTATTCAGGATATACCTTAGAATTTGTGCATTACAATTAATACAATGGGACCTTGAATTACAAACTTAATTCATTCTGGACTATTTGTTTGTATCTGAAAAAATTTGTATCTCGAGACCAAGTTTTCCATTGTATCTTGTGGTAAATCAGTTAATCCATTCTGTCTTGGAAATTTTGAAAAAAAAAACATTATTTAAAAATGCAAGTTGCAGTTTGATCCCTTAGGGATGAGAGAAAAACAAATTTGGGAATAATTATTTAAATCAATATTTAGATTAATATATTAAATTAATATTTGGTTGTGTGTAGTTACAAGTAGAAGTTTCTTGCATATTGCAAGCTTTATGGTAGTCGATTTTTTTTATTTTAGACAAGGGTTATTCAATTAATCCTAAGAAAACGATAGAAAAACAAATAATTTTGTGTAGTTTTTTATTTTATAACATAATCTTCTAACTCTATACACTTTTTCAAGCATTACTCCAACTTTTTTAAGCCGTCCAAAATGTAGGATTTTGGAAGGTCCTCAAAATAGGTATCTGTTTGGGTGATGACCTCCTCATTTGACATGAACCGTTGTCTGCCATGCCATTTTTTCATTTGGAGATAGAAAGAAGGCATTAGGGGCCAGATCTGGTGAATATGGTGTATGTTGTATTACTTCAAACTTTAATTCCATAATTTTGGCTATCAAATCTGTGCAGGTTTGCACCCAGGCATTGTCTTGATTGAAGAGGATCTTTATCAAATGAGGACGTTTTTTCTTGATTTCTTCACTCAACAGGTGTAATAACCATGCATAATAGAATGTAATATGGGTGGGTATGGCCCGACACTTTTTGCCAGTTCTTTCAACACTCTAGCCGGAATTCCTTCTGGACCTGGGGATTTGTTTGGCTTAATTTTGCACCAAAGTTTAACTATTCCATTTTCGGTGAAACATATACTTGACATCAACTCAGGTGTACTAATCTTCGGTAGGGTCTCTTTGCAATTGTCATCCGTGAATATGCTTTGATAAAATTCATTTAGGATGTTTGCTTTCCTTTTTTTATCGCAAGTTATATTACCATCGATTTCCCTTAATGAACCTACCATTTGCATTTTTCCCTGTACCTCTCTAACGTAAGACCAAAAAGCTTTGGAGTCCTCTTCTAAGCATTCCCCAAGAAATTTCTGCTTGAAGTTATGGAGGGCATTATGAATTGCTTGCTTAGTATTGGGTTAGTGTCGGGTTTCGCTTTCTTGTGCTTTTCTAACAATAGCGATCTTATTGGGCTCGAATCAGTCTGATCTTTTCCCGCAAAAGCCTTTACTCTTCCGTGTAGAGCTCTCAATTTGCAAAGGGCCTTTCTAAACTCTCTGTCATACCATCTAGTTTTGCAATCCTGTTTGAAATATTTTGAAGGTATGTACAAGTCAATGTATTTATTCATTATCTCAACAAAGAGTTCCAAGTGTCATCAGTGGACATTTCATTTACGCAAAACACGAATGAATTAAAATTAGTAATCAGCTTTTCATCAAAGTCCTTGAAATTTGCTTTTGAGTAAAGATAAATATTCCATAGGAAAACGGGTAAGGGTGATTTTGCGCATGATGGTGCGCACCCAGGAAAAATCCCAAGGAAGAATGGACTTGAAAACACAACTCCTTGCCCACAAAGTCTCCCGAATGGCTTGGAGAAATGTTCTGCCGGGATAGCTCAATGGACAGAGCACCCGACCGGCAATTGAGAGACCTGGGTTCGATTCCCAGTCCTGTTAGACTTTTTTCAATTCCATTCTTCCTTGGGATAAATCTTCTGTATAGGTTTCTTGTGCTTGTTTATTTTTAAGTCAATGTCTATGTATATGTCTTTGTGGTCACCAAGCCCTTCGTCAATTGCGATGCTCTTTATACACTCAGGAAAGTTAATTAATAAGAGATCGAGATTATTTTCACCCCTAGTTGGTGATTTCACTACTTGGTTTAAAGAGTTTTTCTGAATTATATTTAATAACTTTTTACAAGAATCAGTATCCATAGACGTTTTCTTTAAGCTATGATTTTCCCAGTTGATATCTGGAAAATTAAAATCACCTCCTATGATCATTATGCTCTGATTATTTTTACAGGGGTATGAATTTATTTCTTCATTAAGATTTCGCAAAACTTGGGGACAGGAGTTTGGTGGGCAGTAAAACGACATACATTGATGTTTGGCTTGTTAGTTTCGCTTGGTTGGTAGTGTAGTGTAGTGTAATAGTAATTGGTATTGCTAGTGTTATGCGTCATTAAAAGTCAAATTGAGCTATATGGAATGCAAAGGATTTTATTTCAATTTTCATTTAATTGTACTGTATTATATAAGTTTGTGAATGAAGTAACTGCTTGAGTCAACTTTTTTCAATTATAAGGGCTATTTATCTAAATTAAGTCAGAAAAACACTTTTCTAATGATGAACTGGTTCTGAAATATGAAAATAAATATATTTCCTCTCAAATCTTTTGTTTTTTTTATTTTAGGATGAAGAATTGGGCAGTTATATTCTGGAGCTGCTTCAGAACATGGGGCGATGATGATGGTACACCAATAATTTCTGTTTAAAATGATCTTACTTTATGATTAAATTATTTTTATAAATTTAAGGTTCATTTCTTTAAATTCCAACCAGAAACCCTTACTGTTATCATTATTATATGACGATTTCACTTTTTATGGTGTATTTTTTCTGATAGAATTCACCCTAATCATAGACTTTTTCCATTTTTTTAATGGGAAAATTTCAAGTTAAATGCAAAGATTGAAACAACCTTTTGAGCTTTTTCAATGATGATGTTAGGTGGTAGTTAATAAGGAAGTTGTTAGGGACAACTTTTCCTGCAGATAGCATTGGTGATTGAATGAAGATATTCTGTAGTTTTCAAAGAATTGGTTTTTATTATCATTAATATTATAATTTCCATTTGTAAATCTCCCAATAAAATAGATTTTTTACAAGAAAAAGATATTCCAAAACAGTTTAATGAACATGATATGATGGTAATCATGAGAGATCTGGATGCAAATTTAGAGAAAGGAAAATGCAGTGAATTTATCAATGAGCATAGTTTAGGCATGAGAAATTATCTTATTGAAAATTAGAAAAAATCTGTTAAAGAAGAACATTTTGTGGTACTAAATGTTTTTAAATCTTTCACCATGTCAACAAAACCTGGATTACACTACAGGATTGACCAAGAAACAGAGAAACCATATTGAGTACATGCTGATGAACAAAAAATTTATCAGTAGTTGGTGAGTTATAGCTTATCTTCATACTAATATTTCTTCAGAGCATTGCTCTCTGATTGGAAGATTTATAATTAAAATCCAAAAAGCAGGAAGAAATTGTCTTGAATGTGGTGAAAACGATGAAATTGGAAGAAAGAACGGATGAATTAATAGTCAATTGCAATTCCCTTTTAAATTGAAATTTCCCTGGGAGAATAATGTAAAATCCTAAATTGACTATTAATTCAAAAGAAATATCACAGGAAATAACCAAAATCTTAAATAATATTTGTGATAAGAATTTGGATAACAGAGTTAGTTCTGCAACTCATGATTGAAATTTGGTTTTAGTATTAATAACATCTACTGTTCTTAAATGATGCCATCGTAGTGGTTAAAGTTGACCTGTATGCCAATACCTATGAAACAAAAAGCTACATGCTATAATGATAATTGAACTGTTAGCCTCATGAGCTAATTCCTAAAGGTTATCTGCCAGAGAATCAATAGATTATAGGGAACATATTTGTTGGGAATGTTTGCCTCACAGTTTAGATTTCACTGTTTGCCAGACAAAAGAGGCTAAAGATGCATCTTTAGTGTCCAGATTTTCTTTGTGTGCTGTATGAAAGTCATACTGATATTTTTGCTGGTTTTATTGATTATCAAAATGATTATGATGAAGAACAACCCAAGAGATTTATTTAGATATTGAAAAAAGTAGAACTGATAAACCATATCTGAGTTTCATCATTAATTTAAACGTCCTCCATATACCTGTCAGGAGAGGAGTATCATCTGAATCAAATTTGAGATTTTGACAGGAATGTGTGCTTTCACCTTTATTGTTTAATGTATATTTAAAGGGAATTATCTGAGAAGCTCTGGAGAACAACTGTGCTGGTATCAAAATCAATGATGAATGTATGTATAACATAAGATGTTCTGATAGAGAGCATAAGATATGCTGTGGTGTTTGAGGATAGCCTTGAGAGTTAATGGTTTGGATGGTGGAAATCTGTCTGAGTGCTGGACTTTCAGTGAATTTTTGGAATACTTGTGCTCAGCATTAGAACATATGCTTAAAATGGACTTAAACTAATGTTCTCCTTAAGGTACAGTTTTACGCTATTTGCCAGCCCATAAGACACACACACTTTTTTCCTTCGAATATTTAATCTAACATCGACCTGTGTCTTATGGACCGACAGAGAGCATTTTTTTCTGACATCAGGAATAGGCATAATTGTAAACAACATTGCGCTTTGACTTGTGAGTTTTTATCTTCTTATAACCAAGGAAGCCTTTATAGTAATGTTGCAATTTTCTTTCATTCTTTTATAAATTGATGCTCTTTCACAAATCTTGTTTCTTTGTTTCATTTATAAGCAGCTTACATTCTAGTGTGTATAATTTTTTCTTTGTTCGCCTGAGAAACCACGGTGCGTCTTAAAACCCAGTGCAATTTATAGGCCAGAAAGTATAGCATAATATTTTTTTAAGGTTAAAGTGAAGATTATAGTTAATCTTCTGTATACATGATGGATTTTCATGGATATTAACTATAATCTTTACTAACAAACACTTATAATAATGTGTCCTCGAGTGAACATGAATGTCCATTCTAAGTATACATTATAATACCAGTCTTTAATGTATAATATTAATATCCCACAAATTGTACCCATGATGGACAACTTCTCAAAACAAAGCAAATGGAAAGAAAGAGTGCTAACATTTACATATGTTGGAAACACTATAATGAAACGTGGGCTCACTCAGTAGAGATTTGATGCAGAAATATAAATATGATAGAAAAAGCATGAAATGAATTCCAGAAAATTATCAAAGGAATAAAAATTGTTTATTTTTTCTTTTTAAAAATTTCTATTGAGATGGTATGTTTTCCAGGTAATACTATAGAGAAGCAATTCTTAGACTCAGAGACATTTCCTGATATGAACTGAAAGTAATAGATTTGTGGTATTATGGTTACATTTTGAATAATGCATGGAGCTCACTGTGCTAACTTGGCCTGGAAAAAATTGTAAAGAAAAAAGGGAATTGATTACAAGAAAAACAAGCATATGGCTCAGTTTAGCAACAACAAAAATCTTTTTTGAGTTGAGGGTGACAAAGTACACATTGTCATGATGATCAACAACATTGGAAACAAAAAGATGCTCTAAGAAGAAATACTTATGAAGTAATATTTGTCATTCCATTGTGACATTCTCTCTGCCTATCTAAAAATTATTTTTGTGTCAGGAAATTGTTAGCCCCTTTCTGTCAGTAAGAAAAAAATTGGGCAGTTGATAGAAAGAATAGAAATTCCTCATGAAATATTTTATTTGTTTTCAAAAGTTGATGACCCTCTTCTGTCAGAAAAGAACTAAATAAAATCGAGACTAGGAGAAAGTTCAACAGAGTGAGTGAAATTAGATGATTGCATTTCAGAAGATAAGGAAAGAATAGCTGTGAATAGGTCTTTGGCAGGAGAATAAGAGGAGATCTGTTTCCTCCGACACTGATAAGTTATCGGAATCGAGGGTATCTTGGAAATATATTTCTGAGGAAAGTTGAGTAAGAGATGGACCAGTTGGCAAATGAACCATTGAGGCAGTATTGCGTAAGATTTTATTTTTACAGTACGAATGTAAAGGGTTAAATGGTTTTCCATCAAAAAGTAAATAATCGTGGAATACTTAATTGACAAGGAAAACCATAATACTGTAATTGACTGCCTTTAATACGTATGAACATGAATACGACAATATTTGCATTTCATTGAGATCAGATTTTGTGGATTGGTCAAGGGGTAGTATTTATATTAACTAAAAATATCACTCCCCAACATTGTTAATAGGTAAATATAATGTAAGATCATAGCTGTATGCTTCATTTAAGTTGATATTTCTCTCTGAATCTTTTGGAATTTCAAAGTAATTTATGAGTGTGATACATCTTGTATCGTCTGTTTGAAATAAATCACCTACAAACTAGAGACATTCTTAGAATAATAGAATTTATTTATTTTGTCCATCATTCTGAAAGTTTCAATGTTAAGTCCTCAATATTTAGATGGAAAGGTGTATCAGTAAAGAATTCTTCTAGTCAATAGATTCTGGCAAGACTTTCTAATTTTCATTTTCTCAATTCTTCTAGTATTATAAATTTATGGCTGGTCTGTATATATCTTTGTGTGGTCGCAGCTACTTGCTTATTAGAGTATTTCTAATCAGAAATTTCATAATAACTTCGATTTTTTTCTGCCTTCACTTGATGTTATTCCATAATAAAATGAAGTAAATAAGCTGAATTCATCATTTAATTTATACACTACCGAAATATATATTTTGTAAGTTAAACATTTAATTCAGCTTATTTACTTAATTTTGATATTTCATGTTCAGAATTTAAATGCAGTCACTAAATTAGTCTGTTTTTAGTGTGATAGTCTTATATCTTTTGTATTAAATAATGTTTAGAATTGCATTAAAATGTATGCTTTACTATGGATTATTTTCATAAAGTTGAATGTGAGTATTGAGGTTATTTTGTGTCTCAATTTTTAACAGTTATGAATCTCAATTATATCCAGGGGTGTAGCTAGGATTTTTCTCTGAGGTGTCTGAGCAATGGATTAAATGAAAAATTACCAACATATCAGGGGCCGGCAAGTTTCTATCCTTACTCCTAATATTCTTAAATGGAATTAGATTTATATTTACACATATTCCCTGCAAGTATCCATTGAGCCTGTAAATCTTTAAACAATTACTATTTACCTCCCTGATCTCGATTTTTTAAAACCCATTTCAACCCTGAGGGGGTTTTTAACACCCAAAACCCACCCCTGGCTAAGCCACTGATTACATCACTCATCTTTCTTTACTCTTTAAATCGTTTTTAAATTGTGTTGAAATTGAGATTTGCAGAATGTTTATTGTAGCTTATGTTTTAAAGTATATTTTTGTAGAAGGGCAAGAATGTTAAGATATCAGAAGACTATCAACTATGGTTTATTCCACCTTTGATGTTGCCATGAGATTGTGCTGTGTCAATAGCAAAACTGGTTGTAAAATAAATCAATGTTGAATGTGCCATGTTATTTTATCGTTTATTGATAGTCATTGCCTTAACTTAAAAATTTTAAAAGAATATCTGTCAATAGTTCAGGCTCTTTCTAAGATAAATTATCAAAATAAGATTAATCATTAGTATAAGATAAATTCTTATTGGCTTGAATTATTTTTCTTTATCAGGTTGTCAAACTATGGCAGAACTTTGTTTATCTATGATTTTAAAAATGCACTCGAGTCTTAAATTTGAAATGTCAATACTTGCAGAGGAATAGAGACTTATCTCTTTCCAATTCAGTGTTAAAAAATTTGAGAATTGTAAAAGGCCTCACATTTCTTAGAATTGCAGTGTTTTCCTGATCTAAATTTTTCTTTGAGTAATGAAGTATGAAGAGGTATTTTGAAGAAACTAAGTTAAAAGGATGTTTACCCCTAGAAAAAGAGGCGTGAAAGATGTGTTTTTATATAAGCATATAGATCATTTGTTTAGGTTAAAATATAAGAAACAATACCTTGAGAATTATGAAATCATAGTATTGTATATTTATTATATTTATAATTATTGATTGATTTATTACTGGCGTGGAGGAATCTTTCTACATTGATATGTTTATTTTGTGCAAATTTTATCTTATTCACTTTGAAGGCAATCTTTTCGGTAGGAGTGGCTATTATTTCTATTTCAAAAGTATCCAACTATGTGATCTTAGGCCTTCCACTCCGTCGCGCAAACACCACTGCTTTTGTATTGGAAAATACACGTCGTGTTGACGTGCAATGCTCTAGGGTTCAGTTTCTCAGTTTTCCGATAAAAAATTCTCAATCCTGGTCCGGTTGAATCACGTATTTTCCACCGCATCAATTCTCGAATTTCTCGTGGGCTTCATTGGGGTGCACAACTTTATTCCAAAGAAATGACATTATTCATTTGAATGCAGTTCAGCATTTCCGAGAAAATAATTTGCCGACGTACCTCTTTAAACCGTGACTTGGAACATTAAGTAACACCGATGTTCTATTGTCAGTCGGGATTTGCACTCTTTGCCTTAACCTTGTGAATTTCTTCCTCACATTGGCAAGGTAAGAAATGAAAGAGGAAGTGTCTCCTGCAGATAAACGTGCTTTCTTCTTATCCGGATGGGAGTAGTGCTTGTCAGGATGCAGGAGGTGATTGTCCCAAAGTCGGATATTTAAGCAAAAATCTCGTATTCTACCTGGATTAAGTCTGAAATCATGTTTTCGAGAATTACGAAAAATTAGAGCCATTAAGAAATATTCTCCGGAAATTTGTTATCAGTATCATCGTAAATACGAATCGAATGGAAATTTTCCACCATGAAGTAGAAGCAACCTTCGATTTTTTATTTTCTGAGAAATTTGATTTTTTCGAGAAGGTGATGCGTAGGATGATGGTTTTGATAACATAGACTATAATCAAAGTGACCGCATTTACTTCTGTGAAAGATGAGGTTAATGACCAGTCTTATAGAAACATTAAGCGGTATTAATTTTCCTTTCCGTAAAATCAATGTAATAATTATATCTTAAATACATTCGTGGTTTCGCAAAGCACGAATCGAGGATGGACTCATTCGATCTCGACCACTTCAAAAATTTCGTCCTCTATTTGTTAATTTTCGGTAACATCTCGATATGTCATATATAATTTTATCATTTACGAAATAACTTTTCACCAGAACATTTTGTGGTTGGAAACATTGGTGAAGCCCAAGGAGATGGAATGGGTTGAAAGAATCTTCTTGGGCTGAATAACGTATGGATCTCGGGTACGAATAGGTAGTTCTTCCGGAGAGACCCAGCTTCGATCCCTGATAGAATGTCAGAATTCCAAGCTGAACTCAACCGCTGAAGGAGGCAAATCACGATGAAAGCTCACCACGGTCGAAATTATCGTTTTTATGTAATCGTTGCTGGTATCAGTTATTTTACCATTAATTAAATACTCTCGTCCTTATTTGGGGTCAGAAACTGATAACCATTTTTTCTAATTCGTGACCTTGGAAACTTGGATTTCGTGCCGCGTCAATTTCAACCAGATGACGTGAATGTTGATATTAAGCGGAAGAAGTTAGGTTACAAATATTCTCGTTTGTTTAGTATTTGGCGCTCCGATATCGTAATCTGTTCATATTTGTCGGAATTGTTTGATTCCTTTGTCTGCTAACCGTAACGTTTCCATCTCCGAGGTTTATGTGTTTTGGTGACTCAGTATTTCCGATGCCTCCTTCTTTTCGAAGAAGGGAAACTTCTTAGCATCGGCTGTGACTAACCGAACCTGCAGAATCTGTGACGTCTGTGGTCAAAATTCTGGGAGAACCGCGGCTTCTTTCATGTTTTATTGGAAGAGTATTCGTACTTTAAAAGGACACTTGACGCAGTTAAAGTAGCCAATAGTCTGTAAGTTTCTGAAAGAAAGAACGGAGGACTAAAAATTATTCACTCAGTGCTAGCGCAATCTCCTTATTGTTCACTCTTGGTTCATCAGTCAGCGACTGACTCTCATTTTCGTGAATATTGGAATGGGTATAATTATCAGCTGTTTCATTGGTACGAGCTGTAAGAGATAACAAAATCACTCCTTTATAGGAGACATGCAGAATATACGAAGTGTCTACTAAAAGATTAAAATTTTCAGGTCTCTTTTTTTATATTTCTTCAAATGAGGTTTTGAAGTATTGTAACCGCATTTATATTTTCTATTGATTTTTCTCTTATCAACCTAGATCTAGTTTTCTCTGGATAGGAAATGAAATTTAGTAATATTGAAATGGACGAGGTGCTGGTGATGTTAAAGATACTTTTGAAATTAATACCACAAGGGATTTCTCTCTGTGAGTCTAAACTAATGTAGAACGACAAAATAAGTAAGCACTTCGTTATTTCCACAGAGAATGTTCTCTGTGGAAATAACGAAGTGCTTACTTATTTTGTTATTATGGCTTTCCACGAAGTCCGGCCAAATACCATTGAATTTAATGTAGAACGATTTTCGGCTTTCAAGGATTGAACATTTGACGACGTTATTATTATAAATCACGTCATCATTTCAATAACTACCCTTTGTGAAGTTATACCACGAATGTATGCTCCCCACAGGCCTCTGGGTTGCTGTAAAAACTTCCTGGGCTATTCGGCATTCCGTAGAATATATAATTTCTACTAATTAAGATCTATAACAAAGTAATCCATTCCAATCTATGTAATTTATTTTTTAGCGAAGGAATAGTTTCCTTTCTGCTTTTAAGAAATTTGTTTTTTCGATTTTGAATTCCTTTGGATTCCGCGGTTACTAGTTCTAAAGGTGCCTTGTCTGAGTTGCCGAAATTGAACATGTTTCTCTGTGGACCAAAATGTTTTTTCTTATATCATGAAAGTAAATAACGCAGCCTTTCTTGCCCTGTTCATCCCTCACCCATTTGACAGACTGTATTCACGTAGACACTAAATTCAGTTTTTCTCTCAAAATATCATTTAGTATTCTCCTTCGATGCTGAATTCAGAGTGGCGAAGGGAAGTTGAATTCAGCGCTGCCCTGAGGACCGTATCTCACAATATTTCGTGGATAGAATCAAAGCTGAACGTTTTCCGTGAATTATACATCACTATTATGGAGTCCAAGTGGTTTGAGAATAGCGACAGGACAGGGAAATCGTCAAATTGTGAGAACGTGTGCGTATGTGAATATCTAAAAATAGTGTACATGCGAGTTTGAAAATGTTGTTTCATGTATATTTTCTTATCTTAATGTAAGCAACTTTTTTTTATACATTCGGAATGAAAGAGAGCTTTCAGAAACGTCATTGATCTTTTGGTGAATTTTCTTCTAATTTATGTTTTAATTTCCTTTTCACTAACTACAACCATCGTACCTACTTCAAATGACATCTTCGTCAGTCATATCGTTTGGTAGAGCTATCGTGTATCAGAAGAAAATATTCGGGGAACATCTACATAAAATACTTTGCAAGCCGCCTTTCGGCGTGTGGCGGGGGGTGTAAGCTCCTAGTCTTCGAGCTGCTCCTTCAGCTTATTGTTACCGAGAATCGGTCGCGGAAAAAATTAGTCACTAAAACGACTTGTCTTCGCATCTGTTTCTCTTATGTAAGCTCATTGTCGGATCGGCCGAAGTAGCAGAAGGGGGTCGCATAATGACAGTTACGTCTACCGCTAATGTACTTTCTCTGAATTTATCAACAATCGTAGCCTTTTCTCTTTTCCATAAGGATTCCCAGCCAGCCACTGATAGCTTTGAGTAACGCTTGCTTTTCTATCATAGCACTTTTTAACAATATGTGTGCTCCAGTTTAAGTTATTCGTAAGAAAGTTCAACCGGATTCCCTTAGCAAATTGAAAGATTTGGTCCGCCATGGCAGTATCTAAAACTAAATCAAATGGAAATCTATAATCGAAATCTAACGGACGTTCCAATTGTACATTTGTACGGCTTGATGCCGTTACTGCCAGTATTAAGTTTCAATTGCAATTTGAATACCCTGAACATTTATTTCGTTTTTGTTTAACAGCGAATCACGGATGGATTCTAACATCATCGATTAGCTTCTTTTCAGCCCAAGGAAGCCCGCCATGCAAGTTAAAAAAATCACATATACTGAACTTTATATTCTGCTTTCTAAATCGAGGATGAAAAATTATCCTTTCTCTTCCTCTGAGGCATCCCTGTTTAGTTATTCTGTATTGGGAGTGTCGTAAAAGCGGACGAATTCTGATTTTCCATCCAATCTCTGAGGTGAAAGAGAATTTGGGGAAAATATGTGATAGGGCATTGTAAGAATAGATAATATTTAGGTGAAGACGTCTCTGTCCACAAACGGACAATACGTCGAGACAATCGTACGAGCCACGGCGTAAACACGAAATTGTGATTAATTTAGGGCGTATGACATAACTAAATATCAATAGCGTTTATTTATAGCTTTACATGTACCTACTCAGAAACGCCGTAGAAGTTGGAGATACAAATATTCGCACCAAATTAGACCGCGTAGAATTACTGTTTTGCTAACAGAGTTGTAAAATATTCTCTCCTTAAAAATTAGTTTTCTGCTGTCTCTACGTGATATTTCAATTTATAAGACTCAGCATTTGCTGACGTTTATGTAATTATGCATGTTGACCTATAATTCGAGTTCTAGTTATCTAGCAGGTTAGACTACCCTAAAGCGTAGCACTTTATTTAACGTTGACTTGTTGCAAGTTATAGGTAGGTTGGCTTCAAGTTCTGTTTCCGGACTTTCAGTCCCACTGCGATCACTAAAACACTTATTCTGCCCCGTTTTACACCTTTCACTTGGCTTTAGATAGAAAATGGTGGTAATCATACATTCAAAATTTGCACTTTTCTACATCAAAAATGCTAATACACTGATTGTAAGGTGATTGAAGAGGAAACATGAATATTTCTGGAATGCCTTTGATGTTTAGGCAGAAAAAAATCGTTTTAGTTTTATCTCTGTCGCTATTATTCATTGGAATCTTCGAACAAAACTATTGGACCTAGTCCAATATTACAACATTTTATCGATGAAAAATGTATCATTTTTGACTTGCTAGGATATGGTCAGCCTAAATGACTAGCCTAGGTCAGCCTATTCTTTGCCTTCCAATTCGTCTGGGATCGAAGCCTGGTTGTTTATATGGCCTTCCATAAAAAATGCATGTCCATGCATCTCTTTTTGCCAGATGAGTATCATGAGAATTACAGCGAATAGCGGATGAGAATTACTGCGAAAATAACATAAACTATTTTTATCAATACATTCCGACATTGCTTACGTATGTATCTCAAGAATACTTCGATGGAATATATTGAAATTTGATCATAATATGTAACGTGTCTACTCCATTGCCATTTTTATTTGGGTACTTAGAAAACTACTATCGAATTTTTTATAATGGTTACTGGAGTTTGAAGATAAATAAAACCTAAACTAGTTTCCCTAAGGAAAATAAGATAATATTTTATCGTGTTTCATCTTGCGTTCAACCATATAATGCAAACATTTTTGTTTGAATCTGGCTAGTATTTTATTACAAATAGAACAAAGAAAGTGCCCGGTTTTTCCCGCTCTCTAACTTTGAAAATTTATTTCTGAGACCGTATCTGCCTAGCCGTTTAAGACGTCAAAACAGAAAGCCTGCAATGTTTTCGCATTCGTCCGTCCCAGTCTTTGTTTTGTGGATTCCTCAGCTTTAATGGTTCTATATTAAATGATAAAAAGGAACGGGTGAATGTGACAACATTGCAAGCATTCTGCTTCCAAGGATCGCGGGTTTTCAGTACTGTTAAATATAAATTCTCATTAAGTAAATCGCCAAGTTGTGATTAACGTAAGCTAACACTTGCGAAAAATCCTACCTAGAGCTTTATAACAAGACCAAAGTCGTGTGTTCACCCATTACCGAGAAAAAGTTGTTGCACAACGTCGATAACGACTTCTTATCGTATCATTGAAATAATCTGAATACTCTCAACAAATGAAGAGTAAATATTTTCATTTAGTATCAAAATTACTTTTGATTGAATTGATACTTACGTAGGTGCGTACATACAAAATTTCAATGCGAGCACTCCTCGAGAAAAAATTGATTATTTTTTTGGTTTCATGTGTAATAAAATAACAACCAGATGTAACAAAAAATATTGCATTATTTGGCAGAATGAAACATTCTAAAATTGGTGCAAATTGTTTTTCTTTGGTATCGCTAGTTTAGTTTCTTTTTAACTCCAAATTTGAGTATCCATGATAAAATATCCGACTGTAGGCTCTTGAAAAACCAACGTATTAAATATTCGACTTTACTCAAGGATGATGATAATAATATATCGATTTACAAATATCGGTTTATACTGCCATATCAATTTTCGTAACTATTATGGTTTAGATGCATAATATCATAAACTTGAGGCCCCTTATAGTGCCTTTGAAATTTCTTATCGACTAAATGGGCCCTCATACGAAAAAGAATAAAAATCTTTGAATTGAAGCCTCAAGCGTCTGAAGGCATTTCTTGTAATTCCGCAGTTCGAGAAAACAGAGATGGACACAAAAACAAAGAATTGTAGCCATTAAGTCCAATTGTGGCACAAGCTGCGTCCCACTCAATCGTCAGAATGGCGCCGGGGAGTCTTTCCAAATTGCCTTTTGGCGATCTCAGATATCTCAATAAGCGGAATTTTGCCTATTATGACAGTCCTACACTCTATTACCACAAGGGTGAAGGAAGATTGAGTGAGTGCATTACCACAAATGTCGTATTGCAGGCGATGCATAACGGGAAGGATCTCCTGGATAGTATTTAAAATTACCATGGACTGCAAAAAGTTTTGGAAGATTAAGAAAAATATTTATTTAGGCTCAAAAAGAAAATGTGTGTGATTTAGATGTGAATAGATTTTTCATGGTAACCAGCATTTTGTAATTGTTGAATGATGGGTCGGTATTCTTAACAGTACATCTTAGTGCTATTAGTTATCTGGGATGTACTTGGATTGGAATGTAAAGATTTGTCCGTATTTATTTATAACATGGAAGTGTGTGTCTGGCATATTGCTAATAGCTTGCTGTAAAATTAATAGGTTTCTTAATATTTATAAAATTTGAAAACTATCGCAGGCCTAATTCGAAGCAGTAGTGTTAAAAAAAAGAAGAGGATGCTGAGTTATAAAATAAATTACGATAGTGCGGTCATTGCACAGTCAAAAATAGTGAAAATAGCTGTCAAAACAAAAGCTATGAGAGGGACGCACATTATGGAATAAAAATGGAAGATGTGCCCGTTTTAATAAAACTAAAAATCACTATCGTTTAATAAACCTAGACTATCATTTTCTCATTCCATTTTTTCCTATACATGATGTGAGCTATTCCTTTAAGTGGTGATAACGAAAAGTAACTCGTGGTCTTTAATTCCATTGTTTTCGAGTCTGAGAAGACGACAAACTGTTTCCCTTAATCATAAGTATTTCCTCGCGCGTGATATTGTATAACTGTCTGTCTAATGTCGTCCCACGTGTTTCTGGAAAAGTTTTATTCTCCCCCAAACAATCAAAAGAATACCTCACTACTCATGATTATGTTGCATGCCTGATTTTTTTAGCAAAGAGTAGGTGTATATCTTGGAAGTAACCAAGTCGCTTTTATTGGAACGTATTTAAAATATTTTTGGTCAAACATTGATTCTAATAAATATATTATCCTTCACATAATGTTGATACGTATTGCCTTTGCCGATTGTGAAACATCCTCTGCAAAAATTAATTGTTGTCATGTTGCCTTTTATTTATTTATTTATTTAAAATTAACACTGCGAATTGGCTTTCTAGCCAGGTATGTTGGCAAGGTAAGAAATGAAAGAGGAAGTGTCTCCTGCAGATAAACGTGCTTTCTTCTTATCCGGATGGGAGTAGTGCTTGTCAGGATGCAGGAGGTGATTGTCCCAAAGTCGGATATTTAAGCAAAAATCTCGTATTCTACCTGGATTAAGTCTGAAATCATGTTTTCGAGAATTACGAAAAATTAGAGCCATTAAGAAATATTCTCCGGAAATTTGTTATCAGTATCATCGTAAATACGAATCGAATGGAAATTTTCCACCATGAAGTAGAAGCAACCTTCGATTTTTTATTTTCTGAGAAATTTGATTTTTTCGAGAAGGTGATGCGTAGGATGATGGTTTTGATAACATAGACTATAATCAAAGTGACCGCATTTACTTCTGTGAAAGATGAGGTTAATGACCAGTCTTATAGAAACATTAAGCGGTATTAATTTTCCTTTCCGTAAAATCAATGTAATAATTATATCTTAAATACATTCGTGGTTTCGCAAAGCACGAATCGAGGATGGACTCATTCGATCTCGACCACTTCAAAAATTTCGTCCTCTATTTGTTAATTTTCGGTAACATCTCGATATGTCATATATAATTTTATCATTTACGAAATAACTTTTCACCAGAACATTTTGTGGTTGGAAACATTGGTGAAGCCCAAGGAGATGGAATGGGTTGAAAGAATCTTCTTGGGCTGAATAACGTATGGATCTCGGGTACGAATAGGTAGTTCTTCCGGAGAGACCCAGCTTCGATCCCTGATAGAATGTCAGAATTCCAAGCTGAACTCAACCGCTGAAGGAGGCAAATCACGATGAAAGCTCACCACGGTCGAAATTATCGTTTTTATGTAATCGTTGCTGGTATCAGTTATTTTACCATTAATTAAATACTCTCGTCCTTATTTGGGGTCAGAAACTGATAACCATTTTTTCTAATTCGTGACCTTGGAAACTTGGATTTCGTGCCGCGTCAATTTCAACCAGATGACGTGAATGTTGATATTAAGCGGAAGAAGTTAGGTTACAAATATTCTCGTTTGTTTAGTATTTGGCGCTCCGATATCGTAATCTGTTCATATTTGTCGGAATTGTTTGATTCCTTTGTCTGCTAACCGTAACGTTTCCATCTCCGAGGTTTATGTGTTTTGGTGACTCAGTATTTCCGATGCCTCCTTCTTTTCGAAGAAGGGAAACTTCTTAGCATCGGCTGTGACTAACCGAACCTGCAGAATCTGTGACGTCTGTGGTCAAAATTCTGGGAGAACCGCGGCTTCTTTCATGTTTTATTGGAAGAGTATTCGTACTTTAAAAGGACACTTGACGCAGTTAAAGTAGCCAATAGTCTGTAAGTTTCTGAAAGAAAGAACGGAGGACTAAAAATTATTCACTCAGTGCTAGCGCAATCTCCTTATTGTTCACTCATGGTTCATCAGTCAGCGACTGACTCTCATTTTCGTGAATATTGGAATGGGTATAATTATCAGCTGTTTCATTGGTACGAGCTGTAAGAGATAACAAAATCACTCCTTTATAGGAGACATGCAGAATATACGAAGTGTCTACTAAAAGATTAAATTTTTCAGGTCTCTTTTTTTATATTTCTTCAAATGAGGTTTTGAAGTATTGTAACCGCATTNTTATAAAGTTTATTGAGCTTCGTTTGCGGTTTTCTTGTTTCCTTGACTTAGGTGAACTGAAATTCGGATTCCCACGATCCCTGTTGCGTGTGCCTTATTTGACAGTGGTTTCGCAATTTCAATCTTGCGATGATTTCATAAATTTTGTTGGCAGTCCTTAATCTCATGGATACCACCTATAGGTGTAAATCTTTGGGTAAAGCGATCGTTTCCTCTGTGAAAGTACGCGTGAGCGAGAGTGAAAGCTTAATAGGTGGAAGTAACAATTCCTTTTCCTCGACGATAATTGGTGACTAAGTATCAAAACCTTTTCACCTTCGAATACACTTGTAACATCTCTATGAATTTCGTATCTTTTGAGCGACCTAAATCATTTCCTCTATTATGCATTGCTGCATAATAGAGGAATTGATGTTTCTTCTAATTGTAGGAATATATGCGCACTGGATGCAATGACCCCCTTTATAGGCTGAAAATTAACTATAAAGAAGTAACTGAACTGCTCATTTGTTGATGCACCATCCTCAGACGTTACTTGGCAGAAAATCCTCAAGTCGGAAAATGCTACAGTTAATGTTAAATAGTTATACTTAAATGTTTATACAAGTGAAGAATCTGCGAAGAAATCGATTTAATACCCGACATCCATAGTCCGTTACACCGAATCATTTTCGGGCAGTTTTGTCGAATCGTTAATCCCTAATGTACACGAAATAAAAGAGGAAAAGGCTGAATGCCAGGGTGGTTGAGGAGCTGGGGAATCGAATGAGGTTACAGAATAGTCCTCGCGCTAGTGGGTGTTTGGAAAGGCTCAGATAACAGGGTGGACTGGTTCTTTCGTATTCATCTCCTACATTATCTTTAGTTGTTGAGGGATTTTATTTTATAATGCCTTCTAAAATGTCCGCATCCGCAAATACTCCATAGTGTGGTGGTTTGAAATGCACGCCTGTTTATTGCATTGACGCCAAATAACAATAGTGCAGAATCTGTTCTACTTCTGTGATAATTCATAGTCATGTGAAGTGTGTAATTTTTCACAGTGACATTGTTTCAATGCTGTTCTACCTGCTGTCAATTGTCTTGCTTAATCTCAATGCAGTAGTTGTTCCAATCAATTGCGCATCTTCGGGCCCGCGCCGCCAGGGGCCCCGCATTCACAGGCATTCATAATGATTGGAGCAAAGAGCATTAGGATTTGAATCTAATGAGATCTTCGCTTTTATAGTTTCACTCTTCCGTGATATCCGCTCGTCATTTTTAATAAATGTCAGCTCAAGAAATAATAAGGATTTTAAGGTGGAAACTCGTCTCTTACGCACTAGTTATGGAAGATTTTCGTTACGATTTTCGCGTGGAACTAAAACATTTATGAATGCACTTAGATTTTTATTCCATCATCTCCTCTAATTCATCAACGACGTTATCAGGGGCTCCCCGCACCTGAATATCGAAAAGGAGTGTTGGCCCCGCAAGCGGTAGTGGAAATCTCATTCACTTGGTTATTTCGAGGTGATTTGATTTCCCGATAATTAACTCCGAAACAGTATTAGTATTTCCTAATGGCACAAATTAAAGGGCTTGGTTCTGATACTTAAAGTTTCATACATTTTAAAGAGACTAATAATTTTCGTTTTTTTCTTAAGTCTGCGTATATATAGTACTAAAACGAAGGGAGAGATTTTTGTTCCTAAATAAATTCAACAGGTTACGTCCCATGTCTCGGGACGTGTTGCAGAGGAAAATTCAGAACTTGCCCATCGCAGGGTTTGTGTAACCAGAATTAAAAACCATTACCAGTATTAAAAGGATTACTTGAGTTAAAGTAGAAGATGTTCACTTTTCCACTACCTGTGTATGGAAAAAATAAGACCTTAATTTCAAACATCGTGTTTCAGAAATTACTGTCTCGAATCTAATTTTATGAATGTTATAAATATGATACAGCGGCCGAGGTAGCTGGGCAGAACATTAATCTTTCCTACGTTCTCTGAAAAACTACGGCTCGCTCGCTCTCTTTGAAAAAAGCCGAAAAAAGAACTAGAAAAATCAACGAATTCTTCGAAAATGTAAGAAATTTCAGATAGAATTGATATTTAGTCATAGTAGAAAGAATTACTTATTCCTTGTGTTTTCTATCAAACCGTAATATTTTTCGTTTCGGTTTTCGCTCATGTTCAACGAAATTATGAAATATCGGTTCAGTTACGGTTTCGCTACTTTGCCGAATTCGAGCCGTTTTATTTCCGCTCCGACCATTGTAATGTTATATCTCTCTTTTTCCATTATACGAAATTACTTAGTCTTGGAATAAAACAGCAGTAATTAGCTGCTAGTTGCAGATAAACTACTAGTTAGTAAACCCTCCTCTAATTCCAATTTAGTAAAACTTGCATTTTAGGGAACAAAGAATTGAAATGGAATAAATAACATATTTCAGTTTCGGTTCGGGTTCAAGAATCTCATTTTATTTTCGGGTTCGGTTTTTACTCCTGCAAGAAGTTTTTTTTCGGTTCGGTTCGGTCCCCCGCTATACACGAAAAATGATCATATACCGCTAAAAACGAAATTTTTGGGCCAAGGATGAACAGAAATGAAAAATATTGACGTCACTCGAATTTAGGATATATTTATTGCTTTCTGGTGTATAAAAAACAGCAAAATGACTTTAATGGAGTGTCCTAGCTGAAATGATTATTCCAAAAATAACTGAGTTTAGTCATTTAAGATGTCAATAATCAGCACATGGAAATAAATGAGAAGAAACACTCCTTTATCTCTATACTGCAAAACAGGTTTCATTTTTTAACTACTAGCTAATTAGATGCAGTCGCCAAGTCCGCATTAAAGCATAAGTAGGCCGTGAAAGAAGTTTGGGATGCATTGTTCTAATGAACCCCATCCGGTGTCTGAGAGCATCTTCCTAGTAACGCTTCCTACTTCTTCGGAGGATAGTGAAGCGAAGATTGTCGCGATAGTTACCGCGAAAGGGTCTCCGAAGTCAGTTACCGTCAAAGAGACCGCGGCGGCAGTTTCACTTACCTGAGATGATGCGACGGCAACGCCAGCTTAGAGCCCCTCCTGTGATTCAAATGTTTTGGCACCCCTCCCGCCCCCACTCGCGTAATCTTGGTCGTTCGATACGTTTTTAAGAGGCGTGCTTCTTATATTTGATCTTCCGTTGCGAGGCAAATATACTGTAACAGGTGGAAGGAAGCGATGTGGGAGTTATGTGGGGAAGGGGTAAAGATGCCTTTAAGGGGGTGACGTGTGACGCATGAGGCGACACCACCGGCTACTCTTGTATATAAATTTGTGATGCCGCTCCGTTAAGGTGCTTTAGTCGACAAGCGTGCCTTCCAAACGCATCCTTCTTTCCGACGAAGAAAAAAATTCATACATCGCCGAGACGGATCGGCCTCTGCGGAAACATGGTGGACAATCCGGCCGTCAGCAGTGAGTGATTTGTTTTTACTTACCTCCGAGTTATTTTTGTATCGATCGTAATCGGTGGCCTTTTTGCGTGAACACGGACGTTGGAGAGGACTTCAATTGGTGGTACTTGAAGGCTCTGAGCCGCCTCTGGAGGAGTTTTGAATAATTGCGCTTTCGTGCCCAAAGAGTTTTGATCCCCATAAGGAACAGCTGCTGTATGCGGTGGAAATTTCTCCTGGCGCGCTGCACTTTCTATGAATCTCTTTGTTTAGACATGAAAAAAGGTTTTCAGAGGAAACTTCGCAATGATTTTCCCTTTCTTATTTTCGAGAGATGATATTCTCCGATTCCATCTCGAGGATGATTATTTAATTTCAGATTACATAAAACCTTTGTCTCGCGCGGTTTCTCCGCGAGGTTCCGGAATAAAATAATGACAATCGATGCCGAGTGGCTCTGTATTGCAGCTTGTTTGTCTCGTGAGTAAATTTATGCAATTTTACCATTCTTTTACTCTTTATCTTCAACTTTTAACTTATACCATCGTATATTTTCCCGGAAAATTTGCTTTTTACTCAGGAGAGATTAGATTATTACTAATTCATTATTAATTGATAACTGAATAATAGATTATTTTCGTGCATACGCGTAATTTGTAGAAAAACTTGCCAAAAATTAATAGCATCTATTTGTTTACTTACCATCTTTAAGTTCCTCCACTTAAAAGCGAAAGCTTTTAAATTGCGTTCGTAAACTTTAATGGTGATCTAAATTTATGTTTTGTTTATTCCAAAAGCTTTTACCTTTTCTTCTTTGTTTAATAGCCCATTGTCTTGTTTAATCGTAAAGTTAATTAAATGAAACCATTAAGGTTGAGTAAATTTACTGTCTCCGAGTCTTTGATAGCTCATGCTATAAACATATTCCTAAAATGCTCTATTTTTAGAGAACATTTCGGTAGAATTTAGTGGATCCATAGGATTGGCGTTATTTTTTTCGTGGAGTATTATACATTGACGATAGAATTCAAATCGTTGTTTTATTTCCGATACGGAGAATTCGATTTCCCTCTATACTGAAAGAATACTTGAACCATGTCTCATTTTAACTAAACCGATCCATCTTGAATGTAATAGTAATCTTTGCCGATATCCTCGAATTTTATCGAATGTAATATTTGTTATTGCCAAACGCAAAATTTCCGATGACCATTCATCTTCCTTAGAGTTGTCACCTTTCATAACGAAATAAAAATTTCTCATCGATCAATTCAATATGTATTTATTAGTTAAGTCAGGGGTCCCTTTTTCTAGGGAGGGAGAGTGTTTGAAAGATGAAACTTAAGCTTGATTTGAAGTAAAATCTATTTCGTTTACCGAAAATGAAAGTAAGTAAAGAAAAGAAAAAGTGAAAAAAAGAAAAAGTAAAAAGTAAAGAAATAAGTGAAGTAGTTTTAATTAGTTATGAATCATACAGATTTGAGTATATGAAATATTCTCGACAGTAACCAATTTGGAATATTGTCTCATCGTGAGTATGATATTCTACACGTTCAAAGGAAAGGAATGAAAACATTTCACGGGCCACTCTTGGTTCGTTGTAATAATAATAACTAGCGTTAATAATTTCGCAAAAATAAACATTTATGCAAAATCTAATTTTAGTTAGGTCTAATTTTTTATCGAACAATTTCCTTGACAATTTCAACCATACGCTGTCACACAATCAACTATTTAAATTATATTGGGTTCCTGGAAATCCAAGTGGGCGACGCTTTCCTGAAAGCGGTCACGGATTCGATTCCCGGTGGGAGCCTATATGTGCGAAATGACCTCCGCAGTGGAAGCATTTTTAACAATACTGCTTATACTGCATTGAATTACTTGCTTTTTACATACATTTCGTTTCTCGCTCGTTATTTTGGAGGTTTCCATTTATCCTTTGGTCGCCCCTCAGCGTACAAATCGGCCCCACGAAAACTCCCGTTTTAGGTCAACCTTTCTGGCACTCGGACCCGACTTTTTAATACATAATTTACTCGGAGCAGCACGTGTTCGATGCGCTTCGCTCTGCTTTTCTCGCGAGGTTATTTCAATGTCAGTGGCTGCCTTTACCAGCGAAAGTTTTTGTTCAGCTGTGACACCTCGCACTCGCGAGGACTCTTTCTTTCCATTCTCCAATCCGAAGACGTGCATTCGGTTTCGCCGGAGAGGTTACGTTAGTCCCGCTTTCCAACGATCGCCGCTCAAATTATTCCTTTCGTTAGACGATGGGAGAGGTGGCTGTCGAAAAACCGCGAGTTATACCTTTCGTGACTGCGGAAATAGGACGCTTAATTTCTCTCTCATAACGAGCTCTAAACGTCAATTGCAACATCGGAAAGACAAGTTCGATCGTCAGTCGAGTGTGGGTGATATTTTTGTGAAGCGTTTTCGCGTTAGAACAATTAAAGCTATCATTGCTCGACTGTGGGGAAAAGACGGCGAGGAGAAGGAAATTGAGGGAAAATTGGGTTACTTGATAAATTAAAGTTGACAAAAGCATAAGTAAATCTTGTCGGTGCAAAGTTGGTGTATTTTTATCGTATTTCAATCGAAAAAGTTTTCCCGACCAATCTTAAGCTTCGCGAAAAACTGTATTTTCTTTAATTACACCCTAAATTGAAATTTAGAAAGAAGTGTTTTAGTGGTGTAGGATAAAAATTTAACCTCTTGAAAAATGGCGCGCTACAAGTTAATCATAGCATCCCGGACAGCTAAGTGGGTAGCGCGTTCGCTTTTGGCAAGAGAGGACCCCGATTCGATTTCCGGTACTAGTTCACATATGGGATTCCACCGGGAATAACATTTTATTTGTTGGATGAACGAGTTAGTATGAGATATTTGTTTGTTATTGTCGTTTTCTTAGAAAGATTTTCTTATATATTTAATACCCCATACTCGGAGAGCACGTTTGCTTAGATAGCGGGATCGGACCCCAGTCGAGGCAAGCATGTTGACATTCGCACCACTCATCCGCTTACGGCTAAAGTGCATTCCGGAAGTAAACATTTCCACGCTTTCCTCGGCTGACTTAATTATACTCGAGTGCAGAGAACCGTACTCTGTAAAATGAAATAAATTGTAGAAGTTAACTTTGAATCAAAACCGAAATTATTTCGTCAAAATACAAGAAATCGAAGCATTTTCTAGTAATCTGGAATATCAGTACAGCTTATTTTTGTTTCGCCCGGTTGTGGAATTATCTATATCTTTGCTTCTAGATGGCATATTCATCGCGGGGCGGTTAAAACCTTTTCTCCATTTTCGTAATCGACGGAATTCACACACGAAAGATGATTAAATTTTATGAATGAACGTATGATTTGTGTATGATTGGTTGACCGCTTCAAACAACCATGACCTTCGCCGCTACATTTCATAACCTAAATACTCGTCCCACGGAAAAATAAACTTGCAATTGCTCGCACGAATTCCTTCGACATCCGATGACAATGACAGGAAGATGTGGACATCCAGTATTTTTCGAACGAGCTTAGTCATACTGGGGAATAGAAAAGAACCGCTGTACCTCTCCGTGCATCGTTTCTAAGCGGCTTTCGTCATTTTGTTTTCTGTCGGTAAATACAACGACTGGCTGAAGCATGAAGGTTACAGTTATTCCGAGAGCATTTGTATCAAATTTATTCGACGACCTTTTCCCGCGAATCCCGCCAATGGGAACGGATTTCGAGGGAACAACGTGCAAGGATTGTTGAGTCCCAACTGTCTTTCGAGCTGAGTTGTTTTAAGTACATTCGATCGAAATATATCCTTAGATATTCCTGTAAGAGTTTGCCATTAAATTTCTCCTCGAGGAACCGTCAAACATAATAAGACCAAAATTTTCGAATGTTTGAAAGAATGTTTTCTGTGATCCTTTATGTAGTATAATTTTTCTAATGATATTTTTGCCGACAGAAAAATTCCTTCTACATAGATATTGAATCTCAATTTCATATCTTTCGCTGAATTTTTGGGAGTGGATGCTAACAGATTGTTCTTAGAAACAAAGACATGTAGCTGTTACATCCATCCTGCATTTCAAACTCAGTACCAGAGTGATATGTGAATTATCAAATAAAGCCAAAATTCAAAAGAGAGAGTAATATCATCGGAAGAATGGACTGGACATGACTCATCGTCATCTCTCAAGCATACACAAAGAAGGGATAAACAGTACTCACGATTATCCGTGTTTCGAGGTTTAACCGAGCTTCCGTGTTATCCGAGGTACATACATATTTTTGTACTTAGCTCTTTCACTTACACACATATATGTAATGGCACAGCAATCAAATTATTTTAATGAAACCGTACCATGCCAGCTCAGTATAGAAAAGCAAACGTCATGACGTCTGACGCGTCAGCATAATAATCTGGAGATAATAGGAGAAAAGAAATGAGAACTGCGTCTGGACAGCTGACATATTAGGAGTAGGGAAATATTTAATTAAAAAATGTTTCTAACATCAAAGAGATATTTTAGTTGTAAATGCACGTCTTCAAGACACGAAAATAGCGTGTTTGTAATAATTTACGTATCCAAGACGACACTTCCGTATTATCCGAGTTTAAAATTATTAGAGGTGGTCTAGGTCTACATTAACTCGGGCAATCGAGACAATACCGTATTATGTATTTTACGCATGGTATTACGTAAAGATGACACTTCCCATCGAATCCATGGTCATTGTATGATAAATATTGTATGGTACATACGATAGAAGTCATTTTTCGTTTACAATGAATGGTGTGATCAACCTTCGTAGGATTGATTTCCGTTCACAGCTATAAACTATGTATTACGAAACTCACTTACGTAGAATGTACTAAGTGACGACCACGTACTTTAACGGAGGAGCTTCGGATGTTGACTGTCGGAAATACGGAAGTCCGATTTTAAGTACCGTTGCCGTTCATGTTACCTGCTTCAAATACAGGAAGTGTAAAATAGCTAAGCAAGTTTTGTTAATTTTAAGAAAACAGCATTTTCCTACTTTTTTCAAACTCATTTTGGCATTAGTTTATTCTGGCATATACTGAAACGGAATCCGTTTTTTGAAAATTCGTTAAACGATAAAGAGGATCGAAATGAAATCATTTTTACCGTTTGAGATTTGAAATTTACGCAGGATATTTAAGTATGAAGCAAATTTGCTATTCTACGCGGCATATGAAAAGTTCCACTCATTCATATTCTCAATAAGGAGAATCATTTTCCAGAAATAGAACAAAACAGGATTAGAGACGTAAGGGTGACCTTTCTCTCAGAAACACAGTAATTCTAAACAAATAAGGATTAGTGTGGGAGTCTTATAGCCATCGATTTTCGCCTTTCCCTCACTTTGGGTGATTTTAGCACTCACCTCCGCATTCAGCATGGAGAAAATGGTGAATCGATGGAAAAGCCTCGGGAAGAAGCTCTATGAATTCTGAGTATTTAATCGTGGAAGGTATTTCGTAAACTGCTAATGAGGGTATAAAGATAGACGGTTTTCTATTGGAACATATATTAGGTCACCCAAATTACGTTGTCACATCTGGCGATGAGTTTCGCGGTTCATTAGCCGTATGATTGATTTCATGTTTATTCGCTCGTTAGCTCAACTATATACTTCTACATTTTCCTGTCCAAAATGTATGTACATACGTATTAATAATTAAATTACATTAATTCAAATAAAATTTTGTTTTATCTTTTCTCTTATTTCTACAGCTTTTATTATATTTTACGATGCAATCCGAATCCGAAGAAGTCCTCTGTTTAAAATATATTATTGTCATTTCCATAACTTTAGAAGCCCGAGCGTATTGTATTTACGTACTTGCATTCAGGTTCATGGTACAAATCAGGTACCGTAATAAGGTAAATAAGTCATTAATTATTGGTAGGAAAGTTAAAAAAACAGGATCCACTTTTCTCTGGGAAACTATATCCTATTTAGTATAAAGAAAACCTTGCAAAAATATCCCAAACACAGACCAAAAGAGCCCTTAAAGATGGCGGCTACGCCTCGAAACTAATCGTGTTCGGGTTGTTTGTGTGTGGTATTTTTTCAGTGTTTTTTATATTAAAATAGGATCAAGTTTCTCAAGGAATAGTTGTTCCTGTTTTTGTTTTCCTACTTTCATAGAATTTCACAACGTAACTCGTCGCTCAGTTTAATTTATTGTCAATTATTCACTGACAGCTAAAATCCACTCCTTCAGAGTTGCAACCATGGGTAATCATAGATTTAGATGGCATCCTTGCCTGTTAATAGTATTATCGCCAGTATTATATCCTTAAGTAAACAAGGGCTTCTTCTGGGTCGCTCCCTTTCCAAAGATGCCAATTTTACATACGTTACAACGAAAGAGTAGATATTTGGTTTAATATATTCTCTGTCCAAAGTCATGAAGATACAATGGAAATCTTATGGCCCCATGCATTTCTTACGGGAGATCGACTGTTGCAACTTTCGCATAGAAAAAGAAAGTTGGCAAAAATTAATTTTTAAGTTGTCTTTTCAATCAAATTTTGTCCGCGGAGCTGTTTTTTCTTTTATTATTGAGCTTTTAAAGAGGTTATGAAACAGTCGCTGCCATTCCAAAGGTAAAATAACTAGAGCTTAAATCCCGAAGAAAAAAAATTAAAAATATTCTAGTTACTATGTATTTTAGCAGTATTATAAAATTAAATTCGCGGTTACTGTCAAAATGATTCAAAAATATTTGTTTGTCGTTTTTACTCCATGATAATTCATTTTTATCTATGTATTCTTGATCGATTACGAAATATTTCTAGTTATTTCCTGACAAAGGTTATTAAAATAGGAACTAGACCAATGCAATTCTTATATTTTCTTAGTATGCATCAAAAGATTGTGATACCGTTCCTTTTTTGCATTGAATTATCACCAACATAACTTTCAGAAGAAATCTGTCCTTGTGATTTTTGCGGAACTTTATATTGCCTTGAATCAAATACGATGAAGGCATTGCTCTGAAGAGCTTTAGAATTAATCCGCCTTGACGAAATACTATAACTTTATCAAAAGGAAAAAAACGTAATCGATGAAAATTTCCTCTTCAGCAAATGCGACAAGGATGACAAGAGCGCTGACATTTCTTCCTCAAACATCCAGAATTGATGCTGCAATTCCAATTTCTTTAGCTCGTGATTGAATCCAACACGCGGTCAGCTGATAAGTTTGTTTACGGATTTTTCTATTTGGTTTGCTTCGTTAAAAGATTACACTTTTATCTAGTGAAAGGAGACGCGACTTTTTCCCATAAATCGGTGCAACGATTTTTTTGGTGATTCATCTTTTCCTATATCGCACAGAAGATAAGGTACCATACGCACTAAAGGAGTTTTGGAGCGCGAGTTCTGGGTTGCGGCATAGAAATTTTAGATAAAAATTCTCTAGAAAGACAAAATGAGTTTTTAGCTTTACACATACATCAAGCCTAGCTCAATTCTATCTCGCGAAACATGTCTCTATTTGATTTGCTGTGGAAGGTACGAAGAGTTTTGTCCCCATTATGGCTTTCAACGGGGTAACACCTTTTCATATTGTGTAAATGTCTTTATATACTTTGGTTATATGTGTATACACAAGTTCAAATTTTATTTGTGTGAAGCTTGGACAGGCCAATGGGTGGCAAAAGTGGATTTTACGAAGGAAACACTTACCTAGATGATTGAGTAGAAAATGGAAGTTTACGTTTGTGCAAAATTATTTTTTTAATTAAATGGCGTATAAAAACTTCTTTGAAAGTTGTTCGTTTATATGCGGCTTAAGAAATATCACACTTTAATTGCGTGGGAAATTTTATATAATTTACTAGAATAATGTAAAAATCTAGTGTATAAGGAAACGAATACTCTGGGAAGGGAGAGATAAAGAAAATATTTTTCATTCAGCAAATCAGGTTTAAAAATTTATTAAAAGTTATGTTTAAAGGCTCTTTTAGAAAGGATAGATGAATTTGGAAACGGCAAGTTTATATACCCATTTTGATTATTAACGCTTTTTCTACTTGATAGTCGATTATAAATAATTTTGCATTCCTCGAAGATGAGATATTATCGCAGGCGAAATCATCATTTGAAATTAATACGTGTGTACATGCATTTGTAAGTTATATGCGGTGTAAATTGCAAATAATTAGCAAATAATCTCGTTTCTCTAAGTTTAATTCAAGTATGTGGTAAATGAAATCACTTTTTTTGCGTAAACGTTCAAAATTCACATTTTTCCCATGGGGTCTTGAATGTAATAAATGTTAAAAAGGAAGTATTTCGAAACTAAATCATTGAAGAACTAGAACTGCTGAGGCACACTGTAAAATTTGTTAAGAGTATGTTCCTTTTCATAACATACGAAGCTGATAGCCGTATGCTCAATCATACAGACAAATGCAGTTAACTGGAAAAAGTGAAAAACAACGCATCGTCTCACGCACTCATTACAGTTAAGAAATCCTAGTGCATACACGATGAACATTATTCGCTCTCTCGTTTTGTAGATGTGATTCCGCACGTCTGGAATCTTTTCTACGCATACATTCCATCCTTTTGCGTAAGAAACCGCCAAACCCTATATTCGGTCCTCAAATGCGTGCTTTTGTATAACGAGAGAGGCGTTGGGACGTTTTGAAGCGAATGCATCGCGATATCGTATTTTGTTAAAAAATGCGTAATATGTTGGATCTGGCTATCAGTCGGACTTATTCTTTCGCTGACAAAGCACACTTTGTTTGTTGTCTTTATCTTAGCGGGTGAAGTTTAGCGGTTGACATTGCACATATGTGTTTGTATTTTAAATTTGAGCCGTCATCCCCGAATGTCCTTTCGTATACCCTGAAAATACATTATGGGTTAGCAGTGATTTACTTTATGAAATTAGCGCTGTGAGTTGTAAATTTCACGATTTCATATCAGCATTTACAACAAATATATGTTATTGCTACTTTTTGCCTAGAATGGACGATTAGATGATGATCCTTCTACCTGCATTTTTCAAAAAGTTTATGAATATTAGAATATTTCTCGATTTTTACTTTTGATCTTTCCGTAGTTTCAGAAATTAAAACGTGTATTCGCAAGATTTTCCAAAACATCTGGGAGGCCAAGTGAATTGCAATCGAAAGCGTATGGAGTGATGTCTTTGCGGTAATTTTTCTGTCGGCATTCGCAGTTGCCTGTGATGATAAACTACATGTGATAAAACTGTAAAAATTGCCTTATAAATTAACGTTTTATTGTTAAGAATTGACAAGTTTCGGGATAGCTCTACATTGTTTTACATAACGCTATACTATTTCTTACTCCATCATCGTAGCCTCGCATCACGTATTTGTTACAATGCCTTCCTGTAGGAATTCCTAGTCTTTCCTCGTTGTAAACAATCAAAAGCAATCTTCCTTGATGACTTAAATAACAAATAAACCCGAGTAGAATTCTCTATGAGGAACTTTAAGGAAATTGGCGGACAACATTTCTCACCATTTCATTAGCTCTTGCACATTTATTGCAAAACTCTCTATATCGCCAAATAAACTTCTTCCTTCTTTCTCTTGGAGTTGTTTTTAAAAAGAGTTCGATGAAAAGCGATCACGTATTCGCGCGCCTTCTTGGCACGCACTTTTAGACACACGGCATGAATTAAACAAGTCGATCTTTTCGCCTGGACGCTCAAAGAGGTGAAATGTCCCAGCAAAGTGGAGATGTTTCCTGCCCTCAGTTTTATCGTTCAACATCCGTGGCACACTTATGAACTTCGATTTTTGCATTCGCTTAGGTCGCAGGGAAGATCGACCTTTGCATGAGTAAAATGTGAGTGAAAAACCTTTCGATTTCGGTTTAGCGCGATGTGCCAATGAGAAGTCAGCAAATGGTTTATGAGATTTTGTTTCGATGCCCTCGAAAGACCGAGATCGGTTTTTTCTAGTTAAATTTTGATACATTAAAAGTTGACATTCCCATGCATAGGAGAGATTTTTTTTATACATCGAATGGTAACAAATATTTATCGCAGAGATTTGGAAAATATCCAGATGAAAATTATCTTTAACATTAGCTAGAGAATTACTTGATTTCTAGTAGGCCTCATAACTCTCATCCAAAACTTATACTTATGAAATTCTACGTAATTGCATTTAAATCGACAGAATTCATATCGAGACTTCCAAAAATTCCAGACATTTATAGTTTACGAACTTCATTTCTTTCGAGGCTAATAGTAAAGCAAAAACAAATGGATTTGAAATGTATTGCAGAAATATTTCATTGGTCTAAAGAAATAATTGCGATTTGTAAACGATAATTATTAAAGAAGTGTTACCTATTTCCTGAATTAAATTAAGTTTAGAAGATTTCAGTAAATGATTATTTCCTATGTTAAGGAAATTTTCTGTTCTTTTTTTAGACTTTATTCTCATGCGTAACTTCGATAACGACATGAACAAAGAAAATCAGCTTTCAGACGAGATAAATATGTTCAAAGAAGGGAAAAGATGATGCATTGTCCTTATTCTTATTTCTTAAAATTTGATTTTAAACCACGTTAGGTGGTTTAAAAGTAAAAGTTGAATCGTGCACGGTTGGTGAGAGGGACGATCATCGGTGAACCCAAAGTTGAATGTCAGTTGCAAGTGATGCATAACATCGAGGTTTCGCTTAATCCGCCATTAAGGTCCACCGCCAAGCGGCGTTGAGGCTTATAGTCATGCAACTTAATGCTGGACTTAGTTTGAATTCATTTTCTGTCGCCCACCTTTACCTACATTTGGTTTTAATAATTGCTAAGTTTTTAAATGACATGTATGAAATAAATGGGAGAGTAATGAAAGCCATCGACAATTCCACTATTATGACATGGCTCAGCTCCTAGAATTCCGTACCATCACACGTCACACGTGCTCTTACGCAAGGATGAATACGACTCGTTCACATAATGCTCGACTATTCAGTTGTGACTATTCAAATTGTGATTTAGTTCCCAGCGATGCTTAGTACTTTGACGAGAAGCTTTTTCATCTGCAGTTAAATACGCTGGTTAATCGTAATCTCATTAGATATTCAAGCAACTGGATTCTGTGAACAACAACAGGTCATTAAATGTTTCCTTAATAAAATCTGTTAATCCAGCCAAATTAATTACTCATTTTCTCTCCCCCTACAAACTTTAATTTCTTGCTTAAATATTATTCCTTGGAAGCTTTCCAATCACTTAATTTGTCCTTTTTAGGACTATAATAATAATCGTGTATGTATATTTTCATTTATTATGATTTTATTTTAATGCCCATTTATCCAAGTATATCACAGTCTTTGTTTGTAGCTTTTCATTTACTTTCATTTTTTAGATAAACAGAAAATGGGCAACTTATATCTGTATCACTAGTTCAACGAAGAGTCAATTGCGCGTGCTTGATTCTGATCACGTACTCCAGTGTCTTATGAATATTAAATACTGCTCAGAAAAATTAATGGTCCGCTATTTGGCTCGCCTTTTAGCAGAACTGAATAGAAATGAGCAGAAGCGTTTGTTAGCGTTTGCAAATCCCCATGACTTTCGCTTTTATTTTGAGAAGGTTTAATGAAGAGCGGATCCAGCGCAAACTGCGCTAAAAATGGGAATTATCTCACTTGGATTGAATTTGAGCTTCTTATTTTGCATTGCAAGTTTAAAGGAGTGTTCTAATTTTAAATCTTAGGATGGCATTTGGAATGCGTTCGAAAATTTTCCCCTAAGCTGTATCTTTCACCGCTTTCCATGATTTTAACGCTCTGTTGCTATGGTAACGCCTTCATTCATGGGAAGGCCTCATCTTTTACCTTAATATGGGTGTAAATGTATGCAATTAGTGGCCGTTTAGTTTACTTTGCTGTCTTTGAAGGGGAGTCCCCAGCAAATTCGCGGAGTTAGTTTTGGTGAAGTACCATTTATGATGTCCAGACAGGTTTGATATCAAGTTATATTAGAACTAATTTTTTTTAATTCCTTTGAGAATCTATTCGCAATTCATCATAAAATCAAGGAATATTTTTTTCACATATTTCTACTTCAACCGCATGAAGTAGACCCCATCGTATATAAGAATCCACGAAAGAATTCCCAAATTTTAAAACATTTCCTGACTTCTAAGACATATTATGAATATTCATTGATCATTTCAGTAATCGATAAAGGATGAACTGCGAGTGGTAGTACTTAAAAACATTTTCAATTCATTGGAAGGCGAAAGAGAGCAAAAAGGAACCTGTTGTACGGTCTGCCGAACGAAATTTTCTGTCGTGGTTGGTTCTTACAGAATCGATTCTTCCTTTCAAATCAGCTGACAATATCATAATCATAGACTTTTGCATCAACTATTAAACATCAATAAAATTATGAATTATTCAATCCTTTCCAAAGGAAATTTAAGCATTTTCTCAATATACGTGTATGTTCTGTGGTATCTGTGAAAAATATTTTTTAAATATTGTTAATTCATCGTATTCTTTTAGCACAAAATGGCAGAGCAAGAAATTTCAAATTCATATTCAATTGATTAATGAAATCATTGCTGTAGTTTTCAGTCTCTAACATAATTAGTATAATTTATATACATAATCTAGTACAATTTCTTGTAAATAAATATAGATCCATATAAATATTGGCTGTGTTATGGACGTATTGTATATATTTATCTTGACCACACACGATGTATTTATACTAAGTTCAGATTTATATCAAGTTAATTTATGTATTCAATTAGACGTAATCGGATATTGTTTTTATTGAACTGAATATATACGTGACCTATATGAACCTTATATACTTCCATATTCACGAATTATATGTGTAATTGACTTAAATACGATAGAAAATACACTTGTACGTCTATTGTAATTGTATACTTCGTATTCACTTAACTTTAACCTTTTTTTGATTTTAGTATTCTTAAATGGTTAATTTAACTGTATTTATTTGCATAATACTCTTCATTGTATTAGTTTATTGCATTGTATTGATTTTATTCTTATTAATTTTTCTTTCTTTGTAATTTTTTAGTATTATATACTCCGTATTTTCGCGGTTTTTTTACCCCCATTCTTTGCGGATGTTTTCCCGCGCAGTGGGATTTTTGTCTTCTTCAGCCTTCTGTTGAGAAGATTTTTCCCCACTTGTCTTTTTGTCATTGTTGTATTCTATTTCAAATCTAAATTTAACTTATGAATTGGCAATTGAAGTTAGGTGAAAGAGAGGCAATCATAGCATACCCTCAGCTTAATGTAGAGTGCATGCATTAATTGCATGTACTCTCCTAATACATGGTATTCAAAACTTCTATTTATAAAAAATACTGTACTATTTGCTATAATTAGTTTGTTAATTTTAATAAGGAAATGCAGATTAACAAAATTATGCTATTAAAGCTATTCCCTGTAATGTGCATTTCTTATCCCATAATGGACTTCACAAATTTTCTGTCGTTACTCGATTTACATTGCTGAAATTCTCGGCCATGAAGAGGTTTATCTATTATTAAATTACTCTAATCTTAGTAATTAATTAATCTTTATAATATTTTATGTGCTTAAAATGGTTCTTATTAGACTCGAGCATTCCCCTCAATAATTGCGTTCAGGTTCAGCTAGCAATCAGTTCGAGTTTTAGTTTTCTTAAATGTAAACGCTTTTCTCTCACTTCACTCTGTGTGGATCCGTAATTGAGCGTGAAGTACCGCTTAAAAAAACTCGATATACGCGTAAACGAGAGAATACAGCGAACATACTCAGACTTTAAGTTAATAAGCGTTAATCACTTCCACTCAGTCCTGCGTGACAACATTCTTTCTCGATTCGATGAGACATTTTTCTCTTCTGTTAGAGGAATTATATAATTTAGACTTTTGGGCCGTGAATTGCAAAATGTCCATATACTCTTGAGGATGAACTGCGAGTACTTAAAAACATTTTCAATTAATTGGAAGACGAAAGAGAGCAAAAATGAACCTGTTCTACGGTCTGCCAGAGTTCCTGCGCGAACGAAATCTTCTGTCGTGGTTGGTTCTTACAAAAATAAAACAATTAGTTAATATCGGAAATAGCAGCCATTTGAAAGGGAAACCGGAATATGTATGATGGCCAAGAAATTACAGGATCTAGCTAAACTTGGTAAAAGAAAATTTGAAGGGAACATTAGAATCAGAATCAATGATAAGGGACTAAATATTCAATGATGCTGATGTATCTTTGAAAAGTTCTATGTCGTAAATAATATTTCATTCTTTTGTCGTATTAATTTAAAAATTTTCCTGAGTTTATGTTTTTGTGAGCCTTCTTGGACGGTTTAAGTAATTTTAAAATATGACATGAGATATTGTTTTTATGAACTCTTTTTACATTCTATCATACCAGGTCTTATAACCACTTTTAGGAATAGCTTAAACGCTGTTAATAGAACGTAAAAATAGGTATATTACGTTCTGTCGCCAATAATAACATGGTTGATCAGTTACATAACTCATGAAAAAGTGAATTTGATATTCTAATGTAAAAGAATTTTCACAACATTCACTCCAGATGATATGTCGTTAATCTACCTCATGTTTTCTCTTCTTTTATAAGTGAAGTTGGAGTGATATCCACGGGGTTAATAGCTGTTTAAATCATACGTAATAGAATCCTATATTCTTGGGAGATAACGAAGCAAATAAGAGTGAAGAAGGACAGATATTTTTATGTAAAAAGAGCATTGCAAAAAGGGAGAATAAAAGTGCATCTAATGCATCTTTAGCCATAAATATAGCCATAAATTTTTATTTTTTCTTTGCAAACCAGTGAATTGCAATCGAAAAATAGTTTGAATATAGTGACAGCAGAGAAAAGAAGCTCAGGAAAATATATCACGGAAATCGCGTACAAATTGGGATGGATGAGTAGAAAAGATGTAACTTTTCTACTCATAGGATAGGATAGGATATCTACTCATGGATAAGGAAGAAAAGACCCATTGCCTGTTCTTTAGAAATGGTTTTAGAAAAGGTGTAAGGTCATATTCGTCTATCATCTGGTCATTTTTACTTTTTTTTATATCGGAAGTTGTGCTCAAATGATCTATAACTTAGCGCGATTTAATGGTATCACATTCTTTTACATGTTAACTCCTTAAATTTATGACACTTCAGAACATTCTATGTTAACGTTTGAGAGTTTCGTATTATTTTTTTCAAAAAACTGGCAAGAGATTTAAAAATTAGGATTTGCCCACAGGGAAACTACGATAAAACTAACTTCCCGTGTGAACGGTGGGAAGTTTACCCGACCCTGTCTTAATAGCTTTTCAACATTTATTGTGTAACATTATCGGTTAGGAATGCCATAAATCATTTATAACCAAAATCTACTTTGTGCCAAGTTCGCAAAATTCTTGTCACTTTGAAAGAGGAAAATTTTTTAAAATTACATGGACATAAATTCCTCGAAAAGAATAGAATACGCAAATAAAATACCTAAACTGATCGGGAAGAAGACGAGGAAATCGATTTCTGTGAAATCTGTCGTAAAGGTTATAAAAAGCTGTAATGACAGCAGAACTTGAGGTTTTGAATTCAGATTCCATCGAATATAATGAATAAAACAATTTACTGACGTGAATACAAACATATTAACTTAAGCCTCACACGCTGTGGTGTCTGCAGAAGAATTTTAAATAAGCAGAGATTCCAAGGCTAAGAAATAGACGTAGATCAGTAGCTTTTACCTGAAATATTGACTAGGAAATGTGTTGATTCTGGCGACTCGGAGATGGTTTAATGGATTGTTTTCTAGCTTTCCTCAGCGTTCCTTTATGTTAGTCGATAATATTATTCAAAATATGCGTATGATTTCATATTTCCGTTGGTAAAAATGACAACGGACGGATAAAGAAGATGATTATACAGCTTAATGGCTTTTATGGAAAATTTTTCTTCTGATTGGAAACATTTTTTTCATTCTTGGATTTATTTGTTAACATTTTATGCAGATATTATCATTAATTAAACTCTTAGGTTCGGTATTATGATATATACTTAAAGTGGACTTAAACTAATGTTTACTTTAGAAAACTGTATTATAACCTTTTGTTAGAGTCAAAGAGAAAACAATGTCCATGCTAACCCATCATATGTGTAGGAAATTATTGATAACATTTGCTTTTACTCTAACAAACCATTATAATTCAGGGCAATAATCTTGGCAGTGGAAAATTATTCAAACTTTCCTAAGCAGCCATTTTCCATTTTTAAGGAACAGATCGAATGCTCAATGTTTTGCTCTTTTATATACCCTTAAAATAATGTTCTGCCAGATGCTAGATTCTTGTTTTGAGACATTTGTGCAGATAATTCATACTCGTAAGTATCGATAAGACTCAGAATCGTGTAATTTCCTTCGTTTTTTTACTATTCGAGTCATTGTATGTTTGCGAACGATTCCGTAGCTCTCAAGGATTTGCGTCGCCCCATGAATAGCAATACAGGGATCTGTGATCCGGCCCGATGTTTCGCTGAATTGACTATTCCATTGACCACTTTCTCGTTCTCTGTTCGCATTATCAGTCAGGACGCGCTTTGGAATCTCCTCGGAGAAACTGGAATTCACTCACGATTCTCTAAGTCATTGAGAGCGGAAAGAACCATCGTAGTGCTGACATTTTGGCAACTTCAGCATTTTTGCTTGTTTTTATTATTTTATGCGTGGCAAATTTTTCTAAACTGAATACTATATTATATTGCACGGCTTATTATCGGTAGCCCACCATTTCCTTTGCAGGTTTGGATATTCCCGAAAGCAAAGAAGAATAATTCCTTACGTATTTTAAAGGTACTCTAATTAAATATACAAACATCTTTACAGTCATTAAGGAATGAAATTATCTGTACGTAAACCTTTCTACCTTTCACAACGCCTATACAATTTCTATATATTCATTTTCCGTCTAGTGTTTGTATCGTTGCATTTCATGTAAAGTACATTCTTAGAAGATGTAGCCGATGTTACAATTACATGACTGCACACAAAAGTAATCGATTAGGAAAGTAGAGTCATGGGGTACCCCCTGACACAGACCGAAAGGTGGCTTGCAGGGTACATACGAGTATATAGATGTACAATTCATTGAATAGCGGTGATTACTGAAAGTCATGCCAACAAATGGAGCGAATTTTTGGAAACTTTTCCAATCCGTTTGTACAGAAATATGTCTTAAAGCAGTTTCTGGAATTTCCAGAAGTTAATTGTCATTACATAATATGTAATAACTGAAAATAGTATTTCGTGAAATTGTAAAAAATTGTATTCGATGAAGAGAAGAAAACTCTAACTATTTTCCATGTATCTGTATTTGAAATAATACGTGCTGAAAATAAATTTAGGATGGTTTGAAAAATACCACAGGATAGTGAATACACTTGGAATTTTCCACGGACTCTCGCGTGGACCTTCGACAAAATATTTCTATTTCTTATTATGTTTTACGACCTCTTCTATCCCAAACATTTGTATTTTGAATCATCTTTATACGTGACCTGTGTAAACCGTAACTTTATCATCATATCCAATTCCTGCGTTACAATGTACTGAAAATTGTATTCTCTCATCTTTTAATAACTAATTGGAATTCACTTTCGGGTGAATATTAAAACAAATTAGAATTGATTCTTCAAATTTCAATGTGAAATTCACTCCTTGGTTACCTCAGTGATTGTGTCAACATCTTCGTTGCTTTTATGATTAAGAAAGGGATCGAAGATCGAAGAATCATTTTGTTAACAGGTTGAGAAGTGGATTGGACTTCATGCGAGAAGAGATTACATAACAAAGAGATGATGGAAATAAACTTATTTTTAGAGAGATTTCAGCAAAGAAATGAGATTAGAAAGAATGGAAACCACATGGAGAATACTTTTCAGTATCTCAAGAGAACATGAAAGATGAACAATGGAATGACATATTAAGGATCGTAGAATAGTCGGAATACCAATGAAGTTGAAAATATCGATTGTTTTTTACATTTTTGCCACACATTTTGTATAACAATTTTCTTATGACTGTCTTCAATATATTTCCTTTATTTTATAGACAAAATACGATATGCTGTTAAGCTGGTTCTCCATCAGCCATCTGTCTTTCATGACGTTTGTTAACTTTTGAAATTTTTCGCATAATACAAAATTTATTATAAACAATTGCTACTGCAGTCGTTTCTGATGCTGAAAATCTTGACTTGGCGATTTTGTTGCATTAAACTTGATTATCTTCTGTTGCATCGTTGATGCAGATTTCATACGGATGCACTGTTATCCTTCATGATCTATTTCATTCCATTCATCGAAATAAATAACTAAGGAATTAATTGGAGACGATGAGGAAGTTAGATGTGTATGCTTTGTAAACAATAATGATTAAGGTAGTAGAAAAAAGAGCAAATGAAGGGAAATATGCGCACTGTCAGTTGACTCTTGGCTTAGAAATCCTTTGAGGAAGTGTAAGTTGGGAATTCTTGCCAATCGCTGAGGCAAAGCTCCACACGTTAAGAAATGACAGAGATTGCACGCTGTTAACCAGAGTTCTTAATTTCACTTTGAAATGAGTTACACCTGTCTGTCGGATGGATCGGGGAACTTTGAAAAATATCCGTTTCACTTCAAGCGAATAATGTTGGGTTGAAGAATAAGTCCTAACCGTTTTTGTCAAATTAAACAAAAAATAACCCTTTCAGTCAAAAACAAAAAGCAAATTAATCCAAAATATATCCTACACTGTTGTTTTTAACTTCTTCCCAACATTCAACCAGTATTTCCATACCTCTTTGTTTTTTTTATTAATCCCCTGATCTTTCATCATCAAAGCATTCGTCCCATCAGATTCTTAATTCTACCTCATTATTGAACGAAACGCCGCGCAAATGGTTGGTGAGCGATCGGAAAATGTGGCAGGACGCCCCGACGAAGCTTTAGGGCTGCCTCGTTTCTCACATTAACTATATGAGGACGAGCGTTGTCGTACTGTAGGGCTCCATTAACTCGATCAGATCTCATTTGCTTCGTTGAGTCGATGCATTTGTTAAACGTTGAGATCTGCATTGGCCGTTGTTATTTGTTCATGGTGAACTACACCTTCCACACACAGCATCCTCTTCCGAGAATGAAGATCTGGTATTGCTCGCGGTTTTTCTGGTTAACTGGGGTTGAGCCATTCTTTTCGCTGCCTCACGTTGACGTAGAAACCTCTTTTTTCGTCGCCAGCAACGATTCAGTAAAAAACTCAGTTTGTGGCCACGAGTAGCATTGTGACGAGCAAGCAAACCGGCGGAAATCGTGGAAACTTAATGTTTGTTGTATGTTTGTAGGGAACCCTTGCTCCCAGTTTCTGCACTTCTCTCGTCTTCCGAAAATGGTTCACTACAGTCTTCAGATCACAATTCAGTTATTCAGCTAATTTCCTGGTTGAATTGCGTGGATTTTCATAATGAAACTGGTTCAATCGATCGTCATCAAACCCAACGGAGCGATCGAAACGTGCTGCATCCTCGAAATTACTATTTTAGATGCGTGAAAACCACCATCGAGCCGTACTTCATGACAAAGTATCTTCTCTAAACATAGCACAAGTCTCACGATCAGTTTCGAGGGCCGTTTTTGCATCTTTCCGGGCACGATGGAAAGCAACAACAGGTGTTGAAAACGCTCATTTTTATCGACTTGAAATGAATTTAAAGGGCTAAAAAAGAAAAAAATAGTCATACAAACCTAGAATCAATAAAACTAGCATGTAGATAAAAATGACATTTCGAATGGTAAACGTATCTGCTAAAATTTCCTTTCTTGGCTGTAATATTCAAATCGATAACGTTAACGACTCATTTCTGAACAAAACAAATGAATTCGTCTCGCGTGTGATAGGATGTCATTTCGTCTTCCCTTAAGCTCCCTTTCCGACAAAATCAAAGTATCTTCCTCGTGTCTTGTTGAAGTTGTACGGAAAAAGCACCAGAGTTCACGAAATTAATAATATCACATTCATTCCATCTACATTCATTGTTTCTCAAACACATGTTTCTTACAATTAGCATTGGATTCTAAAATAATTTCTATCAGAAAATAGTAATTGTGTGAATTAGTGTGAATATTTATTTCCCTTTAAGAATGTTTTATTTATTTCTTCCAAAGCTGTTTCATGTATTCGGTAACGTTTATCGACGTAGACAGTGGACAAAGTAAGCAGAATCTATTATATCAGCAAATACCTCAAAACCAGTGGAGTATTTTTATGGGCGTAGCATTAGGCTACTTTGAAAACATATTGAAATTCACCTATGCTTAATTACTTTAAGAATCGCTGTTGTTGTGGAAAAAAATTTCAATATCATTAATACTATTTTCATTAATATTTGCTTTTATTAAACCTAAGATAAAATTATGTTTCTTTTTCATAAGCGGTACATAATGCCAGAATTATTTTCGAAAGCTGCACGTGTCGAAGTCTTTATCACTGATGTATTATTTTCTATCTTCCGAAGCGGAAATCAGTTCGTTTTTCACCATAGAACCATCCCACCTGCAACGAGTGACGCCCTCTAAAACTACGGAAGTTATCTGATAAAACGAGGTCTTAAGAAAGCTCGCAGCTGCATATGAGTTGCAGCATTGAACTCTGGCGAGGGAATTTTATCTAAATCGAAATCCTTTTTCGTAACTCCGTGGCATTGGTTGCATATCTTATTAATTCAAAGTGCTCTTGCGATCGCTGCATTTTGGTCACGGATTGATCTTTTACGGCCGTACGTCCTTTGGAGAAAAGCATGCGCGATTTATACGGAATTGAAGGATATTTTACTCCTTTTCCCGGGAACTTTTATATTTCCTTGCTCTTGGGACATTTTCCGGGGTCGATAACGTTCCAGTTTTCTTTTTAAAAATGCTCGAGAAATCACTCATGGTAATAACATAGTATCGGCATATAATAAATATATATGATTAATTCGTATTTTATGAATATAAGCTAAGATCGAACTAGGAACAATTTTCTCAATTAAGAACTAGAAATGACAATGGTTTTCTGAATGCCTGAACGAAAATGAAAATCGCCGGACTCTGAAGTTGGCGTTCTATGTTTAAAGAGCGTCTGCCTATTTGATTTCTCTTCTTCACGCAACGAATTGCTGCGAAACAATGCTCTATTGATGCTTTAATGTTGCTGACTTCTTCGTCACCTTCAAATATTATTTTTGTCGAGATGTGGAATACGAAATCGTTACCTTCCTTCTTGCGTCTCACTTGAAGGAGTAAGCTTTCTTGCCATTCACAAGATTGTCTCATTTTCTGCTCTCTATGTACTAGGAATAGTGAAAAGGTTTGTTTCGCGGAGATCTCCGTCAGGAGGCTACAACAGAAATGTGTCTATGTGCTAAGGAAGCACTAATTCCAACTATTCACCAATGAGAATGCTGTCCCTGTCAGCTCATTTTATTACTGCCCAATCGGTGTGTTTGCGGAAAACAAAAGAACGCAATAAAAATCGTAAGAGGAAATAACACTCATAAAATGAATGAATGTGATTTACGGGAGACATTCTCAAATTTACCTGTTGAGCAACATTGTAACATAAACAATGACAATTATTTTGAAAATCGTATTGTTTTGAGATTTCTTAGGCTTTGTTGATTTCTGGAACATGTGAAGCTGGATGTATAGAATCTTACATAATTACCCATCAATTATATTTAATTTGTAAACCTTTTTAATAATGCTTATTAAAAAAATTAACTGCGACGAAAATCAATGATTTTAATCCTCCAAATTCTTTACTCCGCACACAGGTCTGTGTATAGGTTGAGGGAAATATAAAATGCTTAAAATAAATCATATTCTCATTTCTGCCAATCCCTCTCCGTGTAAACATTCTGTCCATTTAGAAAATTAAGAGATATTCAGTAATAGATGTCAGGAGTGAAAATTTTAAACCAAAGAAGGAAATCATTTACAATTATATATCATTTATAATTCCGGAGAAGTTAATAATCATATTCAATCTCTGAAAGGCATTGGTGTCGAGACATAAGCACGTATTGTCTCCATTTATACGATAGTTTTCAAGAGTTATATTACGGAAACGATATTTCACGTATAGGATTAATTCAACTGTGACGTAATTATATTTAGCTTGAGTGAAAAATAAAACTTCGACTCTTCTGACTTATCTTTACGTTTGCGAAAATACACTTTTTCAGCCAGTTGACAAGGAGTCGAGGCATTGCAGACTTCTTGGTTTTTTTTAAAAACGAATCATTCTTTTACGTATTTTCAAACGTTTATTTTGCGCCGAAACCGGTGCTGTTTTTGTATAAACCTGTGAAAATATGTAAAAGCGCGATGTTTCCAAAATCTCCCTGTCATGGTTATCCACGCAGTTTAGCCTTCTTCCGTAGACTTCCCTAGTAAGTTTTGTTTGCTTGCAGAGGAGAATTGCTACAAATATTTATTTTCAATAGGTGTGAGACAACACCATTGAGATTATTACACAAGCATATATATCACTTGGAGCGAACCTCAGGCAAATAGTAAGAGAGACTGCGAAGTTTGCATACAGACTCGCGAATATTAAATCAACAAGAGGTATGATTTTTTTCGATAGTGATGTTTCCTTCAACTATTTTCCTTAGTTCTCTGTTTTATAACGAGAAAGACTTAAGAGACGTTACGCTGACTTATGCGTTAGCTGAAAGAAGATTACATTACCTGTAACCGTATTTACAAACTTTACTTGTTGATTTATATCGTTTTGAAACGATAAGCATTGGGGATTTTGAGTGTTTGCATCGATGGTTGTACTTCAAGAGTCAACTTCAACACAAACGCGATATGTTTTAATAAATTATGAACTTATTGCCATTTACTTTATAGTATTGTGGTTTGGAAACTGGCCACTGACCTCGTCGGGGTAGTTATTAATGCTCCAAACGTATGATCCCTGGTTCGCAACTCGGTTACTCGGTATTTCCGGTTAGGGATAGGTATTTTTAGTCGTAAATAATAGTAATTATTAAAAGTGATATATGGAAACGAGGTTTTCCTGTTCCATTAAAGAAGTTATTATTATTATCCGTATCGATGATTTAGGTTTCCAGAGGATCTCCGCAGTTTAATTTAAAATTGCATTTAGCACCATTGCAGTAGTGTGATATCAGCTGTGACTGTAGAAAGCAAAAAACAGCTTGGTTTTTCAAATGTTCAATAAGGTACCGATTTTTTGCTAAGGTCGCGCCAATAGCAAGTAATTTCCTCAATCAGACGACATTCTTCGGTGATCTAAGCCTCTGAATAATCAGATCGATAAAAGAGTAGCACCTTTGGATTTCGTTTCTTGATTGCGCATAATTACACCGGTAGTTGGAATTTTAACAGTCGCAATGTATCCTTGGGAGGTTTCCAGGGTGATTGATTAACTGAAGAAGAATATATTGAGTTTTTTGTCAGTTTATGTTCAACATAGCAATAATGATCATAAAATTGAAAAACCCTTTTTCATTGCCCGATATTTATAATTTTCTAACACTTTAATATACTATTTCATAACCCATAATACGATTATGCAGTCATTTTTTCCTAAGAATGTACACTGTACAGTCCTACAGTGTAGGACTAGGTAGGTAACTTTTAGGTAGGTAACTTTTACGTCGATTAACAGCTATATAATGCATATTCGGAAATTTAAAAACACTCACCACACTGAGACAGCTTTCATCCAACTCGTTATGTAATTACCGTAATTTTCGCCGTTTCCTTGCAATTGAATTTTATACATCAAGAAAAATCCTCGACTTGCAATAGGTGCCGTTTTTTGGTGGCTTAAATATTTCTTCGTGGTAAATTTAACGATAGTGGTGCTAGCGAAAAACATAGCACAAATAGAACACAAAATTATCTTTATTTTGGTGTGTTATTTATAAACGTTGTGTATCTATAATTAATAAAAATTGCAATAAATTAACAAAATCCAGGGTCATAAAATTAAACATCCGATATTAGCGGTCAATTCCGGGTGATAATAGGTTTAATAACTTACTATTGTAATAGCTCTCTGGAAGTTGCAGTTCATATTTATTGCTATTTTGGCATCACATTTATTTTGCAAACTCTTTCTAGTTATTATTCGAAGATACATTTTATTTGGCCTCAAAGCAATTTCAGAAGAAAAAGGCGCAAGAATAAATGAGTAGGCACAGTTTAGTTGTTTGTATATAAGAGTAGCCTGAATGTTGCGCGAATATCAAAATCAAATTTTAATTTACAAAGCGGTATCGTTATTTAGTCCTCAGAATCAAGCAATAAACTGCGCTTGGCTTGTACTATGGAGTATTAGTGATCATTACCTAAGATTTGTTCAGGTATAGATTTTACGGTCAAGCGAAAACTGTCACAGTTCAATGTGAGGCACTCATTGCAGCAGGTGATTTCATTTGGGTGTCACTGCAGCAAAGAGAGAAAATTGCTTCACCCAAGGCTGATGACTACACAGAAATTATTTTTTCAAGAAAACCGTCATGAAAATCTAGCTGATCATTTCAAGGATGATCCAATCCTCAGGATCGAATGTCAATTGCGTTTAGACACAGACTTAATAATTTTTCCAATCTCAAAGATGAAAATTTTTAACTTTTCCCGTTAGTGTAATCTCTGATTTAAAACACAAGAGAAGTTTTCCATGATTTCAAAATTACAGAACTTACCTCTTGCTGTAGCTTCCTATAAGTTGCCAAAAATTTTACGATGCAGTAAATTTAAATTCGGCTACTTTTAGTAATTACTCATCATAGATAAAAGCGTTAAAATTTCTATGATGACAATTATGACGCAAAAGCTCGAAACCATTGTCGTACCATTATCTACGATAAGAGTTAAAAAGAAGCAACTTTTTCCATAACTTCTTTACGGGATGGAGAAGAAAGCTAAAAATTTCATTTCAAAAAGTTTGGTTTTCTGTAGAAGGAAACGTCAAAAGGTAAGGTAAAAGGTCCGCAAATAAACCAATACCGAGTAGTAGAATTATTTCTATTTTTTTTCTTTTACTTTTGCACAAGGATTTAACGGATTGCTAACTTCAAACGCTGATTCCAACAGGTTTTCCAAGCTCATTTTAGTATTTTGAGGATATACCGCATGCAATATTTTAGATTATGTAAAATTCTTGCATTTGAATTGTAAGCAATCAAATGTAAAGGTTAACGTGGATCTTCAATTATAAATTAATCTTATGGTCACACCATTTTACTATATATCTGTATTGATTGTGTGTATACTTTCATATCTATGAATTATTTATTATTCTAATTATCCTCAAAAAGATGGCCAAAGTAGCTTTTGGTATATATATTATGCAATTGACTCCCATTGATAGAAACTGCTGATATGAAAAGTACATTTCTAATTATGAGACTAAACATTCGTAATAGAAACTCTTTTGCGCCGAAATTCCTATTTTCTATATTTTAATATATTTAATGACAAAACTTGTATCATCAGAACTAAAAGTTTCCACCAAGTAACGCTTGATACCATTCATTTCATTCCTATATTCTATCTCATAAATCGCCTTTTTTCCAGATAAAACTTCTCAATGTAAGGACACCGCTCAAACAGTGAATTTTGACGTATTTTCCTGGTACTGTTCACGCTTCGGTCACACTTCAACAATCGGCAGTCATGCTTGGAAAGGTTTCACGATGAAAACGACCGACTAACATATTACACTGAATAATCCTTGAAAAGATTAGGTTAAGGCTTGAATGTGTGAAAATTGTCCGTTATTTACACTACTGGTGACCATAATGACCATAAAATTTCCATTTTATGATGGATGAGAATCAATGAAATTGCGAAAAGTTTATTGAGACCTATCTTAAGAGTTTTATTGCATTTAAGAAGGAATGGAGCTGTGATGGAGGAATATTTCCTCTACTTTTATGTTCATTGTTAAAATTTACGATATTAGGTTTGATTATATACATTTTGGTTGTATTCTATGTTGTATTTTAAGAGTGTGCTTTGACAGGCGAGGTCATTTGTACGTGGGCCCCACCGGAATCCGGTAAGGCGAACGCGTTACCCACTTGGCTGTCCGGGGGCTCTTTTGATTGTACACATCTTGCATTTGATCGATCGATTTTATCCCCTACCAACGATACAAGCCCTGAAAAGGCACCTACCTAAACAGGGCGTCACAAACAACTCATCTTAACCACAAATAACTTCAGAAATAAATTATCGAACTGTTTGCTTATATTACTTTTAAAAAACAATTGGAATTCCCATGTATTTATTCTAATACTATTAGTATTTGTACTAAAGCCAACTTGTTCATATCGTTAAGGATAGAAGCAGTTATTACTATTATTTCTTATTAAGAGAATTGTGGACAAAAAAGAGAGATAAAATTATTTAATTGTGCTTCCTTAGACCCCTCAAATTTAGCACCATTGCAGTAGTGTGATATCAGCTGTGACTGTAGAAAGCAAAAAACAGCTTGGTTTTTCAAATGTTCAATAGGTACCAATTTTTTGCTAAGGTCGCGCCAATAGCAAGTAATTTCCTCAATCAGACGACATTCTTCGGTGATCTAAGCCTCTGAATAATCAGATCGATAAAAGAGTAGCACCTTTGGATTTCGTTTCTTGATTGCGCATAATTACACCGGTAGTTGGAATTTTAACAGTCGCAATGTATCCTTGGGAGGTTTCCAGGGTGATTGATTAACTGAAGAAGAATATATTGAGTTTTTTGTCAGTTTATGTTCAACATAGCAATAATGATCATAAAATTGAAAAACCCTTTTTCATTGCCCGATATTTATAATTTTCTAACACTTTAATATACTATTTCATAACCCATAATACGATTATGCAGTCATTTTTTCCTAAGAATGTACACTGTACAGTCCTACAGTGTAGGACTAGGTAGGTAACTTTTAGGTAGGTAACTTTTACGTCGATTAACAGCTATATAATGCATATTCGGAAATTTAAAAACACTCACCACACTGAGACAGCTTTCATCCAACTCGTTATGTAATTACCGTAATTTTCGCCGTTTCCTTGCAATTGAATTTTATACATCAAGAAAAATCCTCGACTTGCAATAGGTGCCGTTTTTTGGTGGCTTAAATATTTCTTCGTGGTAAATTTAACGATAGTGGTGCTAGCGAAAAACATAGCACAAATAGAACACAAAATTATCTTTATTTTGGTGTGTTATTTATAAACGTTGTGTATCTATAATTAATAAAAATTGCAATCAATTAACAAAATCCAGGGTCATAAAATTAAACATCCGATATTAGCGGTCAATTCCGGGTGATAATAGGTTTAATAACTTACTATTGTAATAGCTCTCTGGAAGTTGCAGTTCATATTTATTGCTATTTTGGCATCACATTTATTTTGCAAACTCTTTCTAGTTATTATTCGAAGATACATTTTATTTGGCCTCAAAGCAATTTCAGAAGAAAAAGGCGCAAGAATAAATGAGTAGGCACAGTTTAGTTGTTTGTATATAAGAGTAGCCTGAATGTTGCGCGAATATCAAAATCAAATTTTAATTTACAAAGCGGTATCGTTATTTAGTCCTCAGAATCAAGCAATAAACTGCGCTTGGCTTGTACTATGGAGTATTAGTGATCATTACCTAAGATTTGTTCAGGTATAGATTTTACGGTCAAGCGAAAACTGTCACAGTTCAATGTGAGGCACTCATTGCAGCAGGTGATTTCATTTGGGTGTCACTGCAGCAAAGAGAGAAAATTGCTTCACNCATAACTGATATTTATATATTTACCAATCTCGGTGGCGGAGTGGTTAGCTCTTAAACACCAAGGTCCTCGGTTCAAGTCCCGCAGATTCGTAAATATTTGTTAATAATAATTATTATTAAAATGGATGTAATTGGGTTCTTTCTATTTCCACGAAAGAAATGATAATAATGCAATGCTTATTGGAAAGAGACCAAACATAACGTTTACTGTTGGAAAAATGGATTTAATTATCAGTAGTCACGCAAGACTATTGTATTTCTCTAGGTACTGAGATAATGACGGTGAATGAGAACATTTCAATACAGCGGTCTTGGAAAGATACGGGTTCTTCCATTGTATTAAATGGAAATACTTTATAGTACCTTGTAGGATGTAGCTGCCTATTATTCTGTTTCCAAAGATATACTAATGAAGGCTGGAAGAATGAGATAAATGCCCCTAGAATTAAAGTAATAGAGAACCAATTATTAAAAAAGATCTAGTGTTTTCCCGGTGTGTATGATGCAGGAATATTTCTCGATGAGTATGCGAATAACTATGCAAAAGTTCCACAATTGAGAATATTTTATTATGGCGACCTGTTTCGAGCTACATGTTCATTATCTCCATAATAAAATATTCTCAATTGTGGAAATGTTGCATATTTATTCGCATACTCACCTAGTATGGAGTTCCACCAAGTGAAAGCTTCATCCATAGATAATATTTCTCGAGTTCCAACCGGGTTAATTGAATTGTTCAATTAAACCCCCTGCCACACGCCGAAAGGCGGCTTGTAGGGTATTGATGTAGACGTAGAACCCGAGAAATATTCCTGCAACCAATTATTAGTTTTTATAAACGTTCCAAATAGCCTCATATTTCCGAGGAATATATTAATTAAAAGAAAATAGAACGTAATAATAGAAACGGCTCTAGTGTGAGCTAATTTTTACGAGCATTCAAACATCAATCATTTTGGAATTAGGGTGAGTCTCGTCACATTTAAATTTCCTTTCCTTTGGGAATTACATTTTTGATTAGACATGTGTATCTTGAATATATATTCAAGATAAAATTAATATATCTTAGCTATGTTTTCTTTTGAGTAGGTATTAATGTGCTAAACTGCATTGTGTTCAAATGAGAAGCGATATACTTAATGTGCTCAAAATGCGTCTTTTAAGGAAAAATTACTGCTAAGCTTAAGGGTTAATGTTCCCCTGCATTGAAGTATCTAGGCTATTATTTTTAAAACAAGCTCGATAAATAATTTCATTATCTTATTATTTCAAAAATATATTAGACCTCGTATTTTTTGTCACGAAGTTGTCCCTACGATCTCCATTTATAAACTAAGCGATGTTTCACTTCGATTTCAAAATTGCTTCCTGCATTGATATCTCTCGCATTTACGCACGTCTTTTGCATTTATTACTATTATTTCTTATTAAGAGAATTGTGGACAAAAAAGAGAGATAAAATTATTTAATTGTGCTTCCTTAGACCCCTCAACTTCCGAGATTAGATATTTACAATTATTACGGAGAACATTGGTGTTGTTGAAGATGTTGAATGCTATTATTTTCACGGCTTTTGGGGTTTCCAACCTGGTTGTTCCTTCCATTAATGTCGACGTTTCCACTCCTGTCTCCGAAGTCTTCTTCAGATTCTTCAATCTTCTCTCATCCTGTACTGACATTAATCGAAGAAACAACCCGGTTGGAAACCCGAGAAGCCTTTATCCGTGAAATTCACTGGGAAAATACAACATGATATCCATAATTCTCGATTTTAGCCTCAAGTAATTGGACAAGAACTGAGAAAATAATGGATAATGGCAACAATAGTGATGAAAGATATTAACCAAAATACTAAACTTAGTTTGCATAACCAACACTTCCATAGTAACATAGGGATTAATTAATACTTTATCAGGTAATAATATGCTAACAACAGATACTACTACTTATTAGCTTATCAAATAATAATTCTGAGGCCCGGTATTAAAATGTACGTACTTTACCAAATGTTCACTTTAAGGCCCCGCCTTATAAAGGTTTGATAGAGTTCAATTTAAGAGTATAGTTCATTCCCTTTATATGTATTAGAATGGATATTGACTATACGCTTCTGTTTGATTCTAAGAAACCATGAGAATGCCGGCCTCTGTGCCCTAAAGTGAACTTTTGTTAAAACTTTTTTCAAGTACCTATTGTGATATCGGTCCTAATACTTGCACGGCATTCAAAGCAGTCATATGAAAAGAGTTATTGACTTATTTTGCGGGAGTGAGAGTCATTCTCGTAGTGATGTCACGCCGTACGGTTAATTATTTTAGCAGCCTTCATGAAACGTATGTAGCTTTTTCTTTTCAGCGCATCTCCGACAAGCATTCAGAAATGGTGTACGAAATTAGTATTTGCATTCGATAAACAAGGACGAAGCTAGAAAAAAAGCAAATTAAATGCGTTTCATGAAATCAATAACAGTCTGTAGGGTATTGCTTATGTATTCCTGAGTCGATAAGAAGATTTATGCTATATTAGTTGGTTTTATAATTTCTTTATACTTTGGACGTTATAGAAGTTCTTGGACTTGTATACATTGTCTTAGGAGATATTTTACTTCTGAAAGACAACTCCGTTAATACTCCGTCACTGGTTTTCTGCGAATGCGAATTTGCATTACTGTATAGTCTCCATCTTGAAAGCGGTCACATGCAGCCCTGCAAAGAAATCGATTCCTTCGCTAAAAACAAATGCGATCATTGTCACGGTCAATAGATTTCTATCTTGGCCACGAGTGTCTGACACCATTGTCTTTCCTTTTTCCACAACCTTAAAGGCGCCAGGTTCGGTCGCCCCTCTCTTTTTAAGGCTTTCGAATACGTTTTGCTTCAACGATTCCAAGTCCGAACACGTCTTCTATAACGGCCCGTATCATCCCAAGTATTTGGAGGTAAAGGGATCGTGTTTTGTGTTAGCTTCTCCACGGCAACCTAGCTTCTGTTATTGCCAAGAGTTTAGCTTATTTTCAAAAGCCTTATCTTTATTAAAACAAAGTGCGATACTTTCGGGATCACATAAGGATAATTCAGTAGGATTTTATGTAGAGTGTGATGGAGTTGTAATGATTTTTTATATATTTCACTATTTGCGAATTTGACTGGCAATAACATGATACGAATGCTTCAGATTGGGGAAAGGACGTTTTCCGTTTCATAATCTATTCCAGACGCGTAAACTGGTAGTGCTTGACTCATATTAATAGTTCACTGCCAAATTGGGGACAAGAGTGAATGTTATTTTGTATAGAGATATCTCACGGGTTTCTGAGATCCATTTCTGGAATTTATTGCCTGTTGTCGTTTCTATTATAGTTCACCTATCGTTGCGAAACTAAACATGATACATATTTTCCTCTCCAGTAGAACTAAATCGCTCACGAATCTAAAATATTCTCCAGTTTCTTGATTTTTTCTTTATTCTTACTTATTTTTATACCTATAATTTAAATATCTTTTTATAATATAAAATATTTCATTGACTTATGAGCATAACTGATATTTATATATTTACCAATCTCGGTGGCGGAGTGGTTAGCTCTTAAACACCAAGGTCCTCGGTTCAAGTCCCGCAGATTCGTAAATATTTGTTAATAATAATTATTATTAAAATGGATGTAATTAGGATCTTCTTTCCATCAAAGAAGTTCATATTGTTATTATGGAAGAACACGCCCAACCTTTCCCTGACCAGATAAATCTGATTAGCAGGGACTAGAAGGCAGGACCTTGGGGTTGAAGCATTTGGTTCATGCCGGAGTAGTGAGATGTTGAGAGTGAGTAACTGATATAGTAGTAGTGTTGCTAAAAGCGCTTCAGCAGCTAACGTTGGCCCCCGCCGGGAATCGAACCCAGGACCGCTTTCACCGAAGTCGAACGCGTTGTCCACTAGGCTATTTGGGAACCCCGAGCAACTTAAATGTGTAAGCAATATATGTTATTTGTTGTTGAATTGGGGTATTCCTCTTCTGAATTGAGTCGTCTATTACCCGCATACTTACGAATAGCCGTACAGTTTACCAATTCGTGTACTTTATACACGAGCATTCAATATCTAGGTATGGGAATAACGAGGATGTAATTTCTGAATGTCGTGACTGTGATTTTGCGAATAAAGGTCCTTAGATGACTAAATATTTATGAGTGTGTAAGCTGTAAAAAAACTACAGTCCCTATCACAAATATTATTCAATCAGAGGGTATAATTTATTCCCGTGCATATTAGCTTATGATAATGAGTAACGTTCCACCTTTTCTTCATCTGAGCCTGAATTTTCTGTCGATAACGGTAACATAACCAGTTTTCTCTGTTTACATCAGTACTGCGGCATTATGTTTACACAAATTACACCTTTATTTGATAGAATATTTATTGCTTTTAAGAACCTTGACATACAAGTAGACATTGATACTCGCTTCCTGTCTAGCCCGGTTCTCCTTTTCTTTGGCTGCTTACGAACCTGCTCAAAATATCAATTTACTTCATAAACCTGAAGTAATGCTCATTACAGGTGTTTTCTCGATCTGATTTTATGCTCATTTTGTCGCTGGAAACAACGCAAATAATTAGTACCGTTCTTTCATTTCGTTACGCCTTTTCTCGTTCACTTCCTGATCGTGCGNTCATTTTGGAATTAGGGTGAGTCTCGTCACATTTAAATTTCCTTTCCTTTGGGAATTACATTTTTGATTAGACATGTGTATCTTGAATATATATTCAAGATAAAATTAATATATCTTAGCTATGTTTTCTTTTGAGTAGGTATTAATGTGCTAAACTGCATTGTGTTCAAATGAGAAGCGATATACTTAATGTGCTCAAAATGCGTCTTTTAAGGAAAAATTACTGCTAAGCTTAAGGGTTAATGTTCCCCTGCATTGAAGTATCTAGGCTATTATTTTTAAAACAAGCTCGATAAATAATTTCATTATCTTATTATTTCAAAAATATATTAGACCTCGTATTTTTTGTCACGAAGTTGTCCCTACGATCTCCATTTATAAACTAAGCGATGTTTCACTTCGATTTCAAAATTGCTTTCTGCATTGATATCTCTCGCATTTACGCACGTCTTTTGCATGTTCCCCTGGTGTGCGCCCCGTATCATTTTTAAGAGGAAGAAAAAAGGCGTTCGCCAAATAGTTTCGAGAAATTCTTATGCACACAGAGTTGCTCTGAATAAAGATTAGCATAAGAAGTGATCGTCTGACCGCCGGATGTGCGTCACTTCGTCATATTTCGTCATTCACCTGTTTTCCTTGCCCATCTTCGTTCACTTCAAATACCATTTTATGATCGTTGCCAGCTGTTGAATTCACTTACGATTTACCTACGATAAAGATTAAGATTGTTTGGTACTTTTTATCTATAATATCTATATAGATTTTATGTATACTATTCGTCAATTTACTAACAAGTGCAAGATGATAGAATTCCATTTCATCAACTCCATTCTTTTCCAAGAATGATAAACAAATATCATGATACCATCGGATGTAAGCTAGAATTAAAGGTGTAAATCTCAGTTGTTGTCTGCTCCCAATGAAGGTAGATCCAAATCCTTTTACGCAGAATGTTCTCTTAGGGCGGTCTCCAATGTTCTTTCGCATGCAAATCGCCGTCATCTCTTCCTCTGCAATGAAGTAAAGTAGCAATAGATACGTCATAAAAAGCAGTGACGCGATCGTCAATACGTCATAGTCTCCTTCACTCAGCCGACTTTGGAGATGCGTGCCTGTATCTATGTGGTACTGATCCAATGTGGAATGATTAGTGGCATTGCTTCATTACCGCCACAACTGGACTAGAACCATTTGAAAATTCATTGACTTCATTTCGTCGCTATAAACAAGGAAAATATGTTATTTACCGAAAGAAATGGGTGTAATTATTTCCTCCTTAGAACTATTTAGCTTTAATCGAGATCCATTGATTTACCTTAATAATAATAATTCGTCATCCTCGTATGAAAATACGTACTACGACCCATGATCGCGTCATTATTTACTCCCTTAGTCCCAGTAATATAAGGTATACTTAGCGTGGAAGCTAACTTTAACATTCTGGTTAATACTAACAAACCGAATTTAATCTATAGTTAAAGCCTTATTTGTTAAAACGATTACTGAGCTTCAATTCTTAAGCTTGTGGCTAATTGGAATCCGTCATGGATGTAAACAAATAATAAATGGAGTAGCAAATAATGGTGGACAAATATTGCGATGCGACGCTGATCAAATAAACCTCACGGGTTTGAAAATTGTTCTCACTCAAGGCACCTAAAGTAATTGGTGTTTATACCCACTGTCACACGCTGGAATGAGGATTGCAGAGTATTAACGTAGATGTAGATGAAAGTACGTAGTTACTAACTAACGGTGTAAATATTTCCTGTGGTGTGGTTAAATCGTTCATTAGAGAAAATTTATTAAAGAAAAGAGCAAGTTGGCTGATAAGTTTAATTATAGAAAACTACAAAATAACAAACAACACTACGCGCCAAATCATCATCAGGTCCTATCATCATTCAAACAACACCTGCTAATGATGATGTCACGCATCGAATCTGGGGTTTCGTCGTTTTTTTGTGGTTTGCTATAAATAAATCTATGTCGTCAAATTGCTGTATGTTGTCATGGAATGCCAATAGGTTAAGCCCCACTCAATCAATATGAAAGTGTATTGTATAACGTGTATAATAATTTTTACTCAGCAATGCAGGGTATAGTATATTGAAGTGTTTTCTTAACTATTCCTGACAATCCATATCTTCCGCCTCTCTCACAGCCATTGATTGTCGCAGGTTTCTTTGTCTTCATCTCGCGTTAATTAGAAAACTAACCCATTCAAATGTGGCCAGGATAAAGGAAGCTCGCATGTAAACAACGGCGTTCACGCCGGTGTTTGTACTTACAATACGTTTTTCCTTTCCCATCTGATTGATTCAAGCATTGATTCAGCAGAAGCTGTATTTTCCTCGGTAGGATGATGAACAAGTTATCGAAATATTAGATTTGATTATCTCATCTACAAGTGCTCCTTATTAACCGATTGCAAAGAATAAGTGGCTGAGAAATTGTTTGGGTTTTGGAGGAAAAAACTGAGGGTTTTCAAAAGCGAAAAACGCGCGATGTGAGTAACCACATAAGAGGGAGTAAAAAAATCCGCAAAATGTACGTGTGTATAAGGCATGATCGACAGATGATGAAGAAATTGCTGCAAAATATTTTCATTTTTTTTAGGCATATACCGAAATGCAGCCATAAGTAGATAAAATCATTTTTTCTGGAACTCACCAGCTACTGCAAATTTTAATTACTTACTTTTTATAATCTTATATAATCAAACATTTTACCTCGGGCATGTAGGGGATGGTGTGCCATCCTTGAGAAGGTTCCCAACCCGGTCCTGGTCGGCTCGTTTGATATTTTTTGATTTGATACAAATAACGACCGGATATTGTATCCGATGTGTGTCCCTGTTAGGACCACTGAACTCAAAACAGCACATTTCGTTGAAGAAAAGCCAATCTATGACGCAATCCCCTTCGAAGAACCCATTTCGGCCAAAACTAGACGACTTTTGCACGATGTCAAAAAGTGATATCTTTTGGCCTCTACGACTTTCGTAGAATACGCTAATTGCTTGTGTTCTTATGCAAACTCCTAAACTAACTACGGAGACGGTACAGCTTCGAGCCGGACCTCATGCTAATCACCGTTTATTCACGCCGAGAATTCTCGTTTGAACGCGAAGAATTGTCCGTTGTTGGAGTGCTCCTTGTTTATTTGCTCTTCTCAATGGCTTGGATTAAAATTCACGGTGGCGATCGAGATGTGACAGCAGAAGTAAGAACGAAGGCCGAATAGAGGAATACTATGATAGTTCTGTGGGCAATAGTGAGTAGAAACCGGTTTGAACGAGTTGTAGCCATGGATACAGACGAATAATCATGAGAATGATTTGATGAATGTTTTCTGTTTCATAAAATACGTAAATGATAGAAAATTTGAGGCTTATATCTGTCGTCCATTCTTCCAAAATTGGTGAATCATAAATGAAATGGTAAAATGCGGAATATTATTGCTACAAAATCATAAATAAGAGAAAAGTTTTAGAAATAAAGAAATTTGAAGGCTAACACGAATTGTCACTCATTTGGAAGTAAGATATTAGGAAAGGACTGTGTTGACTCTAGTAAAAAAAAACACTCACAGATTGCAAGAGATTGTGAAATAAAAAGTACCGTAAATTAAACTTGAAAATTGTCAGGAATTTATAGACTAGTTTACACTACAAGGAGATTCAATGTTCTCTTATCCCATCTTAACCCTATTACCCGCTGTTAACTCCACCAATGACTAATATTGAAAGCTTTCCAGGATATTTAGATAAAGTTTGAAGAGCCATAAATTACGTACTTAAAGTATATAGACCTATTTTAGTCTCACTTCGGTAACGAAGTTTCATGCCTTTCATGTTTTAAAAGAGCTGTATATGAAAATAAATGAAAGAGAGAACACAAGTGATAAAAACTGCTAGATAAGCAATTGCATCTAATGATGTTTGATCTACAAGACGCATATTTTTGTTCACAAAAGAAAACTGAACTCGATTCTATCCTTCAGAGCTATAGTTTTGTCACTTTACTTTTGTGGGAAAATGTTTGGATGACCTCTCGAATTATCAAGTTTAGTTTCACAGTATAAATGTAGAAATTGTAATAAAGTATTTAAGTGTGGAAGACTTGAATCCCTATCCTTGATGTTATGCAATTCAATCATATATCATCCTCAATCTTATGCATCCCTTTGTACTAATTCGCGAATTGGGATTCTCAAGGACATGCTTTCCTTTGAGGAGAATGAGGTAACCCGTTGAAGAAGTTAATGCCTCGTAACAAAAATATTTAAATTCAGCGAAGTTTCCGGGAATCTAAGTGACTTAACTCTCCTTTTGCTTTGTGGAAAAAGATAGTTTTGATACTGTAGATTTTTAACTATTCTTTTATCCAGTCTTATGAATTGCTCGTTCCTTCCTCGAAAAACCTTCACGGACTGGGGAACTCGTTTTTGTAACAAAACCCATTCATACGCACGAGTCATCATTTACATAGACGTCGCAAAGTGCTGTGAAATGAAATAACGAACTGTTTTGTTTTCATTCTATTACTTCACTCTTTACCAAAAACAGCCAGGAAGAGTGAACCTTATTCTCGGAGAGTGGTGGTGGTGGTCGAAAGCAAAGATCGTCGTTTGAAGAAATTTAATTAGCTTCGCCGATACTATAACAACATCACAACTTATGATGTATTTCTGGAGTGAGTGTAGCATTCAGCTTAAGAGGTTTTCGTGAGCATTTTCATCGCTTTACAAATAGTATCCTAAATTGAAAAGGCCAAACAGAAAGCTGTTATCGACATTATAGAGCACGAGCAATTCTACTTTTAAAGATTTCTTTGTAAGTTGTAGTAATTTGCTGCTTCTTTCAATAATTTACTGTACGCTCCTCGTCACAAATTTTCGTTGCGCAATGTAGCGAGATGTTGTTTTAAAATGGAAAAAGTGGTTAATTTGATATTTTAAGCTCATAAGTAATTTATGAATTATTATGCACATGGTATTCTGAAAAGTTCTCTTGGTGAAACTGTCAGCATTTACGCCTGGAATTACCGTCCATACTACTGCATACGTCGACCGTGGAGTACAAGTTTTAGGTGGAGAAAATGAAAGTTCGACTTACACACATCAGGTAAAATAAAAGATGTTACTCTAGGTGTGAATGAAACTTCTTCAAAATCACTTTTATGGATAATTCCAGTAGATCATTGAAATGAACGAATTTATATCGAACGTGTACAAATTTACGTCCACTGTAACTTGTAAAAGGTGAAAAATAAACTAACGAAAAATAACGGAAATTAAAAAATCGAAGCTCGATCTCCACAAGCCATTGATCTATAGGAGAGAAGATACTGTTTATTTTATTGATTTCTACTGCAATAGACATGTCTCTTTTTCATTTAATCGAACATTATTTATCAAATGTGAATATTATGAACACATATATTGTAGATATTGTAAATAAAAATTTGGATCTTAAATGGATTAAACTTTTTAAAATTAAATTATCCGTCATGAATTTCTCTTTTTTATTTACTTTCTCTGAACCGATCAAGAAATATTGCATGTCAAATGTACACACTGATTATCCAATTTAATCCCATTATATTCGTTTTTGTTTCTAAATTTTTTTTCAAACATTCTCTAATTTTGCAATTCGGTGTCAATCGCACAATATAAGTTGAGTTGATGGATATATATTTTTCTTGCTTTACCTCCACTCTATAGTCGTCACTATTTTTATCAAATGTTCAACATCTTTCAAATTACATTTGCTGCATTTATTCCATGTCACGTAATACATTTATTTAGTAACTGGAAGCATTCGTGTATTCATTTGATCTTCGGCTAAACCATTCGTCTTGCAGTTGTATCGCGATTCTTTTTCATTCCTAACTTCCTGTTGTTGCAGGAAGATCTCAACTGCGTGACTCGATTTGTACTAGTCGATCGTGTTGAATGTCGACACTTTGCTCTGCTAGGACTGGGTGTCCTCCAGGACTTTCCAATGAATGATGGAAAGCTACGCTATTATCATTTTTCTCCATAATAGCTCGCCATTTACCAATTTATCCCATTGTCCTTTGAGCGGTTTCTTGCGAAAACTAAAATATTCAGAATCCAGTCGCCTTGGGTTTCGGAGAGAAGACGGGAATTTCTGAAAAGCAAATGTCGTGCAAAAGTCTAGGTTCTGTGCATCGCCGTTTCCTTTCATGTTCTTTGATCGATACTTAGTCGTATATCATTTGTGTCGGAACCTACGTAAGCGACGTCTGGAAGTAAACGTTGGCGACGTATGAAAGTTGACAGACACTGAAATGGGCAGCGCTCTGAGAAATTGATCCGCTGATTTTTCTATTGTCGGAAAGCGTGGATCGAATGAAATATTGTTTTTATTATGTTCATCGTCAATATGCTTTGAAATTGGAAATAAGTTTTTGTATGACTTGATCATAATTATTACCTCATCACTCCCAACTTACTTGTAGAGTAATTATAAATTAATAACTTTTGCTTCAAATTTCACAGTCAATCTTCCTTTCTTTCTTTCTGAGCTGTCCATTTCCTTATCATGCACGGAAACGATGTGCTTCAGTCTTCGAAACTTCGAAGATATTTGTAGTTTAACCCTTTAGAAACAATTAATTAAAATTTTAATGAATAATATTCCCAAAACATTCTCATTGTGGTAAATAGGCTCTCGTTACTGCCACCCGAATGGAATGGTACATATGCTTCAACGTCATCATCGGTTTCATTCATGCTTTACAAATAATTGATTTCATACTTTAAGTGTGCAAAGAGAATTAAGCCGCCAATCCCCGAATAATAAGCTGCTCGGCTTGCGGAGTCAAACGCTTGGGTAACAGTGTTTAAGCCAATCAGTAAAAGGACGTTTATTGAATTTTAACAGAACCCTCGAAAGTAGGTTAAATGCTGATATTGAATTTCTTTGGCAATATTCAAATAAAGTATTTAAAGCTATCGCGCATTACGAGTTTGTATTTTTATGCTCTTTTCACTGTCAATTATGCTGTTCAGAGAGTTTTTGTTACTGAATCCATTAATGATACGAAGCATGTCACACTTATTGCATGATGATTTTTAAAGTGGAACATATTTTATTGATCTCGCTTATATTGCCTGAAAGTTTTTCGGAAGATGCCCGTGAGTGACTTTTTCTATAGCCTCGGTGCTTTATGAATATGGGCGCCAATGGAACAGTCTTGCAGTTTACCGATGTTGGCTTGGCGGTTTGTATTCCTCAGTCACGCTTATGTCTCGATTGAGAATATCCAACAGTTGGCTCTGAATGATGAAACTGTTAAACAAATTAAATAGTTAAGAGAATATATATAGTGAATATAATAGATGAGAAGACATTGTGTTACGAAACGGATTCTTTGCTCTATAGCCACATTTTCTACTCAATATTTAAGTTTCTGAAATAGTTCTTTTCTACTTTGGGACAGTTGCAAACTACAATAATACCCGTGGAATCTTATGGAAAATACGAAGTTTGGTTTTTTCATTTATACAATTATGCCTAGTGATATTGTCATGCAATTTTCTTTCTAGCATCCAAGAAGGAATAGTCTCCGCTGCATTATGTACAATCAAATTTAAATATACACGTAGTACCTCTTTGCGTTGACAATAGGCATCTTTGGGGAACTTTTTGTACTTCCCCCGTTTGTCTTGATATCTGCGAAATTTGTTGTGTGACATTGATGTTATATGACCCTTAGCCTCTTTAACATTTGTTTTATCTAATTATGCGACTTCTGAATATGGCTATTTCTCCCATTTATCGCAACTTAACATGATTTGTGGCTTCTTTTCTTTGTTACCATTTATCCTTTCTCATTTTAGTCTATATTCTGACTATACATTCAAATAAAAGATAGCCTTATAGGGCCTTTGGTTGTTACTCTCTCGGTGCTGAAAGAGCTGTCCATCGTATCTTCGTCACGGTGAGCCGCTCAGGTGAGGGACGCCGCTGTCGACTTTTCCCAGTCACCTCATATAAAAGCTTTTCTGGGCGATTTCCGTTTCGTCTGTTATTTGTTGTGAATAGTTTCTATGAAGATGTTTCAATCGCACATTCTTCTTTCACGAACGAAGCTGTGACTGGGATAATTTTCCCTCAGCGGAAGCTGTCAGCGTTGGTTTGTCGCCTCTTAAACTGCCACGTTTACGATAGGACATTTGGCTCTTTGAAGTCGCTAAGGCCTTTTGAAAATTATAGAAAGGCCAGAGCGAGATCAACAGACTACCTTGGCGATAGTTCTGTAAGAATTTTACCCAGAGATCACCTGCTTTTGTAGTCTTGCATCCAGCCAGAGACAAGCAGTATTGTCTTTCGATAATGGTAATGACTAGATAAATGTCAACGATAATCTGTTAGTATTTCGATTCATAAAGGTGTGCATTATGTGCATTTGTCTAAATCATCCATCCATACCTGGTGATAATTTATCGATAATGTTGACAGAAAGAGCATACCAATGAGGAATCTTGTAATCAAATAACGGCTTGTTTTTGCAATTATCCATCGATATTCTAGTTGCTGAATCGAAAACTGAGATTTACGTTCCATTTTCGTGGGAAATGCATTTTTAAATTTTCAATTGAATCTAAAGTTTTCCGATTTAAATAATTCAGTATTCCATCGAGTCTTGATGGTCACGCTGATGGCCGATCCCAAAGGAATAACAAGTGTGAAATTAGCGACATGACTGGGACTCGAACCCAGGTCTCCCACTTTTCGGGCAGTAAGGAATAGACGTGGCATGGTAGTTCAGTGGTTAGAATACCTGTCCGGAAAGTGGGAGACCTGGGTTCGAGTCCCAGTCATGTCGCTAATTTCACACTTGTTATTCCACGGTGGCAACCGTATACATAATAAACATCATTCCTAGATCATAATGAACCAAGCAACACAATATATACCCCAAAATAACACAATATATACCCTAAAATAACACAATATATACAATATAAATACAATAATGAAATCATAGTCAGAGTCAACTTATGTGGGGGGCAGAAAGTATTCTGCCTGGTATTCACCCAAGTCGGGAGGAAAACCCCCCTAAAATCTCCCGAAGGCAGTTCGTCGTACAATTTCACGTACGATTACAATTACAAAGATATATGCATTGATTACAATTTCTAACCATATCATTATTAACGGTAATGACTAGATAATGTTAAGTTAAGATATTATTATGTTAAGGTGACTTAACACGATAAGGCGTGCACCTAGGAAAATTCCCAAGGGGAAACGGACATGAAAAAAGTCTCAAATCTGCCCAAATCGCAATTAAATCGCTTATTTAAGAAAGAATACTTACAAATATCTGTCCTCTGTTTTAGCGAAGATATTTTATACTGATGGTCCCTCGCGATTTAATCTGGCTCTCGTAGCCTGATCTTGAGTTCCCAAGTGACGGTTTTCCGATAAGAATTTGATAGAAATTACTAAGCCGTTTTATTTTACATCTGTCTTGTAGTTTTTCCCAACCTAACTCTTTAATCATTCCTGAAACACTCTCCCTCTTATTGTACCTACCCAAAACGAATCTAGCGGCTTTTCTTTGTACCCTCTCTAATTTTTTAACTAAGCCTTTCTCATGTGGATCCCAAATGCTATCTGCATATTCTAAAATCGGCCTTACTAAAGTTATACTTTCTCTCTAGTATTCTTATTGCATTTTCTTAGACTTCTTATAACAAAATTTAAAGTCTTATTGGCTTTACTTGCTATGAAATCAATGTGATTCACCCAAATGCTATCTGCATATTCTAAAATCGGCCTTACTAAAGTTATACTTTCTCTCTAGTATTCTTATTGCATTTCCTTAGAATTCTTATAACAAAATTTAAAGTCTTACTGGCTTTACTTGCTATGAAATTAATGTAATTCACGCACTTCAAATTATTACTGAATATAACTCCTAAGTATCGGACACTTTTATCTTTGGGTATGTATGAACCTCCTAAACTGTAAAATATTTTAGATATACCTTGTGAAAAGTAGAGGAAAAAATTCTCTCCAGGAACGTATTTTACTCATATTATTTGTGTGATTTTTAATAAGATTTTTCTCTAGTCTATATGTCTTGATTACTTTTATCAATGTTTGGCACATCGGAAGTTAATAAGAAAAACACACCTGTTATAAATTTCATAAAATTTTATTTTCTATACTCATGGAAAACTTAATTTTGAGGATATGAACTTTTCAAGAGATATTCATGGTATTATTCTTGAAAACACTAGTCATGTCCCGTGGTGGTAGACTAATGTTTTTAAATTTTTTTCTGAGGCTTGCTCATTCAGTCTAGTCATGCTTTTAGATAATCTGAAGAGTATTTTAATCATGCTCTCTCTATTATTTTTCGCTATACTCAGGTCATCGTAAAGATGGATTCCCCATCTCAATTACGTATATCTCTCTGCATTTTAGGGTCTAATCGTTCGGACATTTCTGTTTCAGTGTTAGTGATTCCTTTTAAATCTAATGAAATGCGTGCAAAGGTTTGCCTCCCTACAGTTGCATCTTGTGATACGGTATTTCTTGAAAAAAGAACCATTTGCTGACCACCAAATCGTGATTATGGCTTTAAATCATAGGCAGAGATGGATCCGAGGGTTAAATTAATTTACCTCTCATTGTTCTGGATTACTGCTGAATTGTGTCCAGTTTCATCTAATACGGAGACAAAGTTAATTGAATCTGGTTTAATACAGAGTCAAGCTACGTAAGCCATCTTCTGGTATAGGATGGGCAGTTAGCGGAGGGACCACACGGCTGTCGCCCAAGCAAGCCCTTCGAAAGCCTGATAAATTCCCGTCAGATCTCCTATAATGTAACTGTATAGCCCTTTTCGACGCAATATATCGAATTATGGCTGGTTGACGTCTAATTATCCCCACCCCTCTAACTTGTTCAGGGACAAACAAATATGCTCATCAAAACGCTCTTAACCGATTCCAAGAAAGAGGGCACCGAGACATGTCATTTTTCATCGAATATATTAACCTTTTAATTTGCGAGCAAATTCTGGTGCCCATTGGATAGAATCAAGGCTAATCGAAAGGTGAATGAAACGTGAACTGCTTAAATAGATCGTCGCGATTGTCTCCGAGAATTGCCAAGAAGTCGATAAGCGATTGATTGAAATAAGAAGTTTCTGATTTGAAGAATATGAACTGAAAATTCGAATATGCTTCTACTTCTGTGATGGTGCTGAAATGCGTACCTGCTTCCGCACTCAAACTCATATGACTGCATTAATCCAAGTAATATGCTATTTATTCCGAGCATATTGCTGGAAAGAAAGGCACAGCTAATTTCTGCACTCAAGAGGTAGTAAGAACTGCTTCTATTGATTGTAATTGTCCTATTGTATCTATTGTTTATTTTTGGATATTGTTATTGTATTGGTATTTGGTACAGTTTTTATTATGTAGTGATGAACGTTTCCTTTGAAATTTTGCCAAATGAGTTCGATATTGTGGACGTACAAGACCGTCTTCCGCGCAAGAGGTCTTTCAACAAATTTCCCCTTTATTTACGTATGAAGGTTATTGATTCGTCGCCTAACGTCAGAATTTTATGTTCGTCCAGACTGAAAGGGAATGTCCCAGACGTTTGATGGAGTGGAATATTTTCGTAGATGGAGAAGACTATCGATCTAACTCGTCTCTTGAACCCGTGCGCTTTTCGGCATTGAAGCCGGATTACTTTGCTTTAATGGAAGTTTACAGTCCGAGCGCCGAGCGAAAACGCGACCTTTTGCAGAAATCTATAAGCACACCAACAGAAATAATTTACGACAAGAAAACACTTGGTGAATTCCTCAAAAAATAGATTTTTACTCTTACGCATAACCGGTTTTATTAATTTGTAACAACATCAAATGCCGGAATATCAAAAAAGGACAAAATATGTAGCATATCACGAAATATTTCATTTTATGTGGAGAATTTCCACCAAGAACTGGAATACGTTAATTTTACAAAAACTTTTATTGAAATTTTCCTTTTATGCTCCTTCAGCTACGCTATGTCTCGTGAAAAATTCAGTTGCGGCTTGCTTGCAGCTATAAAAGTAGTTTCACAGGTTGGAAGTTAAATAAATAGATTTCGTGACATTCCACCATAGAATAATAAACATCAAATCACGCGTCGAAAGAGACAGGAGAGAGACAGTAAAATGGGAAAATAAAGAATAGCTAGGAGTGAAATACGGAAAAACTCAGTAAAATACTCAGTAAATACTCAGTAAATACTATAATAGTAAAATCTTTGATAGTTGATTTTCATAGTGATTTGATAATTTTCAGTAATCTGCCGCCAAATTATCTTCGCGATATATCTTTAATAATCAAATGCTATCCCTCAATAGCCTTTTCCTTTGTGATACTTTTACTCTAACATATCACCGAAGGGAGGGAGAGATTTCTATGCGTCAAAAGATTATCTAATTTTAAAACTGGTAAATTGATTATTTTATAAGCTATTGTGTGTGCGTAAAAAGATTAAAACTGACTGCCATATTCTATCGACCTCAGTCACCTCGCAGAATGAGATGACCTCTAATCGAACGTAATTGCATAGGAAAGCAAGTTTATCTTCATACATAGAAGAGATGGAATAGGAGAAGATACGCTACTAAGATTTCAATTTCTTCGGACTGATACGATAAGGGAACGATCCTACTAACTTCAAAAGGGCATGGCTGGAATCTTCCATAGAATCTACTCTGTGTACAATCCTTTCTATCCGGATATCTGTGTTGCTCTGAGCAAACATAATACCATCGATCTAGTGGAAATATCTTCTTCCTTGGCCTTCCTTAAGCAGATATCCAAAAAAGTGGAGCAAAATTTTCCTAGAATGTCATAGATAAGTTATCGAACTTAGTTGCTAGTTAAATAGTTCTTCCATGAAATTTTATCTTTTTCCACGAACATCTATTTTGTAAGAATATATTATAATATATTTATAACTGTAAGAAATAAAGAAATAATTCAGTGAAACTTCGATAAAACAGAAGAAAGGATTTCAGTAGTAAACGGCTTCGCAACATAACTTTAAATGTTATACTTAACGACTGATTATTATTTACTAGTAAACGCCCCCTTCAAGCATGACGGGACTTAATTTAGTTTAAAAATATATCCATTATCGTATATATCTAGTCCTCCTTAGCACAAAACAATTCTGCCGTAAGATCATAATAACTCAATATATTTATTACCATTATTTAAAATATTTATTCTACTGTTTTCAAGTCATGAAAGCCTACTTTACGTAACTTTTTATAAAAATCATAAGAACTGATTATCCCCGTGCATTTATATGGAAATATAAATGCACGTATAAATACTCATGAAATCAATGTTCAACAATTACCTTAGTCGTCAAAGGGATGGGTTGTTTATTTCCGAAAAAATTACGAATTTTCCGTCTATTATATCAAAGTTCTCGCAATTTCGAAATTATATGAATAATTCACGACTAAAATAAGATTTATGATCATTTTCCTTGCTCTAGGCACTTGTCTCAATGTCGTAGGACCGTTCCTTCTAATTTAATTTAGTGAAAGAAACATCCTCTGCAGGTAACGAAAACCAATTTTACGTACATTTCTTATGGAAAAGTATACTAACTGATTATCCTCATGTATTTATATCATGAAATGAATTTTCGACAATTGCTTTGGTCGTCAAAGGGATGGGTTGTTTATTTCCGAAAACATTTACGAATTTTCCGTGTGTTTTATCAAAGTTCTCGCAATTTCGAATTTATATGAATGATTCACGACTAAAATAAGATGCTATGATTATTTTCCTTTCTTGTGACACTTGTCTCAATTTCGTAGGACTATTGTTTCTGATTTAATTTTGTAAAAGAAACGACGTCTGCAAGTTATGAAAACGTAATTTACGTACATCTCGTATTTAATCGTATTTTGTGCTCCTGGGTTCGAACCCGGACCTTTACGGAGATGAAAATAGTTTTCCTGGGGGCTTCAGCATCGTAGAAACAATGCAGTTTGTTTCAGATCTCTAAGTCAATCCGTTTCTGAGATAAATAGGGGGACGGACGGACGGACAGACATTTGCTTTATATATACGTATATATGATACCCAAACATACTATTTGTAAGTAAATCTAACAATTAACTGGAAAATACAATTTTAATTCTATTTAAGAGTTTATTAGCGTAAGTTTTCCTATGTGTAAATTTGCTTGAAGTTAACCATTTCTGTCACCAAAACTAAGCTTTGATTCTGATTAATATTTTAAATATAAAAACGCTCTTCCGTTGTCGGATATTATACATTTAGCACACCCTCCATCTCCGTAAACACCCATATCATGGGTTTCGAATCTCACTGGGTCATCTAGATAAGGGATAATTTCCTCTATGGATCTCACATTTTTTCTAGATTAACATGTTAAATATTTACCTTTTCTAAAACCATCATCGAAATGATAAAACTTAAACAAAATTCATAGCGTAACCTTAAAACTTTACGAAGCATATGATGGAAAATGCCACTGACAAGGAACATTTTTGAGTTAGATTCCAGCTGATCATCTTTCATTCAAAAAAAAATACACAATTCACAATAAATATTAAAATCATCGTTTTTTAAAATCTTATCGCAAATGCCTTTCCGAATAACCCGATGGATTAGAGTGAGAGTGCATTAGTTGTCGCAAAGATATTTGCGACAACTAATGCACTCTCCTATATTTACACTCAATTTTTTTGTCTCTCTCGGTTTATTAATAAAACTTAAGTCCTTACATAGTTAAGAATCGAACTCTGATTATGACGTATCATCGAATGATCTGCAAATTAAAAATTTCAGGAAATATTGCAGTTATCTAACTTAATTGATAATTATTTAATCGGAAAAACATCAAATATACGTGGAAAAACCTCAATTTTTTGTCAATGAGGATGCTTTATACTTGATCACGGATCTTTTATTTGGTGATAATATAAATAAATTTCAACTTTTTATGTAAAAATATGTGTGTCCAAATGTGCTGAACACGTGACACCTATCGTTTTTGTTCTATTTTAAATCTTCATCGCTACTGTTTTTTTTATAAATATAAGTACTTGATAAGTTAATCAAAATTTAATTGAAAAAATATAATGGAAATTGTAAACATACACGACAAGTTTTTTCTATCAAAATAACAACACAGCGATGAAAGCTTTATTAATGAAATTTGAAAATAAACTAGTCTCGCTTATAACGGTGGAATGGAGGTCAGAGATTCGATATTTGACGTTTGTGACCCCAAATCATAAGGAATTCGCCAATCATTTGCTCAAAATAAACATTTGATAGATATTATCCTTCATTTTTTGATCATTTTGACGGTATAACGGTAAATGAATTTTATATATGAAGTTAAAAATAATCATTTGATACTTTTTATTGTTTTGTAGTCTTGCTGCTTCTTTCCATTTGTTGTCCAGAGGGGGCCACTCGGCTACATCTGGCCCAGCATAAATAAACAACAAGTCAAGTCCTTCGTCAATTAACACGCATAATCAATTTAGGAAGGAATGAGCTAAATATTTCACTTATTATCTTCTTCCAATAACATGCCTATTGAAGAGTTTATCTAGGTCTATCGATCGTATGATTGGCCTTAAGATGCCTTGTTGGGGCTTAAGATATTAATTCCATTTAATGCATCGTAAGTTATGTTGTAGTCATTTGAAATAAATTGATCTCTTCAGTAATTACAATTAAATTTAAACCTTCATGTTCTACCTTTGTTTATCAAAAGCTACCTTCATCAGGAAGTTAAGCAGCAGTTTAGTTTATTAGTTCTCGTTTAAACTATTAACCGCTGCTTACATCTCTCACTAAATTAAAATCATGAAATCGAATAAATTGCATAGACAACACAAAGGGGAAATTCGGCTAATTCCATGTCTATCGCGTAATATGATCATGTAATAATATGCATTTATCGCATTTTTATGAGCGATTTCATTCATTTCTTTTGGAACTGAATGGCTCGTTTTAGAAATTACACGAGTTTACTTCCGCTCTATTACTAGAAATGTTTACATTTAGAGTATTGTTTGAGGTTTTTCTACATAATGTACGAGGAATGTATACAATTTTCATGCCTTAATTATTTTCAATGGAATATGCTCCTAATAAAATATCGCTGCTTGATCAAATAAAATGTAAAAGACTTGGAATAATGCAGAGTCGCGAATTTTCCAATCATCATCTTATGGGTCTAAAGAACTCAGTTTTCAGCGACCACGAGATGCGTAGGATTCATTCTGTTTGAGGAACTCATTGATCGTGTGACTATTGCGTGAATGATGACGAAACATGACCCTTGTTTAATCTTCGAAACCGATCGTAGTCACTGACGGTATTCACCGCACGTGAATTTCGAACGCAAAGAGAACATTCATCTGTTACTCCAGAAACGGTCGACAGGAAGGTCATCGCACTGATTCTGACACGATGTATTGTCAACTGCCTCATGTTACGAATGTGAAATTCACTCCGACGTACATATATTCTCGATTTAGCTGTACGAGTAGCTTTTAACGTGGAAATTACGTAACTCACTGTCACAGGTGAGTTCAAAATCCGTTTAAAACAAATGACTGTCATAGGAAGACAAACGTACGAATCAGTCTGAAAATATGCGTGACGTCGATTGAAAGGTGGCGGCACACGATTTTAATGCCATCTTCTCTCAGCAACGCCACCTCTCATTAAAACTCATTTTCTATCGTTTCTATAACTCAGGAGAGTTCGAACCCTTAAGGGCCACACGAATCTTCCGTACTCAGTGCACTCATGACTTCGAAAATTTCAGTTTGTGAATTTAAAATAAAAAGTTATTGTTTATTAGTGTATTGGTTATTTAGGATTTCGATAACTACTGAATTAAGAATTATTGTCGAATTAACATGTACGTTTTGGCTAGGGAGCTGAGATGAAGATTCACACTCAAATCGAATACAAACCACCTTATTCCACCACTTATGAGCGCATTGAATACATTTCTAAGAGGCCTCTCATTGAATTCCAAATTGCAAAAAGTTTGTTACCGAAAAAAATGAGATATAACGGTAAGCATTATTTCTTATTTATATGCTTCAATAAATAGTCTTCGCAAATTACAAAAATAAGCTTGATTTTCCGCCAATTCTTCATCTGCAGTTCGTGATAATTTTCTGTCATATCCACGCGGTCGTTTCCTTTGTTGTGTAGTCATGATTCACACTTTTCCTTACTTTTCACCTCAGACGCTGCCTACATAAAGCGTTTCCGGTGTCCACATCCTCCTTTGTAATAAACTTCCTGGCATATTCGATATGGAACGACTTAATTTCCAGATAACGGTACACGGTAATTTAGGGTATTTATATTTCCAATTCTCTGGAGATACCTTCATCTCTCATTCAATAGTTTCATCTTCAGTTTATGTTTAATCTCTGTATTTGTATCAGTAACTCGTCTTTGATGCCAGGATTGAAATTTGACATGATTGGGATTGTGAGAAACGAACTAGTCGAGATATGGTGATGTAATTTCTTCTTAAGTACACCATCACCCGTAATTACTCGCGAATTTTAATCCTTTTCATTCTGTTTTGCTCATTGTACACTGCATTTTACACCATCTAGTGTCAGCAGTTTTAATATATTCAGCGATGTGACGCATTTTACAAGTATCTTCAAGCAATTTGCCTTTATTACGGATGAATATTGCGCGAAACATTGGCAGTATGATTGTTTTATATCCATAATTTGAAGTTGGTCGTTACTCATTTACAGTGGATGATTACGATGACTTGACTTATTCTTTATTTATCCTGGGCATATGAAGCCTTGTGGCCTCCTCTTCCCTTCCCCAGACAAGTTCTAGCAAGAATTCATGTTAAATTATTCGATTTTTTTTTGTTTCATAAAAAATTGCATGTATTAATACGAGCGACATTTATTGCTGAAAATTATAAAATGCTGTTGTTCTAAAAAACTGATGATTAATTCTAATGCCTATCAAATATATCAGATGCTAACATTATTCAAATGTATGAATTACTGTTTAAGCTTAATCCTTTTCCTTCTTCGACAATATTTTATAAATTCCTGTCCATGGATTATCCATTGCAACGTCGTACGAAATTTAAACTGTTTTAACTGTCTGGGTCCCTTAACCTTAAAATGAATTAGGGAAGGCTTGAAAAACAGATAACTCAAGTAACGGAGAATTGATTTGAGGGAAAAAGCCCACCTCACGCGATGTTCTACTTATTGGTCGCAGTCAATAAAATCGTTTTCGTGTCGCCAGAAACTTTTGTTTTGGTTCCACCATTCAAATGTCACTTGATATCAGCTGGCATTTGTCTCTTGATTTGCTTAATCAGAGTTTGATTCCATTGTTTTCCTCGCTACCATTTGGTCAAAAATATTCATTTCAGGTTGACCTCGTGATATGTATATTTTGCTCAGAGCTGAAGTAATTTGAATATATATAACAACAACGCACGTATTTTTCATCAGTTTGATTTCTTAGCAAATTCTCGAAGTTCATTGGAAGGGAAATGCCTTTTATCGTGCTCATACAAAATTCTATGGCGTATAATGGATTCATTACATTGCCAAAAAATTATATTAATATTTCATTGAATTAACATCTTTCGCATGAATGAAAAGTTGGTAATAAAATCTTCCACTAAAATTAATTGAAATAGCATAAATCATCTTCATAGAATTTACTGAACTTGGATTTACCTTTAAGTTAAATTTAAATGTAAAGCTTTGTTTTAAGTTAAAATTTTTGCTGTCAATTTTAATAATTCTTATCTCAATTACAAATGCAGCAAGATGACTAATAGAGAATAAAATTAAAGACAATACTCTAAGTGAAGACATTAAATGAGATACTATAATTTGAAGAGTTTGGGATTTTGGAGTGGATAGTGAATTAAACGAACTGACAGTAATGACTGTCATCCTGAAAAAGGACAGAATACAAATTTTTCTTTAAAGTAGTCAGCAAAAAAGATCGAATAATTTCCCAAGGTTGACATTTAGAGACAGAAATCAAAGAATTTTCTCCTTTGATACATCAGGTTAGTTTCTTTATTACCTATTGCATTCCCTACCTCAAAGGGACATTAATTAGTCCGTATTTGCAATAATTACCTCTTTATGTATGTATGTACGACAGTTCAACTGAATGCATTCGAACTCTTTTGGATAAAATAAGTAAAACTATCTCAAAATAGTCAGATTGCTCCTGTTTTCATTAATGGCACAAATAAAAATGTGTAGCAATTAATTTACTGAAGGAGTTACATTCATAAAATCCTAATTCTAATTGGAAATAATTTATTTCCGTATTTACGAAACTGAGATAGTACGTTTCTATTAGAGGGAGAATTGACTTGAAAGATATTTTTCCTCTTTTTTGCTTCTTACATGTAGTTTTATCTCCGGCCAGGAACATATAAATGTTCATATATTATATCTTAATGTCTTTCTCTACGAAGGGTAATCGTTTTCGCAAACATATGTTCATAATTTTCCTTGACCTGGGCCAGGAAAAATATATTCCAACTCTTAGAGAGTATATACATTAACCTTCGTGTTTCTTTAATCTGAAAGAAAGGAAAAAAATATTCAAAATAAAAGGTTTATTTGATAGTAAGAACGCTGTGATTTATAATCTGAGTGTATCATCAACGTTATTTTTCGATTTAATAATATAAAAACTCCTGTACCATTATGTATTGAAAGTGCATTAAATAGGGAGCTCTAGGGTACATTAAATCGTCAAATCATGGGAAGCATGATTTGGAGAAATGAATCATTCGGTCAAGCCCAGTTCGATAATGGCCTTTTAGAGGAGAATTTATTGCCTTAATAAAATGTAGAATTAAAGAAAGGAAATTAACTTAACGAGGCATATTACGGTAGCCGCAAAATAAAAGTTTCTTTATTGATATTCAAAGTGGCCCCACTTTCCTCCGCCCGTGAAAACTCGCGATTCTTATCGTCTCCAACACCTAACGGAAGATAGGATCTAATTACTTTCGAAAATTGGCCCAAATACATTTCGTCGACCTGGAAAAAAGGCAAAGGTCATGGATATGAAATGGAAATTGGACCATCGATTCTCCTATTTATAAGTTCTCGATGCCGGCTCGCGACACCTTTATACAGCACACGTTAAGCGGGCGATCGGGAGCCGTGGCGTGTTCCGATCGGTCACTCGGCAGAGAGAGTGGCGAGATCATTTGCACGCGGAATGGAATTCCACGAGAACGAGTCCCTCCAAATATTGCCGACTTAGCGATGGAAGCAGTTGGGATAGGTCTGCTATTTGGCAAACGCGCTCACATTTGAAGGGGTTCGTCGATGAATCCGTGCGATGGACAGAGATACGATTGCTACACCAAGGACTCTTTGATCTTGGAAGTGGATGGACCGTACCCCGTGAAAATATTTCGCCCAAGTTGGAATACAGTCAACAGTAAGTGAATCGCTTTCTTCTTGTTTCCAATTTGTGATCGAATGCTTGCATTTGACTGTGCATCTTTTTAAATTAAGCAGGGAAGGGACTTGAAGGCTGCTTGAGTTAGTGAAAGTGAGGTGAATGAGTTGCGCAAGTCGAGTTGTTGGAACATATTCAAGTGCTTTGGGAATCATTGCTGATTTCCTTTTTCGGCTTTTGACATGCCAAGCGAATCTCCAAATGTGGACGGAGATGAAAAATTGGGAATTTCGAGAAAAAATTGCATCCTTTCTATGCCCCTGAGGAACGGTGAAGTGGTTAGCCTACTAAGTTAGTTGGACTGGTATTTCGTTGGATTTAGATCGTTCTGCGGTATTTTTCACAGTGATTTTTAAAGTTTTCGTTGCTTTAAGTCTTAAGGAGTTGCTCTTAACCAGGATGTCTCAATTCGGGGGCGTGCGAAGTGCTTTATACAACATAGTATATCGTGTTTTTAATAAGAGCTGGAGGAATGTTCAGGCATTGAAGGGATTGTAGACCTTTTGTAGAGTATATTTAATCCCGTCGAATGCGACATCTTCATCGGCTTATTCATCCTTTGATGGGATCCTTTAATAAAGTATATGTACGTTTCTATTATTTTTCCATATATTCTCTAAATCCATGCGATGGAGGATTCATAAATATTATGAATACCATTGCTTGCCCTCCTTAACTAGTGGCTTGCTAGAAAATGTCCTCTCGAATAAATATTTTTCCAGCGCTGATACTTCCAATAACATTACCTTCTGCTTTGAGCGATTTGTCATACTTTTTCGAATTGTAATTTTCTCGTTCTATTATTATTGATTCAACATCAACGTATATTCATTCATATCATTCTAAATACAATCAAGAATAATTCTCCGTACATTATTTTTCAATTTGTCCTTATAATTTTGCATTTTTTCGTACTAAACTTCGGCTAGATTTATTAGATGTTTGAAATCCGTTCCTTTAAGGTTTTCATATTTCAATTGAATTGAAGGACAAACATTGATGGTATTAGTATATATCGGTTTGTGTTGAGGGCCTCCTCCACGCCAAAATTCCAATCTATTAATTCTGTGGCCAACTTTTTCTCGGTTCCATTGCTGTCGATCCTCATTCGTTTCCTTTACATACATTATCTATGGGTCTCATGGCCGTTGTTTAGGTCTTCCGTCGCTAAGGCAGTGCGATAGCTCCATTTGACTTACTAGTAGACTCGACCCTGGCAGTGACCGTGAAATTGTGAGGAGAAGCACGCAAATGTATGGATCAAGGGCAATCAGTGAGCACGTAGACTCAGCCCTCATTGGCCTTTCGTTGTGATTATCTTAGCATTGAATCTAGAGCAATTTCCGAAGTGTGGTAATCGATTCTTTGGCAGCAGAAGTGAGTTACAGAAACGGAAATCATTGGAAAAGTTTCAACACCGGTTAATACCCCAGTATGTTAATCGCCGATGCTTTCAGAATTGCATGTTCGTTTTTCCGACTTTAAGATAATTAGATTTCACGTTTCATAACTTAAAATTTGCTATAATATCCGCCATAATTTCAGATCTAAATGTTCCAGGTGAGTCTGAAATTAGTCACCTATATTTCAATATAGATACTTAATTTATATTCTATTTTATTATTTTTAGCTTCATTATTAGTGCAGTTGAATACATACATTTTTTACTCCCTAAATGTTCAGTATAATTCAGGGACAGTTTTGTATAAAGTCCAACCTTTCCAGAGGCACATTGTTACAACAAGAAAACTCTCTCTCAAAATAATATGTAATTCGATCATTTTTTGCTATTTTACTGGAAAATTTCCCAGATATACAGTTAAAATGATTTATAAGAATTTTGAGTGTGCTTAAGAATTGTTATGCTAGAAGTGTAGCATATATTTTCAGCTAATTTAATCGGAGTATATAAATTTTATGCAGGCATTTACAGTCAATAACTCAGTAAATTATCCCAACATTTGTTAGAATTAATATTGATTTAGCTTCCTCGCACATTGATGTAAAAAATCATTTTCTCAGTCCTTCATTACCTTATCAATCGATCTTCTTTTGCCTGGAAATGTTTACGCACTGCACCATCGTAAACTTTCCTATTATTAACTCCAAGAATGTTTACCACCGAGTAAGGCTTACCTGGCAAGGCATCAAGCAGGACGAGATGACGACATTAATTCCGGAAAAGTTGAGGTTAATCACGTAGAACAAGAGTAAATGAATAAAAATCATAGTCATTTTCTTAAATATACGATTCAGATTCATTTTCCTGAATGATCATGACTTTGAAAGATTTTCATTTGTACGATATTGTCCTCCAACCTCGGGGAAAAATTTAACGATAAACGGGATAAATCGCTCTCTAATTTGTATCTTTCTATTTCATTTTCGTTATTTTCGGTATATGTCATTATATCTTTCTTTAATTTGTTTGGAGAAGTTAGATTTGTAGAATACTCATGCTGATAATTTATAATATTTTAAATTGATTCAAAGTGTTTTCTAATCATCCATTGTAAAATTAAAAGGAAATAAATGAATACAGTATGATTTCATTAATATCCACTAAAAGTAAATTCTTTGTTGTAAAATTTCTACGTTGAACGTTTCGTCCAACACAGTTTGTATCTTTTCCCTCATCAAATATAAGGAATATACGAGTGATTGCTAACGAAATGCAAAAAAGGAAGAAAGGACTGCTTTCTTTCCGTACGAGCAAGTGGAGTGCGTCTTTCCAAACACTCAATAATATTGTCTCTAAGAATAATTCATAAATACGGCTTAACCTGCAGAAATTCAATCTCTACGTAATTCTCATTCACCAATCTAATATCAATGCAAAACTTTATTTTGCCTCCTGCCGTAGCGTGAAATTGAGTTACTTTCGCCCATCAATAGTCCAAATCATTCAGTACTCTGAGATAAGCACCTCTCTCCACACGTAAAAGCAAACGTCTGAAAGGAGAAAATTATTTCCTTCGATATATTTCCAAACTACACAGATTGAAAATTTTATTTCGATTTTAATTGTTTTTTTTCAAATTTTGTTTGCGTATAACTTCATATATCAGAATATTGCTACAAACATTGGAGAAGCACAATGATAGTTTGACTATCAATTATTTCCTACAATTATTTTTTCAAGCGGGGAAATACTTCCTATTACCTTAATACGTGATCAAACATTCATTTCCTTATGAATTCTTCTATATATAGTATTATATGCAACTTCATAAAGCAGACAATGGTCACGGGGGTCGATTGGGAAACTCACGACTCATAAATAATCACGTGCATAAATAATCCAACAAAAATTCGATCGACTAAAAGTCCAGCGGAAATACGCCTCTAGAAGGAGAAAGCAAGAGGTAAAAATGAAAGAATTAATTATAGCAATGGATGCAGTGAAAGTCCTTTCGTAACTGCCTGAAGTTGCGTGAATTACCTGCATAGACTTTCTAAGTATACCTGAGAATAAGGCCAACAAAGAACACGAGGTGGTGCTCATTAATCGTGGAAACCCCTCTTTCGGCAGAGTTCGTAGAAAGTGCAACTCTGCTGTTTATTTTCATCCACGGTGTGTGACAGTTCCAATATCCTTTGTAAGAGGTATCGAAAATCTTAATATAATATTACTGCAAATGTCTTGTGACAGAAAGAATCATCATACAAAATAAAGATATTTTTCTAAATCATCAACGCCATTTTTGTCTATGAAACTGCGATTGACTGTAGAAATAGTGAGACAAAGAGTTGTTTTTTATCGTTTTGTTACTATTATGAGCCAGTATCATTTTTGTCCTTTTTTTCCACGTTTTAAAATGCATGGACAGTGTTTTAAATATCATGACAAATGTGAAAAACGTATTATAGCAAACAAATTGTTTGCTCATATTAGAACAAGGGTCGAATAATCACAAAAAGGTGTAACTATATTGATTACAGGCGCCATCAAGAATGATTCAAGAATAAATTTGACAGCATTCGAATCTATGGATCTCTACGTAATTTATTTCCGAACGTCAGATTTTGAAATTTTACTTTTTGCGTTCGCTCGGGAATTAACTTCTTAGAAATTTTAGGGCCGGGAATGTCTTTTGCGTAACACATATTGAAAGATTGCATTCAAGTATGTGCATGTTAAACGTGCCAATTCGTCTGGATTTCCCTTCTAGCTTCGTTCAGAATGTCACGATTCGAATCTAATGTGACAAGGAGAGTCTCGTTTTCTCTCAATTGCTGGTCTGCCGCAGGCATTTGCATGGAAATGTTAGCAATAGTCCTCTATTAACACGTTTCAGTTGTTCACTGTGAGATATTACCTATGGCATTTTTTCGGCGAAACCTATAGTGACCCCTCGACATCTCTCTAGAGATATCAAAATGACATGAAATATTTTAGTAGGTATACCGCTCTGCCCTATTCAACGGAAGTGTCTCGTTTTGAAGTTCTGTTTTCGATCAATCAACCACTCCTTTTCGGAAAGAAAGATGAATGAGAAATTGTTTCAAAATGACGAATAATTAAACTTAAAATTCGGAAAAATTGGAAGGCCATACATATTAATATATTTAATAACCGTATACGAATTATTACTCGTGCCTTAATTAAGCTTAGGTTAGTCGCTGTCCTACTTCCGTCTCCTTATTTTACTGTTTAACAAATTTGGTATTGAAATACGGAACTGCGGTGGAACCTCAATTCACAAGCCTTCTGAATTTAAGACAAAATATAAATTAGGAAAGGGTTCCTTGGGAAATATAAATTCTTTACTGTAATTAATTAGTGAATAAGTAAGCATTATCTTATCTCTGTAAATTGTGAAATTAACACGGTATTTTCATGCTTTGTTGTAGTACGAAGTGTATTTACAATCAGTGTGATGTGAAAACGTTTTTAAATAAAACATTTCTCTATTTTTTCGTAATATATACGTCAATTGTTCCGATGCAGTTCTTTTCTCCGATTATCTCCAGATTATTGTGCCGACGTTTGCTTGTCTAAGCTGAATCGGCATGGTGCAATTACAGAAAAAGTAACTTGAGCGGTGTGCCGGAAATTTTGTAAGAGAAAAAGGCAAAGCGCACTATGCATGTAGTACCTCGGATAATACGGAACCTCGGTTAATCGGGACTCGGATAATCGAGACTCTATGTACTTCAAAATGATCGTATCATTCGATGTATTAATGCATGATACTGTATAGTACTGAAATTGGAACGTAAACTGGCCTCCAAGTGGGTAACGCGTTCGACTGGTGTAAGCGGTCCCGAGTTCGATTCCCGGTGGGAGACCATATGTGTGAAATGACCTCAGCTGTCGAAGCACTTTTAATAGTAATATTAATGGTTACGCAGATAGTAACTTACGCAATACATGCCTTAAAGTTTAATTATTGTCAGTTTGAAATTTTTCGTTAACCTTGTTTTCGAGAACAAAGCATCGCGTACAAAGTATTCTCAAACACCTGATTCGTATAATCATTCCGATAAAAAATTATTTGCAACCAAATCTAATCGAAACTCAATTGCTTTGTGTATTTGGGTATGGTTTGAACTCTTGAAGGTCAGTGCTTCCGCGTTGATGGTTCGAAGGAGGTCAGGGAAGTCTAGCACACCTACCTGGAAGTGACTCCACACGAATCGCGTTGGGAATCTTCGTGAATGAGTGAAGATTGAAAGTGGTGAAATATAAAGCAATTAAATGCACACTTCTGAAAGGCGTTTCTGCTGCATTGTTTGTTTGGGTCAACATCCTTCCGAGTAAAGGAACGTTGCGCGTAGCGTATTCTAGGAGTAACACCGTTACTGCTAATGAGACAAACGAAACTTGAGACATAATTTCTTGGTTCCATACTCAAGGAGATCATTCCTTTACCAATATAGCACCGGAAAAGATAAATTTGTTCCCATTATTCTTCCTAAATAAACTAAGGTAGACGGATTCTGCAGATAAAAATAAGCGCCTTTGGAAAACTACTATATTCTTATCTGCAGAGCGGAATGAAATAAAATGCACGAATTTTAGCGTTTTTCAGAATATAGCATAATCCTATGATTATTTTGAGGTATTTAAATAGAATTTATGGAGCTAATTTAAATAATCGTCATTAGTGAAAGGTATGTATCATTTCTTTTTTTCCAGTTTCAAGCGCGATATCTGTACGGCCTGTTCTCATTTCGAGAATTGGCAAAGATCTCGCCTGAGATCGTTTTGCTCTTTTAAACTAATTACGTGAGAAAACAATCTGACTTCACAAATTTTTTCCACCTTGATAAATCGCAACATGAGGTTGAAATCTTATTTTCTCTGATTGGTAATGCATCAGGCGCCGACAATTTTTGGTCAATTTCTTTATTTGCATGTTTATAATGTAATATTTTGTTAATTTCTTACGCTGAAATCATTCCAAAGGAACTTTACGTAAATGATGCGATATAAATTAATTATATAAATTATGTAAAATCATATGTAATGAATGGTATGATTAAGTAGAGTTCAGCTTATAAAACTGAATACAGTTTCAGAAATAAAATACAGGGTCAAAGCAAGTTCAATAATTTTATTTCACCGAAATAATAGTTACCTTATTAATTAAAATTCCTTACGATATCATATAATATATAATTATAGCGAATGTTTATTATACAATTAAGTGATTTTAAAAATGATTAACTCAAAATTATGTGGATTAATTTCGAAGTCGTTAAAAAAATTAGTTCCAGAAAATTTAATTGGAACTCGAATTTATAATTTACCCGTGGCCTTCTCTTGAATTGCGTATGAAATGTAGAGTATTAAAACGAATTCAGTTCCTCGAATATCGATCATATTTCCCGACACATCGTATCCAGTTTTTATGTTTTATTCACAACTTCAGATTAGGCTGCTTCAGTTACTACAGTAAAGTGTCTCCACACCCACTGGAGGAGGAATGTAATTTAATCGGGAAATGTTTTACAATCATTTGAGCTAAGCTCGGGTTTTCTGTGATCGTTTTTTTACGTAGCGCCCATAGCGTAAGAGGCTATATGCAATTACGATCAAGGTTAGAGAGGCTACCTCAGAGTGATCTCTCGCGACAAGTGTAAACGAAGCGAAAGCAATCACTCGTCGTCATGTTGCGATCACAAGATTCTCAGGAGGACAAAAGCGTCCAGTGCTCTGCAAAAGGTACTTCATAAGTATAGTGTACTTTCCTCTATGGCCTCAAATAACCATCAGTACTTTCAAAGTTAATTAATGGAAGAATGTATTTGTTTATCTAATACAGGATCATTTCTCATTCCTCACTAATTATCACAGTAGTGTTGTTGAAAGTGCTTCGAAAACTAAGGTCATATCGCACATATCAAACAGAGAATCGAACCCGAGACCGAAAGGCGAACGGAACTTGTCTATCCGGGGGCACGATCGTTATCATTGCTGGGATGCTCGCAATCATCTGATGATAACATTCATATTATTTTCATCGGATAATAAGGGAAATTTTTTAAAGGATATCAACGCAGTTGCTAAAGACGTTATTTTCCTTATTGTTTCATTTTTTTCGTATCAAAATATTTAGTAACTGAGAATGAAACTTTTCGTTCAGATGCACTCAGCCATTCTCTCCTTTTCCTCTGAACATGTCCCAGATCTTTATCTATATATTTTTTATTAATTTCACACTTTTTTCAATTTTTATAATATAAAATGACATTTAATCTTAGTTTATGACGTTCAATCTTGTATTCATAACTATGATATTTGTTCGTAGTCTTATCATGAATTAAAAAAAATTATTCTTGAAAATTAGGTATAGAGTTTATTCAAAAGACTAAATTCACCTCGAATATTGATTGCATTGAGAACTATTTCGATAGTTACATGGTCCTCCTCTAATTCCTTTATCAATCCGTAGATTAGTTTGCGATTGTTCACCAGATGAACCGCTAATGTGCTTCCCGCATTATTTCTGCGTATGAATTCATATTCAGAATTTATATCATACATACAGTGGATATAATTTTCTGCTAATTCAAATCTTTTAATTAAATTATAATTTTGAATTTTATTATGAAAATAAGGCTTAAGAAAAGGTCACAGCAACCGTAAGGTAATGAGGTCGAAAGCGCATCAGCGCACATTAAGTGTACCTAGTAGTAGTAGTAGTGCTTAAAAGTGCTTCGACAGCTTAGGTCATTTCGCACATAGGCTCCCTCCGGGAATCGAACCCGGGACCGCTTTCACCGAAGTCGAACGCGTTGCCCACTTGGCTATCCGGGAGCCTAAGTGTACCTTTATAAGATCAATTGATAGAGTAGAAAACTGATTGCGAAGTCAAAGGAAGAGCTATCGAAATATTAAGATGACTGTCATGCGTCTAAAAGGTGGGAAGAGCAAAATCTAACACTATTAAAAGACATGCAACACTGATTATCCATTGAGATAACCATAAGCTGTCTTTATTGTGAAGATTGCCTATATTAGTAACAGATACGTTAATCATAAGATGCAAGCAAGCGAAGGTTATTTTACTGCCAAATACAATAACATTTAGAAGTGATAAATTCTATGTAGTGCTTACAATAAACACTTTCTTTCTTATTCTACAGATTCGACATGGACAATACCAGTTCCTCAGGAAGGTGAAAGTCACCCTGACTTGGTAGAGGTCAGCTCTAGAAACACGTAGTAAGTACGATTGTTTGTTTTTCAAGGGGTATGCTCAAAAACTCGCGATTGATTTAAATGAATTATATTTGCTACATTAGACATTTTCTCTGTGCTACTTTATGGTATCAATGAGTTGAATAGTCAAAAATCTGTGTGAAATATGTTATACTATTAAATAACGATAATGTTAACAAGAGAATTAAAAGCGTCGCCACTTTAGTTTTCCTTGATCTACCTTTGCGGGTCTTTTACATTTGTGAATTACAAGAACGAGTCTCAAAACTAATCATTAAAGTAATATTATTAGTTATTGCTTCGACAGTAGTAGTAGTTGTAGTTGTAGTAGTAGTTGTAGTAGTAGTTGTAGTAGTAGTTGTAGTAGTAGTGTTGTTAAAAGTGCTTCGACAGCTTAGGTCATTTCGCACGTAGGCCCCCACCGGGAATCGAACCCGGGACCGCTTTCATTGAAGTTGAACGCGTTGCCCACATGGCTATCGGGAACCCTATTGCTTCGACAGCTAAGGTCATTTCGCACATATAGAACCGAACCCAGGACCGCTTTCACCGAAGTCGAATTTGTTACCCATGAGGCCTTCCGGAAGCCCCAACTAATCATTAAAACTAGTATTACGTGTATTACGAAAGTACCTAACATTTGTTATCAGTTTGAAAATTTTGCTAAACCGTGCTAAACGCATTCGATTTGCGCTGTTCTTCTGGTCTTATGCCGCGTCGATATCACCTTACTCTATGGTCGCAATTCGTTTTCAAATAAATACATACGTACTTGAGAGGCAGTAGACATAGAGACGATCAAGAAACTCATCAAAAGGTTGGTGGCGATTTTAGGTAGAATAATCCTAGCGCCTTAATATTCTCCAGTTTAATGTAATTTTTAATGTAATGATTATGAATTAATCATATTTCGATATTAATATTCACATTGGATCCTCACCATATCCTTAGCTAAGGATGGCCAACCTTCAGTGACAAGAGTACCATATTTGATAAATAGAAAAGAATTGCTTGCCAATGTGGTACCAAAAAATGGTGAGATGCTAATATTATGTTTTCTTATGTCAGCAATAGGATTAAGATGTGATTGATGTAAATGACCATTAATTATTATTTTTAATCAACCGGATCCACGTTTGTGTACTCTGAAGCTTCATTTTTTAAGTTAAGAATACATAAAAAGTTTAGCACGGCATACCAAAAAATTCTCTCTCAAGACATTGTTTAATAGGTTAGGGTTCTTCTGTAAGGTCATTCGGGGAGGGGGTAATTGCAAATTTGGATTTCCTGAAGAGATTGCTCATTTTCAACCTCAATAGATTACATAAATAAAGAAGACAAAATATAAAACAAAAAAATTGAATGATGTCTCAGACTCTTATTGCTTCTGAATGGGAATTTAGACAGATATATCCCAGAAAACTGAAAAGTTAAAATCATTGCAACTCTGATTATTCTCATAATAACATGGAACTTAAAGCGCAGATAGTTTTAAGCAGTTATGGAATATGTTTCATGAATATCTGTATTGCTCTTCATTTAATTCATTCTCTCCTAAATATTAATTTTACTAGTCATGTTTGTTTAGCTGCTGATTTCTAACATATTACTTTTACTACAGTAATTCAAATCTGAAAATGTATCTCAATATTCCAGTTGATCTTAAAATGAAAGATTTTTCTAAAATGTTCATGATGATATTTTTCTTTATTTCCAGTTTAAAAAGGGCATCTTTAAAGGGATCTGGAACAAACGTTCAAAGGAATTTACTCATAGGGATTGCATGTTTAGCAATAATTGCTGCCCTCTTGATTATTGTAGTTGGAGTGCTCTCATATAATTGTGAGTAGATTATTATCCCATCTCTCTTATGGCTGTCATAACTGCTTTCATAATTCACTTTCTCTTCATCTTCTTTTTAATTGCAAATTTTTCTTTCATTGAGCAACTGACTGAAAAGAATCTAATGCTCTATGTGTATCTTCAATTGAAGTTAGACTTAAAGGTGATAAATGACTCAATTTGAAGATATGATAACATTCTATAACAACAGAAGTAAAATAGTATGACATGCACATTAAGATGCAGTAATTTTTGTAATATGCACAATAGTTTCTTATAATTATAGTTGTTATCAATGAAATGAAGTTTCCCTTCTATCAAATGTTTGGATAATAACAGAAGTCATAACAAATGATTAATTATTATTAAAATAATAAATTTTTGGTTGTTTTTGTCATAAAACTGAAAGTTAAGCTATGCAGTCTTAATTTGGCTAACCAGCTGTAGCCTCTTCATAGAGCGCCCACAGCTCTATTTGACCTTATTTAATAAATTACTAGAAGAAACTTTAACTTTCTCAGCCAATGTTTAACATTTAAAATGTCATTTTCTTTTCAGATGATCAGACAAAGAGTATGATTCCACAGATAACTATTTGCACAACAAATGAATGCATTGAAACAGGTAAAATAAAATGAGAATATTTTAATCACTGCATGTTTCATATTTATGAATCTTTGTAATATGTATATCAAATAATTTAAAATATTAAGCTCACTTATTTTTCTTTAACATAAGAATGTTTGACACTATATTTCTCTTTCAATTGAAGTTTGAGATTTTCTAAAGCTTAAATTCTGCAATGACTTTAAGCATTCATTAATCATGTTTTCTTCTATTTATTTCTAGCTGCCAATTTCATAGGATCCATAGATTTTGATACTGATCCATGTGAAGACTTCTATCAATTTTCCTGTGGTAAATGGGCAGAAAATCATCCTATTCAAGATTTTGCAGTTTCAACTGATTGGTTCTTTGAGAGAAAATTGCATCTAGGTCAGCGAATCCATGGTATGTAGCATCCACAATTCACATCAGTTTAAATACATTTATTATGAATTCCTGTATGTATGTTACTTATTGTATATATTTAAAGTTTCTTTCTTGGTGTAATAATAATGTAAATGTATTTTAAATATTTAAATTTAACATTAGCATAGACTCTTTTTGTTAAATATCAAAAATACATTTCAATATATAAAACTTTGTCATTACTCTATAAAGTTAAAAATCTGTTTCCTCTTTCATCTTTTATATCTGCAGATGTTCTAGAACGCAACTACACTAAGCCTTTGCCTGATCCTGTTATTCAGGCTCGTAAGCTTTACCAATCTTGCCTCAACACTGGTAAGTAATTTCAGAACATTATAGAGCTCAAATTATATCAAAAGAAAAGTTTTTTGTTGTGAATATTGAATCAAACAATTTGTTCAGTTAAACTTGCGAAAGTAGTAGTATTGTTAAAAGTGCTTCAACAGCTTATGTCATTTTGCACATAAGCCCCGACTAGGAATCAAACCCAGGACTGCTCTCACTAAAGTTGAACACATTGCCCACTTGGCTATCCGGAAGCCCTACCAGCGAAAGAATTGATTTCACTGACAATAATGATCACAAGTTTCATTCAAATTTCCATCATAGTGTTACATCGTAAGACAAGCTTTTAAATATGTTGAAGAAAAATGGCAAACTATTTCTTCCACTAAATATTTTAGTTTTGGAAACCAGGAAGTGTTTGAGTCAGTAATGTGCAAATCCAGTTAGGGTGGTGTGTCAATGAATTGCATTATTATTATTATTATTATACATGTAAGTGTTTTGTCTACTTTGGCCATTTTGCATTTGAGAGCCCCAACCAGGTATCAAACCTGGGACCACTTCTGCTAAAGGCCACTTGGCTATCCAGGAACACAATTGCATAATTACACCAGCTTTTATGAAACCTGACAATGTATTATTGAGAACCTCTATATTACCCCTGCAATTTATGGTCCATGCAATCATGCAATTAAAATGATAAGGCATAAAAGGTTTTCCTCTTTTTGTTTTTGGAAGCAAATTAGCCCAAATCATAGTTCCACATTTTTGCTGTCTCAATTACCAAAAACTCTTCACTGAAAATGAACTTGGTAGGTTTTATGGGCATTCTTCTCATAACCAAATAAGTTATTCATAACTTACTTGGTTATAACTTGACCTGGTAATATTATTTGAAAGATGATGCCCACGTTTCCTTGAATGAAATGTTAATCAATGTCTGCCCCTTTAACCTAACTGTCTATGAATGTGGAATTTAAATGATAAATGTGAAATAAAAATAGCAAGCTAGAAAATTCAAAGAAGCAAAGGAAAATATTATGTTTCTGTGAATTTTTTCCTTTAAATAAGTTCTCTTTTAGAGCTAAATATGCCAGTACACTTAAATCTGTTTATATTTCTCTGTATTTCTTCAAATCAGTGGTTTTATCAGGTTCTTTCATATAACAGATTCTAATTAATTTGCATTTCAAGTCAAGGTCAAGTTTTGCTTTTTTGGTAGAGTTGGTAAAAAATGGAAGTAATGGAATCAAACTTTTTTATGATGAAACATTAAAGTTTGCTCAAATCATTCCCCATTATAATTATTTTATTATGATGCTGAATATAATTTTTTTATTCTCAAGTTTAAATTTTCTTTTGTATTTCCAGATGAAATAGATGTAGCTGGTTTGCAGCCTCTTCTTTTAGTTCTTAATTATTCCGGTCTTCCAAGACGTCCAAATGTAACTGCCAACTCTACCACATCTTTCAGCTATCGTCACTCATACCCAGTTCTTGAAAATGGTTCAACGGCATACCCTGAAATGGTCTCATCGAATCTGAGTGCTCAACACAAATGGATAGCTACAGTTGTAGGATCAAGACGAGTTGTTGGCAAGGAGCACCTCATTGGTTTTGGTGTTTTTCCACATCCTAAGAATAGGACCATAAATGTCCTCTCTGTGAGTACTGTAGAAAATTGTTTTAAATTTGGTGCAAAAAATAACTGTATATAATTGTGCATAGGTCAACCTTTAAATACAAAAAATCAATGAAAAAAATCTAGAGTCGATCTATACATGAAATAAGCATGAGGGTCACCAAGAAAATTCTACCCCTTATGAAATAAAAACTTCACAAATCATCTGTAGATGATGTTTTTTGTGTAACTCATATATTTACTTAAAAAGTTATTTTATTATTAAAAAATAATATTTTCTTATGTATTTTAATTAAAAGATTGGTGAAACAGTATGACCAAATGTTGGAACATTGGTGCTGATTATGTTGGACAATGAATAAAAATACAATTTCACCAAAGATAAATATCTTCATCACATAAAATGTGATTAAAGTTTCTAATAGATCATCAGGATGAGAGATATTGATTATACAAGTGCAAACATTTTAGCAATCAAATCTGAATAACTTCATAGAATCTGAAACTTGCAAAAACATTGTCATAATGTCTTATATCTTGACTTATACAGAATTATTTTAAACTTATACAACTCAAAGTTGTTGTTATTAATGATAAATTATATCTGTTCTAGTCCTTATCTAGTATTTATAATTAAAATTGATCCACTATAAGTAGCTTTTCAGTATTTAATATTTATGATAAGAGCTTGGTTCAACTTATACACGAGATACATAAAAATGGAAATTTTAAGTAAAAATTCAGGGGGATGACCTATACACATGTATATAAGGTAATTTCTTTAGCTGAATGAAGAGTAAATACTAGGATAAACCAAGTATATATTAATTTATTTTGAAAATCCGCCAAATTAAATGAAAGGACTTTATTCAGATGTATACTCTTCTTTTGTTTCATTCAGAATAATGATTTTCAGCTCCATAAGGAAAGTATTTTTGACTACCATCTAAATTAATTCATTCAAAACTTTCTTCCGATTCATTCTTTTGTTTAAGGTGAGAAGTGTGTTATTTTAAATCTCTATTATTTCACAATTAACATGAACAAAATAATTTATGCAGGAAGTCTTCTCGGGTGATCAGCCAGGTCAGTGCTTCAGAGATCATCGACATTTTGGCGCTAGAGGAAAGCACCGAAACATCAATGAACTTCGAAGCACTGACGTGGCTGATCACCTGAGAAGACTTCCTGCATAAGCTACACCAGGAAAAGATGAGATCATTCTTAAAATAATTTATTTCCACTGGCTATTGTTCTATACTGATAAATAAGGCATTGTAAATGCAGATATTTAGCATACTATGAAGAAGGATTTTGTTTATCAAACTTTAAGAACTGAAAAGTTTTGTAAGTGATAATAGAATAGATGAAAAATGAGATTCTGTGAGAAATGCTTGATAAAACAGAGTACTGCAATTACAAAATTACTTATAGATGCATTGATACAATCTACTTATTGCTACATTGCTCTTTATTGCTATAATGTTATTGATGTCTGTCTCCAAACTAATGCTATAGTTAGTTACATGTAATTTATAGAATTAATATTTTTATAAACTTAATTGCATTAAGTATTTAATGAAGAAAGCTATATTTCCTGTTACATTACAATATTCACTTCAAACTCAGGAAGAATGTTATGCATGCATGCTCTAATCGGAAAAATCTTTTTGTTTCATTAATGGAAAGCACAGATTGGCTCTCCGAGTATGACTTCTCCTTTGCCAGAATATGATCCTCGTCAGACAGAACAAAGTGGGAAGTTGAGAGGTTGGAAGTGGCAGGAGACTTCCTCTTGGGCAAGTAGACGCAGGAACACCAAAATATTTACCAGTCCCCAATTAGATAGGAGGAGGAGAAATGCAGATGTAGAGAAAGAGAATGATTTGCCAGATAATGAAGATGATCACGACCCTGAAAAGGCAGACAATGATGAGGAAAATCAAGAGAATGATGATCAAGAAGCTAAGGACAGTGAAGAGTACAACGACAGTGATGATGACAAGAATGATGAAGATGGTAGTGATGAGAATGTGGTTGAATCTCGATTGACGTACATGCAAAGTGTGATAAAACTGATGGATATATGGGGCTCATTGAAGAATGCCTCAGTTGATCCAACAATTATTGTGGATTATGTGATTAAGCAGCTGAACAGTGAAGATGCCAATGGTGATGGAAAGGCGAATGAAATGAGAAATTATCTGATGCAAGTTAATAAGCTTCAGGAAAGTGTGTTAAAGGTAAGATAAATTAAGTCATCTCATGTTATTTGTAGGAAAAGGTGTTCACTTTAAAATGATAAAGGAATTTTAAATACTTCTCTCTAATATGTTATGTACAATTTTGCATAGGCCAATGTCTTTTAAAGATAAACCCACACAATTTTACTGAAAATTTTTGTATTTTCTTTATTTTCCACCTTTTTCAAAGTGCAGTAGTTCTCTAGTTATAAACGGTTAATATTTACTAAAATTATTTTAATAAATCAATTATAATCCACAAAAAAGTAGAAGCTTTAAGCAAACCTAGGGACAATTTTATGCAAACACAGGGAAATTTCTAATATATTATTGACAGAAAATATCTCTATCATGCATAGTTTGACTTCACTCTTTCTTGATGAAAATTATGTGTTGCATGAATATATAAAATACTTAGCCCTGCATTGATCAGTCCTGTTAGCATTTGTACCACTGTTCATGCAGTAGAATATTTTAACATCTCAAAGCAGAAAAATTTAATTGTAAGTTTCATTTTCCGTTATACGGTTATATAATCTAGTTGAAACTTATTCATAACAGATTCATTCCATTTGTTTTTTTCCTAGTATTTCAGCATTTCAAGTATTTCACAGAATCATTTAATTATTTTAAATTTGGATATAAAATATTATCTAATTCATCTCATGAGTATCAATTTATTTAACCACAATTTTATTAAGAATTCACATATTGGGAATTCATAATACTGTTTAATGATTATTAGAGATATCATTTGAGAAAACAATTTAGAATTTACTCTTATTTAAAAAGTGAAATTATAGTAATATAAAATGATAGTCCATGTTACCATTAGGAGTGAGGGCAAAATGTATTTGAGAGCCTCTTTTGAAAAATTAAGAGGTTCCATTCAAACACTGGAATGTTCAAAGTCATTAGATGCCCTCCCTACCATTTATTTTTCTCTCTAAAGTAACTTTGCTTTCTTAGAAATTAAAGTGAGTATTCATGAAACACCTTCACCAACTTTTCTTCTTAGCTCTACTTACAAGCAGTTCAAGAAGAGGCAGACAGAGAGGCTGAGGCTCTAACTGTGAAGGACACAGCTCCACCATTTCACGAAATGTCTCTGAAGGATCTTCAAAAAATGACTGATGAAGCTGCTTATGAGGCCAACCCTAATCCTGAAAATCATGTAAGATTGCATTACAATTATTTGTTTATATTTCACAATTGATATGTGGAAAACTGAAATTATATTTTTGTATCCATGCAAGTCAATAGTAAGGTTAAAATTGCTAGAAAATGAACTAGACAATGGACTTTTTATCTCTTAGAGAAATTAAGTTGAATTACAATGCTGGAATGATAAATGTTATAAGGTTTATAGAAACATTTTTAAATATTAGTTATTTTGATACAAACATGGAAATACATTTAATAACTGTACACATGTACCTGTATATACAATCATGATAATTATATGTGACAGAATATCCAGTTTGTAATGCCTGTTGTTGATGTAAAAATTTAATGCTTTCTTCCAATGCCTCTACTTTTAGATTGATTGGGAAATATACTTCACCAAGCTATTCGAAGGAGTAAATGTAACATTAGATTTTGAAACTGATTTAATCATAGTCCAAGACCTCAACTACTTAAAGAATATTGCAAGACTTCTAGCGAAAACGTCTCCTTCCGTATTAGGTATTTATCCTGAAAATAAATTTTTATATCTACTTTATATTAATGGAACAGTTTAAAGTATTTCTAGAATCTTATACATTTTAATAAGATCACTTGTCACAATATTTTTTCTTTTATACCTATGTATTGAATTTCTCTAAATCAGCTATCTGTTAATTGATGTTGTTAATGTGATGCAAGAAGACTCAAATGCTCTAAATATTTAGGAAAATCCTAGGAATCTATATTAAGAATTACAGTCATTGTACAATATCGTATTCACAAAATATTATATTACACAAAATTAGCATCTAGCATGATTAGAGTTCTTATTTAGTACTCTAGGAACATATCAAGACATACATATTATTTAATTCAATTGTAAGTGATTGATGTTTATGTTAGAAATGATGTTAGTTCATGCATATTATAATTAAATAATTTAATTACTCAATAAACTTTGGTTTATTTCCTTTCAGAGGGGCTTCTTTGGTGGGAAGTAATGTATGTTTTAGCACCTCACAGTAGCAGTGTGTTGAGGCATCTTCATAACTCTTATGTTGAGAAGGCAACAGGTGGAGAGGTTCCTCGTGCAAGGTATCTAATACCTTCATTAATCAAAAAATATCTTTGTTATTTTTAGTTCTTCTCAAGAATTAAGATTATTTCACCTATTGAGTTATTTTCTTTGAATTGTTTTATAGATTTCTTAGAATGAACTTTCAATGAAGTCTCTGCTGGCTCAAAAATTAACATTCTTTTTCACATTTCCTTTTTTATGTTGATATTTAAAAGAAAAAAATAAAATGCTACACAGTGGATACATTAGAATATGAAATTTGTATTCTTCTCATAGAATGAGCACATCTGAGACTCAATTTAATTGAAATCATTGAGGAATAGACAGCAGGTGGAGTTATTTCCAATTCTTTTAATACATCTTAACATTTTTGTGACCTAAAACCTCATCAAGGAAGGAATCTGTTCTAAAATATTTTTTTTTATCTTAGATATCATTACTTATTATATTAATTATTGCATTTTTTGAATAGGTCAATGTCTTGTGCTTCAACAACCAATGAGATGATGGGAATGGCTGTTTCATGGCTCTTAGCAGATGAGGAGCTTTCATCAAATAAAAGTATGGCAATGGGTAATAGCAGTAATGTGATAGAAGAGAAGAGGTTGAAGGTGCAGGAGATGCTGACAGACATCAGAGATACTTTCAAGGATTTGGTGTCTGAACTTCAGTGGATGGATGAGGAAACCAAAGCTGCAACTCTGAAGAAGGCCAAAGCTATGAAAAGCTTCATAGGGTACCCATCTTGGCTGATGGATCCTAAGGAACTGGAGTTCTATTATGAAGGGGTCAGTATTATTTAACATTTTATTTTGACATTAAGCTCACCAAGAATAAGAAATATATTTGGTGATTTTGTCAAGCCTATGATGATAAGAAGGATTGCATTGGTTTACATCTTAAAAATTAACTGAAAACTAATTTAGAGCATAAAAGTGACAGTAATCCAACAGTAAGCAATAATCTAAAAAAATAGAAATATTATCACTTCTACTCAAATCTCATCCACACTTTCTCTTCTTCTTACATACTTTTATTCTATAAGCTCTGATGTCCATTCTCTCCAGGATATCATCCAACCAAGCCTCTCCTCACCCCATAAGGAATTGTTATATTCTTTATGGGGATAAGCCTTCCTCTGGAAAAAGTCTATATTACGTCACTCATCTGTTAACTTGAACAGTTTGTCTCTTGTCTTCATGAATTGTTTTCACATTTGGTAACAAAACTAACCACTGGGCACTCATAATTTTAAAACATGACTATGGTTCAAAGAGAACAAAAGAATTTCATGGAAAGCATATTTTGGGTGGGATTTAAAGTGTCAGTGATGATATTGATAGCACACATTAAAAATTCTGCTTATGAATTGTTTCTCTTAGCATGAAATTTGTTTTCTCTATACTCTATTATGTTTTAAAATGATTTATGATAATTGCATAATAGTATTATCTAAACTAATACCTGTCTCATTCATTATTGCTCATTCCCTAATTTTTCCTTTGTAGCTTCAAATAGCTGATTTGGGTTACCTTCAGAACTTACTGAGTGTTGTACAAGTTGGTACAATTTGGTCTCTGAAAGATCTCAGAAATGAAAATGATGTAGAAACGTAAGTATTGTTCTTAATAGAGAGCTAAGATGTTGATTACTGAAATGTGGTATTGTGTAATACTTCTTTACAATACTTTTATAATTTTAATGTATTATGTAGTCACCATGTAGAGAGTAAAATGATTATCTATTTTTACTCATATAATAGTAATAAAGTTGCCTTTAAAAAGCACACCATTTATAATAATTTAAGAATGTTAATTCAATACCTAAGATTAATTTAAATGAAGAATTTACTACAAATGAGTTGACTTGTGATTTCAGTTGTGCTTTTCTTTAATAAATATTTTGAAAATGGCTATAACGTTAACTAATTTAATGTATTTTATATGCAGGTGGGCCACAGATCCAACAGATGTAAATGCCTTTCACACATTCCAAGACAATGCTGTCAGTGAGTAACTGTTTATCAATATTTCTCAATTTTTAAGTTTTAAATGTGATATACTAGCTGAAGAGCTCATAGATCCTAGGGTAATAGTAAGAATAATAAATATAATAATAATTTAATCATCGAAAGAGATGAAATAATACAATAAATAGGAGTTGTCAAAAAAATGTAAAGCAAATAGATATTAAATAGAAAATTTACAATTTGTCTACATGGCATAGATAGTCATTTACAGAGTTGTACATCATTTCTTTTAAGTAATCTTTCAATCTATATTTAAACACCACAATATTTGTAACATTTTTTCAATGTGCTGGTAATTATATAGTTTTAGTTCCATGGATAGGAGGAATGGTAGTAGGATTAAATATAATAGTTTCATTTTGATGGAAGGTAATCTAGATTCTCTCACCTTAACTTAGTTCCATGATACATGATATTGAAAACAAAAATGTTCAATATCATCTAAATTCTCATGATTTGAAGCCAAAATCTATAGCTGACATAAAAATATAAATCTTTATAGAATTCCTTTCTCATGAAACTTGATTTCTGTTCATACAACAATTTTTTCTAAATTACATTTTACAATACAAATAGAGCCTTAAAACTATTGAAATGAACTTTAAAAGCACTTCTTATGGGATTGCTTTGAATCATCTGTGATTGAATTGAAGATCAAAAAGAAGTGTATGGGGAGTCAACTTTTACGGATGAAATGAGCAAGTTTTGCAACTTCTGTTTCTCAAGTTTTAGGGGAATAAATGCACCCACAGTCAAGATTATAGAATAGCTGATTTGCCCGTCAATTTTCAATGGGAAGTTAAAATTGATAAATATCACACAAACTGCGACTTATTCGACTAAATGATTAAGGAAGTAGATTCATTGTACATGCATCCCCAGCCTCGTGCTGAAAGGTGGCTTGCAGGATAAATATTTAAACGTAGATTCACTCAATGAAAAGCACATTAAGTTACTGCACCTGTTGTCTATATCAAAAGCTCTCATAAATTGTCGAATGTTTATTGCCAATGCGATTCATCACTGTAAATTTTTTATTTTTGTAACTACAAACACTGATATCTCATAAGATTGCCTCCTCTTCTCCTCCTTTAACCTTTAGATGAAGCGGAATTCTCAATTTATTCTTAAGCAGCAAGGTGTGAATGTGGTTTCAACAATCAAATAGGCCATCAGTATTATTTACAACAGTAAAATTTTAGAATAGTTCTGTATATTTAACACAATTCTCACATTTAAGCAAGGAAATCAATAACCTATGACTAAGGTAAAAATCTGTATCCTATTCCTCTACTTTAAGTGCTCATCTCAATTTTGTATGACTATCATTTCTAATTAAATTTTGCAAAAGAAGTGAAGTCGTTAATTGATAAAAGGAAGTGTGTTTCTTAAGGGAATGTTTGACTCACCTATGATCAAATCAGGGACCGTAAGATAAATAACAAAGTAGCCAGTATCAAAGTAGCAAAGTATCTGTGTGGTGTCCAATTTTGATAACGTGAAAACTTTGAAGGTTGTGTGACTTTTGGTTCTTGAGTTTTAAGCTAACATACACTCACTTTATGATACAGATTTACAGACATTAGAGTTAATTGGTCTTCGTAAAAATGAGTATGTGAGGATGACAGCATGAAGTTAAATCAATTTTCCTTATCGAATAAGCTTATCCTCAAAATCTCTTCCAAAATAACACTATTATGTAAAGGTGATCTTGAATTTATTATCTTCCTGACTCCTGTTTCAATTTGTAGAATGTACGTGAGAAATTATTCTGCAAGGCAAAGCTGATTAATTTTAATAAATTTGTTTCCAGCTATCCCAGCAGGAATTTTGCAGTTTCCATTCTATGGCCTAGGCCTTGAGTAAGTACTATAAAGTTTTACAATTCCTATAATTAGTATGTTTCCTTTAGCTTTAATGTTTTTAAATATTTTTAAGAATAATGGAAGGAAAAATCATTTCTCCAAATAATTTTCCCAATAAAGAAAACACTAGTGCATGCTTTTCAAATGTAAGAATTCTGTAGTGAAGATAAAACTGAATTAGATTTGGGATGTCCATATCGATCACCAATCTATCAATTTTTCAATCAAACTTTGTCTCTAAATATTTTATAACTGCTGGTTGCTTGTAAATGCTACAGTGAGGAATAAACTCCATAAAGAAAGCAATATAATGAGTGCACCATAAAAATTTCTCAGAATGCATTTAAAGAGGGAGTCAATTATTACATTGGTCTACAATTATAGTGCAATTTGGTTCTCGCTTTTTACTGCATTTCATTCTTCTCTATTAGGCTAATGTCACTGAAAATCTAGAATTTATAATTTTAATTTTTAAATTTATCTTTAACCACTTGCAGTGTTTTGAACTATGGAGCAATTGGTTCCATTCTTGGACATGAGTTGACTCATGGATTTGACAACTCCGGGAGGCATTACGATGAAAGAGGAAACTGGAGACAATGGTGGAGTAACAAGACAGTTAATGAGTATCTCAACAGAAGTTCATGTTTTGTTGATCAGTATTCATCATATTTGATTCCTGAAGTTAAAGCCAATGTGAGTAGATTTCACTGAAAACTGTCAATGGAAATATCTATTTTACTAATGATATTCAGCACCCAATTTTCATAGAAATAAAACTGGCAATTTCTCTAAGATTTCCAGAATGATCATTGAATTGTTAATTGGTAATTCTTAAATGGTTTATTTAGAAGTCATTTTGAATTTTGAGGAGGATATTCCTTTCCTTCTCTATCATTTTCATTTGATGCACAATAAGCATGGCCTTGCTACTGCTGCAAACTAAAAAGGAAATCAAATCCTAATCTTTCCCATTTATAAATCACATATTTTTATGTCCTTAATATCAAATTTAAATTCAGTTTAGATTACCAGTCACCTCTCCTTAACTATCATGTTCAATTATTTTTAAAGAACAGTTGGATATAATTATCTAAATTTGTCTCAAAATAACCATTAAAATATTATTCTTTTAGTGTGTTAATGCCTACCTCCAATACTTTACCATCAGATTTATGATTGCTCAAAAATAAAATTATGCCTCCATCATGCTAATGAATTGTTCATGCTCTTCAAATTGTTTATGATTTTCTTAAGTTTCTAATTTATGGATTTAAGTGCTGATGAATAAAAACTGGGTTTCAGGTAAATGGAAAGCGAACCTTAGGAGAAAACATAGCTGATAATGGTGGGATGCATGAGAGTATAAGAGCATTCAGAAGGTTCAAAGAGAAAAGAAGTGATTATAAGGATATACGTTTACCTGGATTAGAGCAGTTTTCGCAAGAACATCTCATGTTTCTCTCATTTGCTAATGTAAGTGCATTAATCAAATTATGATTATAAGTAAGAAAACTTTGTAAATGACTGAGAACAATTTACTTTTCCATTTTAAATCTCTTCAAAGTATTTCAAAACATATTTGATTTTTAATTTAGACATAAAAAATTAGTTTATCAAACTATTTAATATTTATTAAAATATATTTAAATGAATTGCAGTTTATTAATGGAATACACACTACTACAATATTTCAAGTCTGAGGTATAAAATGTTCTCATTGCTTTGAGCTATAACTGTCAACAGACTTTTAAAAAAGTTAAGTTGCTACAAAAATAATTAGCAACAATTGTACATTTTCATAAAATGTTAATTATTTCTGAATTGCATTCAATCACATTTTATCATAATATTTTACCGCCATCTCCTAATTTTTAACAATATCTAAAAAGTAATTATTGTGATATTTCTTTGACAAGCCTTCATGTTAAAGTTTGTATTAGATTAAACATTTTAGTCAGTGTAAACAATTTCTTTTAAATAGGATTGATTTTTAAGTCTTAAAGAAAAATTCTAAAGCTTTTGATTATGATACATAATTTATTTATGTTACGTGAAAGAAACGATAAAATTGTCCATTTTAGTATTTCATTAATGCTTATTTCAGACTTAATCTATGGCTTTGTTTTATTTATATAGGTTTATTTCATTTTGAAATTTCTTTTCCTTCCATGCAGTTGTGGTGTGAACATGGAAACCAAGAAACGCAAAAATGGGTGGTGGAGAGAGATGAGCATAGTCCAAGTAAGGCTCGTGTTTGGGGAACAGTTTCAAATTCAGAAGATTTTTCCAGACTCTTCAAGTGTCCAAAAGGAAGCAGGATGAATCCTGAAGTGAAATGTCGCATTTGGTGACGAACAGTCACCATTTTGTACAGCAGGCACATGTCCTTCTAAAGACTGAAGTAGGTATTTGACAGCATTTACTAGTGATTATTTCTTTTTACCAAAGGAACTGATGACCACTCTGTTGTTGGTCCTTCTCTCAGAAAGATATTCATCATTGAAATATAGGCACCTCTTCAGCAGCCATCCATAGAAAAAGTCATTCACACTCTGGAATAATGTACGTACAAACAAGTGGATTTCTGAAGGCCTAAAATACTAACTTATGATTAGCTGGTAACAGTAGTTTGTGTTAAAAACCAAGCCATACAGATAATTTCCAAGTGTGTTCCTATGAATTGTATGCCTATATTAAAATGAATCAAAAATGTCAACTTACATTGCTGTGATCTTACACCTATGGCCAATCTTCATTTACTCTCGCTGTTATTATTCCATGTTTAAGAGTATAGTTAAGGATTACAATTTTTATAGGATGTCATTTTGTTAGTCATTATTAATGTGTTGCCACTTTTGTTAAGTAATTTATTAAGTCATTCAAGTTCTCCAATTTTCATTCATTATTTGACAAATAATGGATGCATCAATATTTGGCTGTATTATTATAGTTCTTTTAAGCATTATTAGAGTCATGATTTAAACATGGCCAATATATCAGGAAGACTTTGTAACAAGTTACTCAGGAAATTAGCTATTAGAAATTGTAAGTTTTGAAGGAAAGTAATGTTTGTAATTGCACAAACTTAAGAAATGGTTGTGAAGCTTTGAACTTGGGTGATACTTTAAGATGAAAAACAAACTTCAAATGCAGCTGCTCTAACTTAAATCTGTGTTCATAAACATCAATGAATATTCTGAATTCTATTTTCAAATTCATCCAGATTTGCTTTATTTTTTAGGAAAAAAATTGCATAATTCACATAAAATACTTCTTTGAATCATTTCTTAGTACTGCCACTAACTCTAATCCAGATGTATTCCAAACATAAAGAAGAAATAACGTAGCTCAATGAATGACTTTTGTTCACAATGCCTTGTGGAGTTTTTCTATTAATTATTATTTAATTGATTATAAGTAACCTTCTAGTTCATTAAAAATGTTGAGGTACTGTATGTACTGTCTATAATATGAAACCAGCCATGACAAATTAGTTGAGTTAAATGAGGAATTTTTCACATTAATTTCTATTTCTGAGAAAATTCAAGTAAAGCAAACACACCAACATACACAGTATTTTTTGGAAGATTGAGTTACAAGAATATTTAAATTGTAGACATTTCTAAACAAATGATATTTTTTAAGTCAATCTGAACTGTTTGGAAGGCTTTTGAAATATTCCAAACTTAGTTTTTCTGATGAATAATGTATTCTGGTGTGATTACACCAGAATCCATTTCGACCTGTAATTATAAATTATTGTTATGTTTACATTGATGTTTGCTATGTTAATTGTAAAACCATAAATGACCATGATATACTGTTACTACCAAGTGTCATACATTCAGCTCTATATAATTTCAGTGGATGACCAATCAGAAGTGGTTGAACTTATTATTTAAATAAACTCAAACATTATGTACTGTCAATAGCTATATAAGAAGTAAGTTGATGCCATAATCTATGAAAGATATTCCATGAAAGAACATGCATATTTAATAGATAAAGATTAACTTCAAATCTGTGATAATGCTACCTGTTAGCATTGTTTTATGACATATCTCTCATAATTATTTATGTTTTCTTAATCAACTGAACAAGATTTACCTAGTTAATTATAGGTTTTCATGTAAATTAAATGACTGAATCCGTCAAAATGATTCTAATACAAAAATTTTAATTATTCTTGTTGTTCAATTTAAAACACTAAAACCGGCACTTGTTGGATGAACATATAAAAATCCCATTTGTATGCTTAAGTGTGATAAAATGCAGTGATGGTTAAGTCCAACCTTGGGAGTGAAGTTAGTATTTATTATTCATCAAATAAAGAGTTGTAAATATTTTTATGTTGAAGTTAACAATAAATATTTTGTACATATAAAGTATAAATATATGCATTTTTATTTTGAATTAGCTGACATGCCTTATGACTCTCAATAGAGAAATAAAAATTGATAAATACCAACTCAAAGGGATCTCAAGAAAATGATACATAAACAATGTGACTGATGAGATGAAGAAATAACTATCAACATTGCATAACTTTGTGAAAAGCATTATATGATACACAATTGATACTAAAATGTAATTGTAACTTAGTTTAGTTTTTATTCAATTCCAAACTTGAGTATCCATAAAACAAAATCCAACAGTAATGAAGTGTAAATCCACTGTGAACCCCAAAATGTTTTCCATGGAATTCTAACATTTCTCAATAAATTTTAGGAAGAGAAATATCAATCCTTCAATCTTGAAAATAAAATGAATATCATCAGATGGACAGATTACAGTTTGGCTATGGGAATTTCTATGGAATTAATTATCAGCCGTGTGCAGCATTAGATCACTTAAAGAATCCATAAGAAAATTAGTTCAACACCATTATCTACAAAGAAGGTAAAAAAACATGAGACCAAAATTGGAAAAAATGGATAAATAAAACTGATTGATGGGACACGTTAAAGTTAATAATCAAAACTATTGGAATAAACTTAATAATTGTCAGAGCAAATGCCAGAAAGATACCTAATAGTCTCATATTGGAAAAAAGATTTATCTTGTGCAGTAAAATTAGAAACAATGGTTCTATTAAATTGAGCCAAGTACAAAAAGTAGGGAAATTCAATAACAAACTGAATTGCAAGTATTGTTTTTGATTAAAAATTGTGTAGATGAAAAAAGAAAATTTTGTTGTAATGATAAACCCATCCCTTCTTACAACCAAGGTGATTGTTTAAGGCTAGGTCATACACTGTCCCATAAGAATGCATAGGATTTTAGGCCCATAAAATGAATGGTAAAAGTTGATGAGAGACTATTTGAAGAGGAGGAATTCTCTGGGATTTTAGAATTTGTAGTTACGATGAAAAATCGCTCATTCAATCATACAACCATGTAGGTTTTGAATTGGCCCAATTTTGCCCATTGGCAGTGTCAATATTATACATTGCTTTGTCATGAATGAGGGGATGAGAAAAGCAGTGCCAGAACAGAAAAAGGAACATTTTAGTGTGACCAGAAGAACATTAATGAATTGTGGGAGTAACTAATGCAAAATAACGTTCTCTTTCCATTTTTAATTCCCTCTTTAGGGACAGCCTTTGACAAACCAGAAGCATGAAATTCTGCATCCCTTTTACTGTTTGCCTGGCTGACATAGTGAGGCCCCTAGGTGCTAATGTCTGTGTCATGATGAACAAGAATAACATTATTCTGCAAAAAAAATTGACAAAACAGCAATGGTTAGACTTGCTAGTAGACCACACACTACAGTAGTCTTACAGGCAGACCATGTAATAGAGGTAATCTTACTGGAAGACCACTTGATAGAGGTAGTCTTACAGGCAGACCATACTGTAGACTGGCGAGAATGTTGAGTTGAAGAGATGGGAAGCCTTGCAGGTATTCCACTGACCAAGGTATTCTTACTAGCAGACCTCACACTGACTCACGCCTCTCAGTGATTTGACAGTCAGAGATGTTCTTATTTATGCTACAAGCCTCTGCCATTTTGGAAATATGGAGGCAGGAATATAATATAAATATCAATTGCAGCAATACACCATAAGGTGGCATACACCCTTACCACATGCTCACACAACAATTTGTATGGCAAGAAGTCCATATCTCATGGCTTTGCCTGTTTGACACACAATCACATCACGACCCCATTGCAATTCAGACCTTGGTGGGGGGGCAGAGCAAGGCACAAGTCTTCAAAAGTTTCAAGTTGAATAATTATTTACAAACAAAACACTAATGATTCACTCAATTGTGAAAAAAAAGAAAAACTAAGTAACTAACACCAAAGTACAACACAAATAACATATGTGCAGTTCTAAAAACATGAAAAAGGTTTTCATAACTTCATGATTTCTTAACGTGCAGTTTCACATTATACTGGAAATTAATTGACCTTTGTAACCACCAATATTTTTCAACTTGTAATGTTTGCAATAATAATTATCTGTACTAAAAATAAATATTTTCACAATTTTATATATTCATCNATTTAAACATGGTTCAATGAAATAAAGATAAATTTATAAACAGTTCATAATTACGTTTTGCATAGCTTCAAATGATTTACAGTGGACTATTTTAGAAGGATTTGTAATTCGAAAAAATAATATTCCAAAGAATTGATTTTCGAAGAATTTGTATGCTGCCCAGAATAGAATGAAGTAAGTTATGGGCCTTGGTATAAACGTTTAAGGGGAGAGATTTCAAAACATGCAGGCAAGAATCAGTGTAATACAGAGTTACAAGCAGTTTTTTTCTAAAACCAATTAATGGAATAGGAAAAAAGATAATGAAAAAGGTACAGAAATAATGAATTAGAATAAGCTTTTTCCCACCAAGTCATTTCAAAACATGCAGGCAAGAATCAGTGTAATACAGAGTTACAAGCAGTTTTTTTCTAAAACCAATTAATGGAATAGGAAAAAAGATACTGAAAAAGGTACAGAAATAATGAATTAGAATAAGCTTTTTCCCACCAAGTCAATTAAATAATTCAAGAAGTAGAGTATTTTGATCCTAATATTGAAATGAACAGAAAAAAAACATTGATTAAAATTACTGCTCAATTCGAAGTGTTTCAGAAACACCCAGTGCAAAAACATAATGCCTCAATAGTATTACATCCCACATGATGGTTGAACCACAAGAGTCTTTAAATTTTCATGAAATAACATATTAGATAAGATAAACCTAAATCAACAGAAATATATAAGAAGACCCCTGAAGACCTCATACATATCATACGCCAGGAAAGCACTAGATCTTTCATCGACAGTGTTCTAACCCCAACCCCTGTGACGTAACCAGCGGGAGTTGGAACACCGTGTTTACATCCCATGGACCGCCTAGCGGTTGCTCCTCAAAACGGTGCTGGTAGCAGCAGGAGGTGGGATGGCGGAGACGTGACGTCGCCGTGATAAATATCGTTGGTCTGTAAGATGGCGACGCGGCGACTGCGCCTCTTCACATCCGCCACGTCTCCGCCACTCGATTTTACTTCTATTTCCGCCACATGCAAATCTGTATCAGTACAATTTGGGCTATGATTAGCAAAAATAACTGAGACTTAATAATCACAGAAATAATTATATTAAAGTGTAATCATGCGCGACGACCAGGATTTCAATATTAAGTTTGTGCAACTCGTACAGCAGCATCCATGCTTATATGACCAAAGCATGCCGAATTACTACCGAACCAGAGCTCAAGATCAAGCTTGGAGAGTAATAGCAAATGAAATTAAGGAGAATGGTATGTGTTTACTTTCAAAATAACTTAGTGTAGGTACTGTACGATATTTTACTTCTAACTGCACCAAAGCTGCACTTACTGCACCATTGCCCTCTCTACAACGCTCATCAATTGATAACCATAAAGAAGAGTAAAAGATTACAAATGAAAGGACTAAAAAAAATTCATGACGTAATTGCAACTAGTGCCGTTTTTATTTGCTGTTCTTCAGGCTCTTCAGAAAGTTAGCGTTTGAATCGCAGGTTTTGTCTCGAATTTTACACCTTTATTTAAAACCATTGTAATCTTTTTTTTGTAAAAGATTACGTTATAATCTTTCTACTAATTACAACCTCATTAAGTTGTTTGTACAATCTGCTATGCGACGATTAAATACACCCTGTACTTATACATTATCAGAAACAAATCCGTTAAAACAGAAAACTTCCGATGATTTGTGCAGAAAGTATTAAATATTTGTTAAATTACTGCAGTATATAAAATTATATTAAAAGAGTAACCTTAATAGCGTTTTAACAGAGCGTAAATATTTAGCTACGATTAATACTTTTTCTGACACTCTATTGCTCTCTCAGGCATGAAAGAAGAGTCACACGATTTACAAGTTTACAATACACAAGTTAATACAGACCAAGTGCCTTCTTTCTGAATGTAGATATTTATCTCAAAGCAGGATTTGTTGGGTGATTGTGATATGCAAAGCAGACATGCTCATTGACAGCTTCTTGAAAGTTTTGTTCCCCATTTGGGTTGAAAGCATACCCATATTAATTCAAATAACGTATGAGATGTGTATAAAGAGCTAAAATAATATGGTCGATCATTTTTGTAATGAAATTCATTGGTGGGTGTAAGACTTAAAACTTTGAAGCCATCATGGCAAATAAACTCTATGGATTTCTTTCTCTCGATAGCCAGCCTTTAGCTCTTTCTCTGTAATCTCCATTTTCATGGATTTTGATAATCATTAGAATAATCACCTCTGAAAGCAATTATAAGTTTAGGTCAAGATGATAAGATGCAACTATGTCTTTACAAAATGCCTACTTAAGAGTTAAATGTTCACTTACTGTTATCAAGATCTTTCTTGGGTCTTCATTGAAATACAATTTTAATAATAATGGTCATAAAATATGGGTTACACTGTTAACCTATCAGAGGAAATACTTCATCCACCAGGGGTACTTGCAATGCTTGAAATCTCTGTCAAGCATGGCTTAACCAATCTTACTCTCTTTCAGTGCTCTTATAGCAATTTACCAATACTTGTCCAAAATCAACAGTATCCTTTTTATAAAAAAATGCTGAGCCTGTGTTTGAATGGTATTTAACTCTAATATGATTGCTGTGTAACCTACCAATACAGCTAGGAAGTTTCCAGAGTTTCTAATGCTAACTGAATACATATTTCTGTTTTTATTCTGTTGGATGAGGTTTTCCTTAAGTATTTTAGCAAACCGGATTGAGTACAGTAGTAGTATTGCTAAAAGTGCTTCAACAGCTTAGATCATTTTGCACCCACTGGGAATCGAACCCGGGACTGCTGTCACGTAAGTCGAATGTGTTGCCCACTTTGCTATCTGGGAGCCCTGGATTGAGTACACTGATGTACTTACTATACATGTATGTAGCTTATTACAAACAAAAAAATATTACTAATATTATAGAAATAATGTCTTACAAAAGTCTTACAGAAATTAAGTTTTTCAGGTCCTCCTAAGCCAAAGAAGACTCATCAGAAAGTGCCCAATTTAGCATAAAATGTTAAAAAGTTATTAAAAAGCTCAAAGAAAGTTAAAACAATGTGGCATAAATAATGCTGTCAAGAGAAAATTAAGCTATAAAAGTGTGTGTATATAATATAGTTGATAATGAACAAGATTATCTACTACATAAATTACAATATTACACACTTAACAGTATTACTTATCACATAATTTACACAGTTACATTAGTAGTAGAATTAGTTTTTCTAGGTGCCTTGACAGCTAGGGTCATTTGCACCAGAAATTACATTATTTACATGATTATTACATATATATAATTTACTGCATTAACTTATTGTAATTAATAGTTCAGACTATTACCGTATTTTCTGGTAGATAACCTGCATTTTATCTATACAAAAACTATAGAAAAATAATAGTGTGTGATATACAATGGAAATTCTTGTTTTATTGAATATCTTGAATATTGAACTCTGAAACAAATGACTGAACAACATACGTCATATATCGTGGAAGTAACGGAGTTTATGCTCACGTACTAGGGCAATTTTATTTCAACCAACACATTGTAAATGTTATCGTAATCAAATAATTCCATTCGAAACACAAGAGTAATTATCATAAATATTACAGTAGTGAAAAAATATTCTCATCAGCATAATAACAATTTTGAAATGCATGTTATCAATGCATTTATCAAAGAAGAAATTTTTGATATGAGTGTTATCTATAAATTATCACAGAGAAGAGATTTTTTAAATGCGTGTT
>KZ308129.1:341606-381469 GCA_000376725.2 Ladona fulva
AAAAATTAAATATGCCCAATAAAAATACAATGAACTGAAATTATTGCTTTTTATTTTAGGACTTTAATATTATATCTTGAATATTTAAATAAAGATATTGTTCCCTTTATTGCTTAAGCATACACCCTAATCTTTCAATTAAAATTATATTCCATTCTGTTTTATATATCTTTGTATAAACGATTCTACTGAATATTTCATAAATAAATATAATTTGTTCATTTAGAATTTGTTTCTAAAACAACGGTAAATAAAAGTAATGAATTTTGTTCATTGCAGTAATTAATCTGGTGTGGAAGTTTAGAATATTATGGGGAATTGTATCGAAACCGGTAAAATTTCCGGTATTGTCCCATTACTAATAACAACCGATTCGGAAAGAGTTTGAGCCGAATGCCTAGCGATTGCTATCTCGACATCTGTGTAGATGAATCTGTGCGTGATTTAGAATCAAGTGTTCAGGAGAATTTACGTGGAGTGCAAACGGTAATTCAAAGAGTGTGCTGATAATGTTAATATGAAAATAACATTCATTAATTGTAGTAAAACGACTTTAATCTCTTTTGATAGGTTACAACTTACATTTTAATCAAGTACCTTATATCTCTAGTCAAATATCAATCTTAAGATTTACTGGGATGTGAAAATCATTTCATCTAGATGCTGGTCAGACGGAGTGGCAATGAAATTTTATTTTAATGAAAGATTCGAGCAGATCTCGTTGGATTTTTTTCCGATCATAAATGAAACTTTCCAAACAACTAATTTTTCCTATTTTCCGGGTTCTTAACGTGAGTAATGGTTACGGCGAGTGGAAGACTCTAACACGACTCAAGTGTTGAAATTTCAATTGGGCGGAACGCCGTATTCAGCGAATTCAGCGTAACAATAAGCTGTTCGGGAAGATCGCACATGATTCGTCGATTGATTTCTCTGTATTGTTTCCTTCCTGCGTCGACGCGGTTGGATGCGCTTTTAACATAATGCTTCATGAAAACGAAAGCATTATTGTAAGAAGCAAATATATCTGTCATACAGCTATCGAAAACTATCCAGTATCTACTTTATGATAGCACGAAACTTGTTAATTAACATCTATTTATGAAGGATATCAGTACGAGTAAGTTGTTCAAGATCAAAATTATATAAGAAAACGAAAATTTCATAAAATTATGGTAAAGTCTCGATTATCCGGGCTAATGAGGGGGAGATGGTCGATATCGACGGACAATCCAGACTTTCACTATCATTTCTCATAATTTTCATGATTTATGTAAATAAACAATCTATTATCATCTGCGCTCATAGACCGTCATTTTCGATGGTTTATGGTTTCATTCAGTTTCCTTCACTCGACTTTGGATCTTTTTAGCAGCGATAATGCCATCGTAGTCGTACTCCCACTACTTTATAGAAAAGGTTTTACCTAATCCAGCTTGTAATACTTTTTGTGCGTTAAGAAAACATCTAAGGGTAAAAAATCATGCACAGATAATCCGCCCACGGATAATCGGGAGTGCAATGTAGATGCATATCAATTCCCTCTATTCACTTTCGGGGCAAGTATACCAAGAGTCTTCTTTTTTGTTGGGGCCAATCACAGTACATTTTTTATATCCAGAGTTATTTAATAAAATAGTAAACATATGCTTGTTTCATTTGATTACAGTGATCATTTAACGTAAAAATCAAGTAAACTCAAACCAACCCAAGTAATTAGATAATCAACAGTACCCAATTAGTGGATCCAAAAACATTACGTTATAATGTTTTGGAGCGAATTATTTTGAAATATTACAGAAAACCCATTTAGTAGCAATATATTTTCGTAGATGACTTTTGTAACTTAAAATCGTAGAAAATAGCACGTAGAAAACACAATGATAGGAAACATCAACCGTAACGAAAATGCGTACAAACAAAATCCACTACTTCGGCTTCGACTTTGTGTTTGTCTTATTCCTTTCATTAATGCGTACAAAGTAAATGCTCGTTAAAGTCGGCAATAAAAGGAAATTTTAATGTAAATAAAGTCTTTCTCTAAGCTGATAGGGGACAGAGGTAGGGATATTGGAAAATAGAAAGTCATGTTGGATGTTTCAAACTCTCCTAACAGTGGAACAAGGGCACTTGCGATGGGACAATTGCCAGGAATGAGGAAAGTAGAGCTCTATGGAGTTTTTATTGGAATACCTAGGTCTTGCCATCTCAATTGCTATGTTTTTGCTCGCAATTCCTCTGGATTTCTTAAGTACGGCCACGGGCAACTTCCAATTTCCCAGCCGGATGACTCGAATCACAGCGAAGTCGCTCGCGCGCGGAGCATCTTCTCAAATCAGTCTCGATTCCTAAATAATTTCATCAGATAAAACTCCTTATTTGACGAAGCAAAAAAACTGTAATTTCCATAGAAATATGTAATTATTCCACTATGTTATTATGTTATCCATTTTCATAAATTTTGAAGATTTGTCACATCCAAAACATTTCTTTTCGGTCAAAAGAAATTAATTTCCTTACAAATCACTTCTCCGAGCAACGAACTTCACACGTTTTCCAAAGCGTAGTTGTTTGAGGATGTAAATGAGATGCTTTGGAAGTCACGGAGGTGATTCATAATCGAATCGAAAACACTTAATAAATGTATCTGGACACCTCTAATTTAATGATTATTAATTTTAATTCCCATTACTTATTTTTAACTCGTTCAGAATATTGAGAGTTATTGAATTTAAAAGAATATATTTTAACGTGTAATATTTCATTAAAAGCTGGGGCACTTGCTAACTTGATGTCCGCGACATCACAACCGATTCTTTACGGTGACATGCAGAAGATGAATATTATTTGTAACAAAATTCATGCTCTGGGTTTTATTTTCTCAACTCTTACTACTATCTCTCCAGATCCATCAGAAGATTGTGACTTGACCCCTGTATGAAGAATATTTACCGTAAAATCTGATTATGGAATACTAATAAGTTATACAAAATTTATAATTATTTTGCGAAAAAATTCTAGCAATGAATGAACTTTGAAAATTTAATACTTCAGGAACGTTGAAAAATCCAGAAATACATCTAAAACATACCGTATCCAAATCAATAAAAATTTATTTACAATTTAATTGCAACTCGTGACTCCAGCTCTACCTTCAGTGTACCATACGAAATGATTACCAAAATGTCATCCAAAGACGTAGATTAGATATCATTAAAAGTAAAGTCCTAGCGCAGCCTCCGTTTTGGAAATAGGGCCTAGCCCGGTGGCATTTATAGTGGGTGGTTAGCATCGACTCCCACGCCTCTGTACTTGGCTTTCGCGTATCCGACTCACTCCCTATCACTTCACATAGCTATCCATATTCATCACAGTTCTGGGTGATCATCGATAAATGTAGGCCCTCATCAGGTATCGAACTCGGGAGAGATTTCGCGAAAGGCGAACGCACTACCCACTTGGCTATCCGAGGGCACATTAGATTCTGATACATTATTTTAATCCTTGGCCTCGCCTCTCTATGAAGATTTTCCATTGAATCATATTTCATTATTCTTTCAATAGAAACGCTCAAGAAATCAGCATTACCTAGCACACGAAAAACTTATATGTGCAGTTTCGTTTAACTTGGAGACGAGATGAAACAAACTGGCAGTAAAATACAAAGCGTTCGAACCAATGAAAATACATATATTTTTTCTTTGAATTCTGTTAAAAAAATTATCGATAGACATCAATTTCTAAAATGACACAAAATATCCAATTTTAACTTTCCTCTATCAAAGCTAACNATTTTATCCCAATATTAATTTGTGTAAATAGTAATACATGAATTTACACATAGACAAATACTGTTGCATATATGTCATGAACTTTTTTTATAAAAATTACAAAGCGTTCGAACCAATGAAAATACATATATTTTTTCTTTGAATTCTGTTAAAAAAATTATCGATAGACATCAATTTCTAAAATGACACAAAATATCCAATTTTAACTTTCCTCTATCAAAGCTAACGGACATTTTGCAAACTTTGCCCAGACATTTATAAGCAAACATTAAACAAAAAACAGCAATTCAATTCAAGTAACAAAGATGTCCACCTGTATTTATTATAATTAATTAAATTTTTATGAAATATCGTAATGATCGTATGTTTATGAATTAACTGTTAAAGTAAAATATGTCTGTATACTATTAAATGCAAACAATCGCTTATTATGAGACTGTATGAAGAAAAAATAGACTCCAAATGTGTGTCAAGTGAATGTTAGCATCCATAGGAGATGGATGTTTAAATATTTTGCCGTCAAGGTTTAAAAAAAATTATCTGGGCAAATAAATAGTTCAGAATCTGCATCTAATGACTGTTTTTCATCTAAAATTGTCCTTCGTTGCGACAGCGTTCTCGCAGACAAATATTACGAAAAACGTAGGAAGAGAAGTGGACGAATTCGCAAGTCGCTCACAATAAAGAGTGAGAGACGCTTGAACAGTCTTCCTCCCCTCCCCTACACTTTCCCTCGGAAGCCTCCCTCCCCTCCCCTTCCATTTCCCTACACTAATCTCTAAAGAAGAACCCCACCCCCACCTGTCGCACAATCCCTTGAAAAATCCCCTCCCCCTTCCGCAACTTCCTCAACACCTTCCTCGTGATAGCACGAAACTTGTTAATTAACATCTATTTATGAAGGATATCAGTACGAGTAAATTGTTCAAGATCAAAATTATATGAGAAAACGAAAATTTCATAAAATTATGGTAAAGTCTCGATTATCCGGGCTAATGAGGGGGAGATGGTCGATATCGACGGACAATCCAGAGTTTCACTATCATTTCTTATAATTTTCATGTTTTATNATTTCCCTACACTAATCTCTAAAGAAGAACCCCACCCCCACCTGTCGCACAATCCCTTGAAAAATCCCCTCCCCCTTCCGCAACTTCCTCAACACCTTCCTCGCTACCATCTTCGTATCCAACCTTCCCTCCCTCGTACCATCGTAAAAAATACAGTGATTTCCAGGCTCGGATCAGCCTAAGTCTCAGTCTATCGCCACGCTCCTGTCCCAATAAGATCTCGGGAGAGTCGAGGTGAAGTTTCAAAAGTCCACTGACTTTTAAGACTGTCCGGACAAAGGAGGACGACTTGGGATATTCCACGAACAGTAGATCGGTGTGTTTTGGATCGCCCGATGGAAAGTGCCCGGAATTTACTGTTATCCTGAGTTTCCCCGCAAGAATATATTACCCATTCTGGTCGCCTGCCCTGGGGCTATCTACAAGACTGTCAACTGCTGAATCACCCGCTTTGAAGAGGACTGAAAAATGAGACAAAGGGTGCGTGTTGTGGACATTTAGACAATATTTCTAATTATAAACTGGAAATACCGAAGATCGCACTTCTCAGAAGAGAATACTTCCAAACTGCGGTGCTTAGTCAGGAGTCAGTGGATGTATTTGGGTTCGAGACCAAGGGTTTCCACTTCAACCTCGTTATTTTCGACAATATAATTGCAGTAAATGTGTCGATAAAGGGTAACTGCCTGTGAGTCGATTCAACTGAACAGCTTAAATGCTTATAATTTATCAATTTAATTTAAATAATCAATACTATTATACATATGTATCAACAAGTTATTGAAAACGTACGGTTACAGAGGCCCTAAAAGAGGGAATATGAATGGAAAATGGAGAAAAACCACAGCTATTTCAGTAAATTCTTGTATATTCGAGTTATCTTTGTAAATATATGCAATAGGTCGTAAATAGGAGCGTCTCTTTCTCACATCTCCCAAGGATTAGATAATTTTTATTTGTGATGCTTCAGAAAAGCCAGGACAAGATAAGTAATCTGAGAAACAGTAAATAACATGAATTTTGAGCACTATTTTAAATTATTCTCAAGTGTCGCAGACACATATGTACTAATGTAATGTCCTACACTATAAATAAGTGTCGCAGACACTTATTTATAGTGTAGGACATCAGCCTCTTTTTGACTTGCTGGTTAGCTAGAAATTTTTTAATGTTTAATACCTGGGCTTTATTACATACCACATAACAAAGTTAGTTTTGATAAGATATTTTTGATACGAGGAATCGTATCAAAAATATATAGTCAAAGTGGCATTGCCCAGATTGATTTACAGTATCATTAATCCACCCCGTATCCCACCGAATAACTGTCGATTATACCAAATAGTTATTCAAACCAACGAGTTCATAGATGTTGATGCAAACGCGTCGGTTTTTCGCGGTTATTTTATTGATTTCTGAGGATTCGCAAACTTTATTTAACTGTAACTAAATACACACCAGAAGATTAGCTTATATGCCATTACTATGAAATTCACTAGTCATTATCCCTCTTCGCAGGCATACAGAACATTCTACATAAATTGTTTGAGAGTTCATAAAAGAATTTGAAAACACAATGAAATAGGAAATTGACTTTTCATCGCTGCAATAAACCACGTGATTACTTTTAAATAGACCAGCGTTTTAATTCTCATATTTAAATAAGTACATTCATTTTTCAACTCACAAAATCAGTTCTAATTCTCGTATCGTATATATTGCGTAAATTCTTAATCTTGGTCAGGGATGCTGATCTTTTTCGTAATAGAGGTAGGTCGCGGTGGCAACAAGAACCTTTCTTGCAGTGATAAAAGAGATGAAATCCTTTTTATGGGCACAACATTCTCAAAAATACCGAGAAATCTTAAGATTTTCGAGTTTGCACACGTATCTTATGGAATTTGATGCGATGTCGCTCTTAAAAATAAAATCCGCGTCCCCAATTCCCAGCTAACATTCGAAAGTTACAGTAATTACGGTAAAAGTTGTGAGGCTCATCCTTATGTACTACGGAACTATATGGGTCATGTGAGTAAATAAATCGAAGAAACTGCGAGATAATTTTTCACATTTCTCGTTAGCATTTTCAGTTTCATGAAACCATTCAAACCATTATGAACGTTTAAGCGAAACTAACTTTTCAGGAGGTGACAGTATTTTATCAGAGCGATGGTAAATAATTTTAGGCAATTCCATGAAATGAGTGAAGTTTGTGGAATTTTTAAATCAGTACTATCATTTTAGCGTAGAAATTTTATCCCAATATTAATTTGTGTAAATAGTAATACATGAATTTACACATAGACAAATACTGTTGCATATATGTCATGAACTTTTTTTATAAAATTTAAAAGTTTTATGTAAACAGAATATTTTATGATATTCTTATGGACCGTTAGGACATCAGGTTATTGATTCTGCGAATAGAATGTTTCCAAAATTGAAGGTATGGTAATTTAATGCATCGCCGATTTAAAAAAGGAAAGTTTTAAATCGAGAAACAGTTTTATAGGAGAAAATGTACTTCCTGCCGTCCAATGATAAACAAATTTGAACATAGAAAACACACATCGAACGCTAGAGAAAAAGCAAAACCTATTATTTCATTAACTCAAATTTTCTACTAGCGCTTGCCAATACAGCACATTGTCACTTTTTTCGTTCTGAAAACTATTCACCACCTTAAGTCTAACAGCATATTCCGTAATATTTATTACACGGTTGATTTACTGCAAAATTTCTCTTTCAATCGCAAAGAGAGTGTAAAATTCACGATCATTCCAATGCACCGTTCATTCTCGTTTCGTGACGTCTCCTGACGTAGAAGCGCTATTATAACTCGCCTATGAAGAGCCCCGACCTTATTGGGTTCGATATTTCGAAAACACGCACGTCGAGGTAGACAATACATTTCCTAGGCTTTCCTATTATTGAGCTGCTTAAATAAATCGTGCCTATGCCTTCTGCGTTTCCAGTCGTGACGTATGTTTGCCTGGGTCTGGTTGGAAAGGGGAGGGTGGCGGGTTGCGTCTTTAACGACTGAATGAGTTCACCGGGTGATGAAGAAAGATGAACTCTCACAAACGATGTTTAACAGTATAATTTAAGAACGGCAACAGCAACTTATTACGATGGGCAATTCTGAACGAAGAATCACTCTACGTTGGTTGCCTTAGGTAATGCAAAGATTAAAGAATTCGAAGTGAATCTTTAAATGGCACCGATAACATTGTAATACGATAAAATGAGAATGTTTAGTTCAAATGATCAAGACAAGATCGGGCGAAATTGCAACTACTGTTCAACGAAAGATAGAATTATAATGTTTACAATCATATGACTGTTTTTTGTAATACTACTGGTTTTCTTTTTTCCATAGCGAATAGTTAAATATTTAGAATTTGATACCCTTAAGCCCGGCTTTTTTTAATAATGGAAAGACGAATATGGCGAATAAACTTTATTCAATTTCTCATGAATATTTATTGATAAATATAATTTGCTATAAATTGGAATGTTTTATTACACTATAATTTCATTTTTTTAAATAAAATATTCCGGTCATAGTTTATGAGACGCCACAATTTTTAGTCTGAATAAACAAACTTGAACAAACTTTTGACTCACATTTTAGAACATAAATTAGGCGATTCCTTGGAAACTGGAATTATGGAGGAATAAAAGTCCTATTCGGATGTCAAATTCGATCGAGGGAAACAAAGAAAATCATAAAAGAAGATTAAAATTGAAGGGCAGTTCTCACAAAATGTTCCCTATGATTGGAAAGTTAACCTATTATTTTCTGATTTAAACTTGGATGTACTATTCAACGCGATATTTACTAATCACTAAGTTCACGTTAGATAATTGTACTTATGCATCACAAAAAAGTAATTTGTATTCAAAGAAGTCAATCTAAATTATGTTAGTAAATACATTACAATAAGGGATATCTTGTATGGAAATATATTAATCGCTGAGTCAATTCCTGATGAACGAAGAGGGAAAAAGATAAATATAGGGAGATTCTGATAAATATAAAGGCGTTTGTTGAAATAGCGTCAATCAATGAAATGCTTTATCGCAAATGTCAGAATCCACAGAGATTTTTACGCTCCAATAATTTGCATCCGATAGGCTTCCGCATGTCATCCAAACAAAGATATCGGAAGAGTTGTTCAACTGTTGTCACTTCCTTCCGCGATGAATACATCCATACCATACATGAATACGTCCATACATAAATACAAAAGAGACATCAGACCTTGACCGAAAAATTTTTGATCTCACTGCTTGTTGTCTGTCAGTTGGTCTTGAGTCACCCAAAAGCGATGGGAAGGACTCTGCCCTTAACGTGATAGTCATTGGAAACAGTAAACTTACGAAATCGAGAGAAATGTCTATCAGTAACTGCCTTAAGAGTTCTCAACAACGAGAAAATGAACTCTTGAACAATAGAAAACACCGGTAACAATAAACCATGAGTCAATGTCTATGTTAGACAGTTTTCTCATTACGAGAATGCTCAAAATCGTAACAGATATGGCCAGAACATTAAAAGAACTAATCAGAGTCAACAGCCTGCTTCGGATTTGTACATACCTGGATGCAAATATTCATGCAAGCGATCATATGATAAAATATTGCACCAGCCTCATAGGTCGGTCGTGCAGAAAATACATCAGTACTCAAGTATCCTCGAAATATTCAATTAATTGAGTGGTAAATGAATGAGGAAAGGTATACATTCAAAATGCAGATAAACTGAAAAGACTTACATATTTGACGGGTTTTACGGCATAAAAGTGGACATAGTACTAATAATCTTTGGAGATTTAGGGAGCACATTGAATCCTGAATAACTTTAACCTACGAGTATTTTGTTCAATGTGACCGTATATTTTATCTCTCTAAATGGATATACACCGAGAATCTTCCTTCTACCTTGAAAAAGAAAGAAAAGAGAAGATGTCACATAGTTTCCTTCTAAATTTACCGTAAAATTTGGACTCTCGGACAGCCAAGTGGGCTTTCGCCTTCCGTGAAAGCGGTCCCGGATTCGATTCCCGGTCGGGAGCTACGTGCAAAATGACCTCGGCTGTCGAAGCAATTTTAACTTTGCCTACTACTGTACTGGTGATTTACTTCGTCCAAGTTTTACATCTTACGAATATAAACCAGCAACAAATAACAATTTATTTTCACAGCACTTTTCAAGGGATTGATTTAATCGAAATTTAAATAAAAATTATATAGGATTCAATACAAACAAAACATTTTTTAAACCATAAAGATTTTAAAATTTACATTACATAAACTGCTATATTTAACATGCAAATTCATGCTGGAAAAAGATTTTATAAATTACTGAAAAAGGGAAGTTGTATGTTCTAGGATATTATTCAATTGTCCAGTTTTCCATAAAGTCATAGCTATCACGGAATATATGAATGTACTCGTATAAAAGTACATACGCTGGCTATACTTGTGATATCTTTAAGACTGCGACTTAAAAATTTCATTTCTTGCATTCCATCTAAATCTTTTCTGCACTATTTGGAAGACATGACTGGGAAAGATTATAGAAAATGTAATTTCCGCTTCTTAATCCTTATTGTGTCAGATGATAAGTGAAATTGTTGTCATTTGATAATAATAACGCGACTTTATTCGGGCGGAGATATTGTATATAGATTCGGGGATAAAAACTATCAAGTCTCCTCTTACATCTAAATCTTCGTCAAATGAAATTTAAAAGAGAAAGTTTGAAAAACGTTTTTTTCCAATTTCAAAGGAAGTGTGGATATTTTGGGAAATATCGACCAGCATGATCCAAAATAATAAACAATTACGACCTCTGAACGGATTCCAGGTCTCTTAGGTATTTGGTAAGGGCAATTATATTTGTAACTGTAATTTTTTTCTACTTTAACTAATGATAAAGATATTTGGTAGTTCATTATCATCGAAGCGGTTTAATATGAATACTCTTCTCTATTTATTTATATTTTACACCGCAGTTTAGCCTTCTGAGCAGATGGGTTGTTTCTTCTTTCTTCCTTCGGAGACTTGAATTAATGCTTGATATAAATTAACTTGCTACAGGTAAAATGTAATTTACATTTTAGTTTCCAATTCTTTAATTCGCGGTGTCAAAGAACGTATGATATTCACATTAATGACTCTATAATGCAAAGAAAAAGTTCACTAATCTTCATTTTTCCTCTAAAAAATCCCTCTATGCACCACTTTGTTCATGTATAGAAATGTCATCACGTCTTTTTGCCAACAAAACAATAGAGATTTCTTCAGAGTGGGCAATCTCCCTCTTTGCTCATCTAAAGATATACATAAGCATGTCAGAACATAACGTAGTATTATAATTTTCGAAAAGTTTTAAGAAGCAAAGTTTACAAATGAAATGAAATAGTATGCATTTTGCTTTATCCTGATGATTATTCAACGCAAGACCGATTTCAGCGGATGATTGCCATTATCAGATACTTAGCCTAGTAAAAAACCGGGAAGATTCCATAGTTAAAATGTATGACTTTTCGTTCATCTTTTTACATTATGAATCTCCATTAACCGACGTCTTCTTCTATGGATTTTTACAACGTATCAAATTTCTAACAGTAGTGACTTCATTCACTCTTGTAAACTTAAATTATAATCAATCATGCACACTTTTTTGTTGTTTCCCCCTCGTTGTGAAAGACTTCTTTCCGGAAGGATGAAAAACAACGTTTCGTAAAAACCTTCTGCTCTGACGAGTATTGAGTTATGCATTCGGTATTCTGCTGAATGCGTCAGGAGCTGAGAATGGGCCCGAACGAGGTCATCGGACTGAAAACGAAACAGTAGGTTAGGCACGGAATACTGCGCCTCCGCACAGCAGGTCTCCATCACAGAGATGATCATCTATTCTTTCAATTATTTTCGCATAGATGAGGATGCAGAATACCCAACGGCAGGTCAATGGAATGTTGGAATAGGATGCACGGAATATGAAGAGAGGAACGACGTTAAAAACCAAGACATTTATAAATAGGATTCTGTTTTTTATTCGTATTAGTAGTAGTATTGTTTAAATACTTCGACAGCTGAGGTTATTTCGCACGTAGACCCCCACCGGGAATCGAACCGAGGACAGCTTTTTTCGAATTTTTTTGCCCACTTGATTATTCGGGAGCTCCTCATACGTTGTAAAGGCAAGTCAACAAGAGATAACTATATTATCTGAGTTTCAGATATATCTTGAAGTTTTATTGGGACAAAGAGAAAAATTAACTTTATAGAGGAAGTTTGAGAGGGGAGGTTTTCCGGAGGTAATCTACTAAATTATGGAACATACATTATGAAGTGAATGGTTCCATCAAACAAAAATAACAGGAGTAGTAAGCAATGTCATAATTGGATGAAATGAGTACAAAATGAAATTAAAATTGAAGAAAAATAATCAAGTAACAATGTAGTATCATCTTATGCTAAAGAGACATTAGCCATGCAAAGTGTGACACGAATGAAAAATCTGTTCACAACGTGAAAATAGTGAAAATTTGAGAAGATATAATAGAGGGAGAAAATGAGAAATAATATGAGAAGTATAATTTGAAAAATGACCACCTTATTTCCACAGAAATAAATTCCACTCGTAATTCTAACGAGAGCAAAAAAGGATGAAATTTTCTGCACTCAATTTTTTAACCAATCTTACGTCAGGTTAATAATTATAGAGAAAATTTTCGAGATAGATGAAAATTTAATGGGAGATGTGTTGAAACCTTTGACGAGAGATGATTGTAAAAGTTTTGAAGGGCACTTAGAGTGAGGCTATAATTTTCCATTCGCCTTTACATTAATGATGAGGGAAGATGGAGTGGTCGCTGAACTCAGAAAGAGAAAGGTTACAATAATGACCTCATTAAGAGCTAAGAATGACCACATTATTGTTTTAGAAAAGCATCAAAACGCAAAAATTATTCACTGTGCTCGAGGAAGTGTACATCTTATTATATGGAAATTGTATTGCATTTTCGATAACGTAGAGAATATAGCCAAGGTTCAAGGAAAATAAGCTTTAAATCTTCCTTATAGATTAAGTACCTTACATAGATTTTTGATTACCTCCTGAACACGAATCGGAGATTATTTCCCCTCTAACTCTTCAAACAAGAGAGAAAAATGCATTTGTATGCACGAAAGTGCAGATGTCTAAAAATCAAAATTTCAAAATAAGAACGTATTTTTCTGGTGTAGATAGTAATGAACTTTCCGTAATGTTTCTTCGTGTCATATTTTAACAAAGGACAGCTTGTGTAAGGTATATGACGTAATATCTATGATTTGTTGTCAAGTCACGAATTTCAGCTCTGATAAATTTTTAATCATGACTTTCCATTCTAAACAGCCAACATATGTTATAATATGCATACATTTCACTCTATTAAACTCAAAGGAATCACAGAATTGTTCTTAATTTATTTGTTAGACTTAATGGATATTATATTATATATATATTATTATACTTTACTGATATTTGGAGACATGGCCTTCATTACCTTTGCAATTTAACATAATCTAATGCATTAAAAGTCGCAGCGTATATTCTAAGTAAATTATCAGTCATTCCATAAGTTTAACACATCATTTACTAATAGTCTTTCCATAGCCGTCTCAAGAGCTGTTTCAAATGCTGTTTTCATTTATGTTCCAAATGGCAAAGCATTGGTACGCTCGTTCAATTGGAATAAAGGGCTTCCCTGCAATCATGTATTTTAAACTGCGGCGGTGTACCATTACATTTAAAGTAGGGGATGTAAGATGCAAAACGAGAACTCACGCAAACGGTCATAGTTTCGTGAAGACGATCCGATCCAGAAGATTCTTGGAGGGGGGAAATTCCAACGGAAATTTACGAGAACTCGAACAATCGCTTCTTGTCGATGTCGCGAGTGAATGGTCGATAAGCGATCAGCTGAACGTGACTACTGCGACTCTTTTCTTCGCGCACGCCGTTTCTTCGACGTTTACCATCTTAAGACTCGGAGACTTCAACGCTCGGCGACATCACCGGATAACGCCGAGACCGATCGGCTCGCGCCATCGCCTTCGATTGTTCATAACTCCTCAAAAGGAAGTTGGGCGAGTGTGTACGTACATACATATTCCGTGATGAGTGTCGCACATTAATTATTCGCGTAGGCTGTTGATGAATAATGTACGGTGCCTTCCGGCGGCTTTAATTTTCCAACACATGTTCTTTTCGAGTTTGTCTAACTCATTTCGTACTCTAAGGGTTTTTCGTGAAACCAAAAAATTACAAGGTTTATTTATTCAATCAAGGTTTATTATATCAATGTGTGACAATTCTCTCTCGAATAGTAATGCTTATTCTTTTCATATGAATACAATATACTGGATAATTATGTTTTCGTAGAACTCAAGAGAGAGAGAGGCGCTTGTTTGAAATGAAAATATAAATCATTAACGAGGAAATTCCTATAAGGCGAGTAAGGGAACATAAAATATAAGGGGTGACAAAGAGACGATAAAATAATGACATAATTGATAAGAACAGGATGGAGGAAAAAAAACCTAAATTGGGCTCCCGGAAGCGGTCCCGGGTTCGGTTCCCCGTGGGGATCCAAATGCGCAAAATGACCTTATACATGACCTGAGACAGCATGTATCGCGCATCTCAGTATATTTTCGACAGTGTCTTCTCGACAGCTTGATTTTATCTCTTGGCTTTAGAGCTTAACAAGTGGAAAAATTAAAAGAATTGAAAGCGTGCGGAGCAAGCGATGTGAAAAAAGCTATCCAACCGAAGGCAGAAAGAATTACGTAACGAAAACCGCCCGACGGGTCCTCATGGAAGTCATTTAACCTGCTAATTACCATACAAAGTGTTCCTATTCTTCCTTCTGGAGGAAATAACTTGCCGGATATGTACTCCAGCTCTTCTGTATTGAAAGGAAATTAAAGTAAGACCCGTAAGAGAAAGACAAAAAACTATCTTCCACTACGAAATGTAATTAATAATAAATTAAATGGATTTGCACATCGTCGAGGAAACTCTAAAGTAAATACTTACTCTATTTATCTATCTATCTGAAATACAAATCTTGAATTTTAGGGAGTAAACAGATCCGGGAGATTTTATGTATGAAAATATTTTTATACTCCTCTCCTAAGACATCGCCAAAATAGGCCTTATTTAAATATAAGGTCCAACATGTATATCCGGCATTCATTTCGTAATTTTTTAGGGTAAGAATTCATGAAAGCACCCGAAGATCATTAAATATAAAGCGTGGCATTTCCCATAGTTATAACCTGAATTTTGGAAAACGGTGTGACAAAAGCTATATTTAAAGTCCATAAAGATTAGAAGTCAGATAATGTACTATTGTGCAATTTGTCAGAAATATTTTATTATCACGATGGTTTCGATGCCCACTGAGAAAGATATTGAATTACGTATTAATATCTAATATATTTAAGGGAAAGACAAGGACTGAAATGAATAAAAAATTCGAAAATACATGATAGAACGTATATTCTTAGAATATCACTAAATCAATCTATTCATCAACACTACTCAATCAATCAACACTACTGCTTTCCGATATGAACATCACATAGTCATTAACATCGACTCTAATAAAAATTTGGTGGATTAAAATTATAATCATTAAATTCATATTATTTCGCGGTTAACAAGTGTTCTAAAGCATAGCTTCCACCAAAATTTAATACGAGTAATAAAATCATTTACAATGCATAAGATTTCTTCAATGATTGCAAATTATGGTTTGATACCGATGAGTGAAATTATTTGAGTGCGATGAACCATCATTCTGTCTTGACTTGAAAAATAAATTCGTTTTATTTATTCTGTGACTACATGTGCTTATATATCTGTTCTTTCTATGGTTGCCTCATATTTTGGATCATATTTTATGATATTCTTTATCGAGACCAATAACCATATTTCAGGAATTCCTATTCTGACGAGCAAGGTATGAGTTGGCAAGTTATAATCATTTGTGTCTTTTGAATACACTTCAAGAAAAATTGATGATAGACATCATATAGCCTTACCATGTTTCTGATTTTTTCAACAGAGCTACTTTCTGAAAAAATAATTCACTATCCCCATCCTACAGGCTGGGCAAGTTGTAAGAGTAATATCATCGAAGATAAAAACTTAATCAATTTGATACAATGATATGAATTCGTAATGATAAATATTCTGGGAGGGTTCATGAAATATTAATCAATTGAAGGTCACGAACCTTTTCCAACTCAAATACATTTCACCTTGAAAGATGACTCGGAAGATATTCTTGACCTTACAAATTGTTTAACACGGCCAAACGACTTCCGATAGCCATAAAAGTTGCCACTGAATCAGTGCATCGGGTGTAGAGACTATAAACTAACTTCACTTAATAAATTAAGTTAAATTCTACATCGACCGTACATGTTACAACTAAAAATTTAGACGAACCCTAGAATCACAAACTACGAGTCAAAACTGACGTACTGTGTGCAGAATAAGATTATTACTCGTAATTTTATGGTTTAAACCAACTCAGAAACTTTGCTGGGTATTAAGGTAGCAAAATGGACCATTCTGGAATTAAGCAATATGTCTAGTTATTATGACATTTATGTGGACATTTTGGGAAAAATACTTGAATCGAAGAAGAGCATTGAAGAATTTTGAAATAATAAAACAATAAGTTTCAAGCATTTTTAAAACGGGAAATTTGAATTTTCTTAGATCAGCCATGATAATTATGTGGTTCACAAATGCGCAATATTCAGCTTTTTGGATTCGTTCAGGAAATTCACTTTTGGACGTTCGAAATACCAAAGGAATTAATAATAAAGGAAGAAGTTGATTTTTTTGCATTTGGCGAGCTTTAAGTCTTAGGCTTAAACAATCATTAAAAGAAATCAGAAGGGCAACAATGGCATCTCGATGGGCTGTAAGGTGCTATCACACAAGTGAAATATCTGCATAGTAAGTTTTTAAAGCAAAAAGAATTCCTCGTAGTTTTACCTTCACGGGGATATGGTAAAACTGTTTGGCAGTTGTATGTGAAATCGAATGCATTGAAAAGCGTTATTCATCGAGTCATTGTGTCGTATTACGTGGGAGTTTTCCACTCGTAGCAATGTCTCGGTAAGATAAGCAAAAGAAAAGCATCTCACTCCTCATTTTTCCTAGCTAACCTCATTCCCTCTCCAAAGCTAATACTAGGTAAATTGTGAAGGGATGAAGCTCAAACCGGGCTGGAATATGCCAACTGCTAATTGCTATCCTTCTTCAAGTTAAATTATATACCATTAATCATATAATATCGATATATTAATCACATGTAGCATTTATTCGAGTATGATATTCCATCACATATGACCAAGTTCTTTAGAAATGCAGTTTAAAACGCATTTAAATGTAGTTTCGATACAAAACGAATTACCGGCCTTCGATGGCGAAACCGATCGAAATAAAAAGATTCTTTTGGGGAACTCACAATTCAGTGAACAGTTTTATTTGTTAGCCATCACTAGTGATGCAGCTTATTGGTTTAGTCTCGAGAATTCTCCTTTAATTCTCTTACCCGCGGGAAAATTTACTTAAATCAACTTTCCAAGAGTTGACCACACTATAGAAGATTTGCACGATATCTTCAAGACCTGTCGAAGCAATAAACGCACATGGCACAGAAAAACTTAATTTTATTCCACATCCTTCACTGCTTCCGCATGTTTTCCAGGACATTGATTTATGTTTTATGACAAATGTATGCGCAGTAGTCGTAAATAGTGCTTCGTGAGACTCGAATGTCAATGCTCACGAAGCCAATCAGAGCGGTTCCTTCGAGCCTACGCCACAGTAAGAGAAAGACCTCGGCCTTGGACACTTCCCCACATGCAAGAGGAGAAAGGCGAAAGACCTGTGTCGGGTGCCGTTTCGGACGAGACGATAAAGAGAATTTTGATCAAAGTGCTTCCTGGAAGAGATAGGTGTTCTAAAAGGTGCGGTCTTAAATGAGAGATATGGTCGCGTCGACGAGATTCAGATATCCGTTCCGCCACTCCGTTGACTTTACGAGGATAAATACGTTAACTGAAGGAGACTGACAAATCATAAGCCCGATTAGTCAAAGGTGATGTTTTCCGTACGTATAAACGTACGTGTAAACGTATAAATGCTGCTAAAAGAATTGGTAAATTTGATGATTCGCGAAGATATTGGAGGATATAAGGGGGAGTAGTGGGCGAAGGGTAGACTACGCCTCATGATGATTTTGTAGTAATAATATTTGCGTATAATGTGACAATGAGCTTGAATTAAAACCTGATTACCGATCTCTACGACATCTATAATATCTACACATCTTCATCATATATTTTTGATGTAATATTTTCCTTCCGTGCAAAAGAATAAGAAAAACTTACTTAACTAGGTAAGTAATAATACTCGTATATACCCATTTTATTTCGTTATCTGTGAATGCTCTAAGTAAATCCTCATATCTGCTTTTATTCTCAATCTAACCCTTGATTCCTGTAAATTAAACACTTAATTATAGTTCCCCGATTTGTTAGAATTTTCAAAGAAAATTTTTACTTGCCTAATGTTTTTAGTACTGTACGTAATAAATAATTTTTGTGCTGTATATTGCAGTCTTAATCATCAATGTCACACGAATCGCATATATATTAATATAGGAGTAAAATATTGCACTCTTTATTCTTATAGTGTATTATTATTTTTGGAATCTGAAATATCTATCATCTCGTAACTTCTCTTTAGCGATTCTAATTATTTATTTTAATTGTGTGACATAAATTTGTTAGTATTGGAAGTTCTTAAGTGGTTTTTAACTTATTTTATTTTTCTTGTGAAAAATGTTTGAAACGCGACATTTTCAGTTGCTCTAACTTAAATCGAACTCATAGATTCGAAGCTAAAATACATGTATATCATAATGTAAGGAATTACAAAGGCTAAATCGATGTGAGTTTTCTAAATTTCTGTTGAATTGAGGCATGATTTAAAGATATTGAAGATATGTATATACTTAAAGGATGGCGAAGATGGCGATGAGGTGCCAGCGGTGGAAGGCGATAGACACCGTCATAGACAAAGGGATGGAAGCATTCACTCCGGAAATCCCTCATCGACGCTCAGCTTCCACAGGTAAGAATGGAGAATATGGCAAAGGGAACACAAAACAATGATTGACAGCTTGAGTGAATAAATTATTATTATCTTTTTATGTCTATTAGCGAGGAAATGAAATCAAATTGTCTATTATACGTCTTTCTTACGAAACCTAATTCCGTTAATCTAAAATTTATCTAACTTAAAATTTGATTGTTATCAGAGTTTAGCCTGTATTCAACTCGACGTTCCGACTTCCAAATGACTGCGAAGACGTCTCAATGAAGATTTATGTCTAACATAACAATTTCACATTCAACAATAATATTGCGTTTTCGCTTGGACTTGGACCGGAAATGGGTCAATGAAGTTAGAAATGTTAAGCAAGTAAATATGGAGGTTTTACTTTTATCACGAAAGGAAAAAACACTACTTGATGGTTTGAAGTTTCTCTGATTATTTATGCCAAAAATGAAATGCCTGAAAAGTTCCCAGTAGGAAAACAATAAGCAATTCAAAGAGACAATTACTTAAAACAAATTTTGGAACGCGTGAAGAGCTTATTCAAATGATGCAGGATTAAATCGTTTAACGAGGGTTAGATTCTCAACACAACGAATAAATATGAACCATATCTTAACTGATAAATTCGAAATAAATATCGTCCTGATGAAACATAGTGGTGTCACCCTTTCCGTAAAAGTAAATCGTAAAATCTTGCTCCTGTATTTCCTTTAACTTTCCAATTCAACAAATTCTTTTATAATATTCATGCCTTTTACCCGGAAAATGCCTCTTTCCTGACAGAAGAGTAGTGAAGGAAGTAATGCATTAACCAATTTAAGAAATCATAAAAACAAATCAAATAAATACAAGCCAGTTCCAGGCGGCAGTTTACAATCGTTGAAAGCGGAACTCCTACTCAATGAAATGGAAATAATGGGCAAAAAATAAGATGAGAGTGACAGTAAAAAATCTAAAGGCGCGATCTGCGAAATAAGATGAAACTGCTGTTTGTTCAGGTCAATGTAAGTAAATACTGATCATCCCTGAATTGGGAGATGGCAAATAGGAGTCAAATAAGTAATACATCAGAAGATGACTCTTATATGATAAGGTACTTACTTGTATATTGATGTAGAATATTAAATGGTAGTAACTTTTAAAAGATTTATGCAAATAGTAATAATGTAAGATTAAGTTATAAATAGCATATTATTCATACACAATATACAATAAAATTAACTTATTTCAGCGAAATTTGATTTATTTTCTTTTTATATTTCTAAATTGGGTCGAATTTAGTTCTGAGACCTTCCCAGCATAGTAACTGTCCTGGAATCTTTCTAATTTAATTTCAATGGTGAAGGACAGAATTAATAATGAGGATTTCGAGAGCACAAAATATTTATCGCGTATCTTTTATCTAGAATGATACGGATACGGGTTATCTTAAATTAAATTTTGGCAGAGAAGAGCAAACAAAATTACGAAAATGCAACCTTATTCTTAGGCTCTGAAAATATTCCAAATAATTTTCAAAGCTATTCATATATTCTAAATATCATTATTATTATCAGTTATATTATTATATCAGTTAACCGTCAACGGTTTTATGTCCTAAATTGACATATCCTTAAGTAAGAGCCTAAGGGACATTGCGTTCTCAAATATCAACTATGCTCTCATTATAAATAGAAATCTCTCTATTCCTTTTAAGTCCATTGATCACATACTTCTTTAACTAATACTTGAATCTCAAACCTAAATTCCCATAAATTTCTACTTCTCCAATTATGAGCTCAATTTTTACTAGCGTTTATTGAAACTGAATGTTTAGTAACAGTATATTAGACGAATTAAAAGTCAAAATTTTTTACTGAAATGGAAAATTAGGTCAAGCGTCAACCGTAAATTATTTTCCTATTATATATCGATGTGTGATTCGTATAGACAGAGAGAGGATGATATTATCACTCGATGCACAATCAGCAGATGTTTAGGCTTTTAAGCACCGCCATTCGGAGGTTTTAATCAATTTTTTTTCTTTCTTAAGGCAACCGGTAAAGTCTCCATTGGAAGTGAGACTGATCTTCTTGGCTGTTTTATTAACTCTGGTGCTCTTATCGTTAGTGGGAGTCATTGGATTTTTAATGTTCCTAAGTAAGTGAAATATTATTAGCGCCACATTTGGTTTCTGTTGCTATCTAAAGCTTAAATAAGAACATTGTTATATTTAATGGGATAGATTGATCTAGAATTATATTTGAACTGATTTGAGGGGTTTTAAAGCTACGTTCTCACCTGAATTTCTTTTTCAGATAAAGGCGTGTCTCAGAGAATGTCAATAGCTGAGCAAAGAATGGCGGCCGGAAATTGCGTTTCGCCAGAGTGCGTCAGATCAGGTAAATAGTAAGGAGCACAAACCACTTCATTATTGGAACCTCTTTATTTAACACGAAGATTTCAATTCATCTTTTTGCATAAAAAGTGCGCCCTTTAATTCTCTTAAACGCCAAATGCGAAAGAAATCAGAAAATGTGTTGTGGTATTCGATATGTAGTAACTATTATTCTTATGTAGTTCAGTAGTATAAGATATGGATTAGAGTCTCAACCTTTTAAACATGTGTAAACTATACGTGGTGCCTAAAATGATAGGAAGTTGAAAAGTTTTGCAAGGACATCTTGAGGAATTATTGTTACTTGAACGACCGAAAAATCCCACTTCAAACCAGGATGAGTACTCAAAAATATTTGATGACTAAGAAGACAAACTTCACAAAATTCTAGAGAGATAATCGTAGTAGGAATGTATAATTTAAAGAGTTAAGCGAAAATAGTTTCGTGATAAAATTGAACAATATAATTCCAGCACGTATACAAAAGAAATCCTTTTCATTTACGGTGGCAGGTCCACGTAGATTTAAATATCCTACCTATATTATCAATAGATGAAAATGGTCCCAATACATTTCCCCAATTTAGTACCTTCTTAAGGTTTTTCAGCGCAGTTTTCCCTTCACCTGAAATTATAATAAACATCCACTACTACTGAAGCCTTCGCTAAGCTTGTGAAGAGAAAATAACCTACCTTATCTTTCTCCGCATTATAAAACACTCAACAAGTTCATTCTAGGACGAAAAAGCTGTCACCGAAGTAAATTTCCAGGCGTTTACATTTTTTTCGCTCAAAAATTTAGTCACATTGGCTTACGTTAGGGTGGCTATTTACAGCTGCGACAGTAAACATGAAAACACGACCGTTAAATTGATTACGTAAACGATAAGGACTGCTGGGCAACAAGTTCATTTCTTCACCAGAAGTTCGACAGCGTACAGATATTTTAAAGAAATACAATGAGTTCCCGTGTTTTTCTTTTCCTTTTAGTAAAATTTCTCACGAAGGCGTCAAGAGGCTCTGAATGGGGTGACAAATTTGTAACGATGCGGGAGGTTCAACTTCGTTGCAGTCGTTTAAGTCTCTTCGTTTATGAGAAAGTAAAAATAAATTATCCTTAATTCGATCCTTTCATTCACGAAATGACGAATCCTTAAAAGTCAATTAATTTTAATTTTTACGAATTAAATCCTTTATATCTGCAAATTCCTCTTCTCTCACGATAAAGTTTTATCATCCCGTTGCAACTTTGTAAATGTATGTTTAAATTTACTATTGATAATTTTTTTCTCTAGCTGCTAGAATATTAGACTCGGTAGATACTGCAAAGAAGCCCTGCGATGACTTTTTCGAATACGCTTGTGGTGCTTGGATCCAACAGAATCCAATTCCAGAGACCCTGTCTTCTTGGGACCAGTTCCGGGTGCTGAGGGACAAATTACTGAGAAATCTGAGAGGTTGGCTCAAATTAAACTTATTTCCCTGCATTGTAAAGTGCAACATCGAGTTTACTAAAACAATTCTGTCAGTTTGCTAAGCTTCGTCGGAGCGAAACATTCCAATTTGAATTTATCATACGCTATAAATATACTAAATCTTAATGTTTGAGCTGGTTGAATTTCAATAAAAGCTAAATCTAAAAATAAAATAATTACAAGAAAATAAAGGCAAAGTCTTCATCCATTATTTGGTTACTTCCTTCCTAATACAAAAATGTATGAATCTCAATAACTATTTTCAATTACAAAAACTTAATGAATTTGAGTCACTTAACAGTTTGATTTGGTACAATTTGATACATTGAGAAAATGGTATGGAATCCTTCACATACGAAATGCAAGCAATGAAAATATTTTTTCATTCCTAAATTCTTTTACCATGTAATACTTCATTTCCTATGCCGTAATACTTTTGACGAATCAATTATTAAATCGTTCCAAGTAAGTAAAAGTACTAAGAAAAAGTAAATTATCGACTGATTCAGTACGCGCATATTATTGAAGTTCGTGAATGTCGGTAGATTAGCAATAAATGAGATGTCTTGATGCATTGTTTTATTATTTGTATACATTTATCTTCCTAAATAATGAAAATATATTTGTTTTTTATATCGGCACAAATAATTATACTACACAATAATCAATAGTATAGTATGTTACGTTTACATTATTTGAGAAAATACAAAATAAGAGAATCTTTAAATCTTTGCAAGAAAGTTAATACACGATGAAACAACTTGATGCATGCTCCATCAACTTTATTCACATATAGACTCTCAAGAAAGCTCTCTAAAAGGGATGACAGCCACAAATACGGACCACAAACTAGAACAAGAGGTGGAACTAGTGGAATGCCTCCCTCCGAATCTTCCGTCCTATTTTAGCAGCATTACGAAGATGCCTATCCATCCGACTCGCTCTTGCCTAACTGTAAAGAAAAACTTTCGATTTCCTAACAGTTACACCGTGCGCTATGCCTCTCGCCCACCTTTGTCACCTTCTCTTTGCTCCTTCCTCCATCGGTTTCATTTTCTAATTCACCATTTCTCTTCTTTACACTCTCACTCGCCGATTCGTCTGATCGAAGGTCTACTCGAGCGGAACTCAACGGCGAAGGAACCGCTGCCTGTGGCCCAGGCGAAAGCTCTCTACAGGACGTGCCTGGACGTGGGTGAGTCACTCACCCCTTCCCCTCCTACATTATGAGGATTTCGGGTATATCGAACACCGTAAGATTTCACAGATCTACGGAAACTAACCAATAAAAAAGAAGAAACGGAATTATGCTAGAATGGAACCGAAACTTCGGTTGCAGTAACTCCAATATACATATCTATTGGGAGTAATCCGCAACCTTCTTACAGGAAACTGAATTGGTTATTTATCAACGATACTATGGAGATATTAGAGCAAAATAGAAAGGACAACAGCCAATTTGTTACATATGAAAGATTCCGGAATCCTCATAGTATCAACGAAATAAAGACCGTTTCGTACACTTCCACAGCAATTTTATTTATGGCAACATGTTTCGCTAGTGTCCTAGCATCATCAGGCAAAAAACTTTTTCACATTTTCAAATATATAGGAAACCAGAAAAGGGGGCCTTCATCTGGAGCGTAATGGCCGTCGCTTGGACTTCCTAGAGGAAATGGAAAGAGTGTGCTGTTCTAGAAGTAAAAACCTCACAAATAAGCACGTTTATCCCAATCCCCCATCCCTTCTTTCCCTTCCAAGTAAACTCTTTCCTTCTTGAAAAAACCCATCCTTTTACCCTTTCCCTCCCCCCCCCTTTTCTGGTTCCCTATATATTTAAAAATGTGAAAAAGTTTTTTGCCTGATGATGCTAGGACACTAGCGAAACATGTTACCATAAATAAAATTGCTGTGGAAGTGTACGAAACGGTCTTTATTTTATTGTAATGGCCTTCCACGCCTTCCCATATTGAGTTTACTCATAGTATCAGTTAATTTTCAAAATTTTGCTTTTGCTTCGTATTAAAGAAAGTTCTTATTTTCCACATTATTTTTATTAACGCAATATTTTAGCCTGTGCGAGAAGCCCTGTTTATAGTAGCAGTTTTATACTACTGACCGAGACATCTAGTTATTAAGATAATTAGGGAAATTTTGAAATCTTTCGATCGTCGACTCGATTTCGACGGTCGAGACATTTGATGAGTTAAGGTTTAAAGCGTATCGAATAGAATTTCTATTTCATTACCGTATTATATAGGATCATAAATTAAACAATTAGCAACTATTAAAGGAACGACACCCAGAAATATCGAGCAATTACTCGTAGAAAATTCTCCAAAAAGGGGGCTTGTATTGGAGTGCTGGTACTGCCAGTGAAAGGAATGCTATTTTATCTGTATTGCCCTCTTTCGGAGTTTTGGAGGACTGCCTTAAGATTAAAGACTTTTTACTTGAAACATTTTCTCAAAAGTCCCGAGAATGGAATGTCGTCATAAATTATCGAAATTCTAATCTCATATTACTCCGTGCAACAACTTATGATAAAAATTAGAACTCTTGAGGAAAAGAAACCTTGAAAAATCCTTTAAAGACTTCCTTATGTATGATTTAAGATATCAAGACGTTGATTTTTAGCAATTGATTGTTTTATTCCGTATAAATATACTATTTCCTCCAAAGTTGACATATCGTATACTTAAAACGGTCAATAAGGATTTCTTAAAGTTTATGATGGTATGATAATAATAATGAGGACTTTGTTGGGCGAAATTTAATCTGAATAAACCATTATTACAATAAACCTTATCCAAGTCACGAGCAGAACCTGAATTCGAAACGGGGACTACGATGTTGCTAGGCTAACACTCTAACCACCGAGGCCTCGGTGGTTAGACCTCGCGAGGTCGGCAGTAAATGTTGAACTTCTATGGACTTTTGATTTTTTTCACAAATTGCTAAAAAATATGGTAGAATTTGAAAATATTAGATCTATCTCTTCAAGATTCGTAAATAAATTTCATATTCCTACCTCATCTTATCTGAAGAGTTTCTTATTTATAACAAAACAGCGATCAATATTAAACTCTAATGGTATTTAAAATAATCGGTATGAATCTCTTTTCTTAACTTAAACTCCTAATCCTCTATAATCAATCTTTACTTAGGTTCGTCCTAATCCTCTATCAATTATTGTGATATCTTCCCGCGAACGTTTCGCGGGAAACTTATCTCAGCGTATTGGAAGGGCCGTTGCGTACCAAGATAGCAAAATGAATTTTTCGCGGAAAATAAAGCAATGAGGAAAAAGCTCTATTCTCGTTCCTAGATACCATATCCGTAAACGTATAGATCCTAAATTAGATCTGACTTCTGGGAAAGACTGTTCTTTCGTTTGCGGAGCGAAAGGGTATCGCTGGAAAGTAAATATAAAAATGAACAGCGGCACTAGCGGTAGTTGGAAAGATCATCCACCGGCAGATCACTTTCTTCGTCTGCAAAACAGTCACGACTTGATAGCCGTGGCAAAATGGGTCAGTGGGTTTCCTTTCTTGCGTTTGTGGAGAAGATTCTCAGGGCGTACCGTGGAAGCATCGATCAGGCAGGTGAAACAAATGGGAAAAACGAACGTGAAGATCACGCGAAACTGCGACTGGAGCAACTCCAATCGGGATCGACATGAACTAAAATACACGCGAGGAGAATATCTAGTGTTATTCTAGTCACTACTGATACCTTGCTTATCATGTGATCATTCTTATAAACGGACGACTAACTCAAGTTTTCGGTTAAACTTATGGAAAAGCTTCCCCTGCTCAAATACTGTTATTGTGCAAGGAGCTGATCGATTAGATTTAATTGTTGTTGGTTTTAACGTATGCTCTAGCGAAATCGCTCTAGAGAAGTTCTCAATAGAATGGATTTTGTCTTTACCCACAGTATTGGAGCCTTGTCACAGAAGGAGGACTTTTCTTACTGTTGACAATGGGGTATTACTGAAATGGCTGAAATCTAACCCATCGTTATATGGTAATATCTTAAGAATGATTAACGCAACATCCTATCTAATCCAGCAAAAGGCAAGAGCCTATTTGGAGGGATTAATTTTTATGATTTTCTTTATCTTTAATTACCAATTATGCATCTGCAAAAAATGAATGAACGATAAATGAACGTTTCTAATTGCAACTCTATCAATTTCAACATTTTCAACATCCAAAAGGTGATAACAGGAATGAAAGAAATATAAGGAATTAAATTATCATATGATGCAATCTGCCGATGTAAGACCGATTACTAAAGTAGTTGACCGATAGTTTTTTTCTGTAAAGTCCACTGCTGCTATCGAGACCGAAGCATCAATAATAACATATCTACTTCCTTAGCGGGCTATGTGGAGTTACGCGACAAACGGGAGTGTGTGCGCGGGCTGTCATTAGTGTGTCACTGAAGTAAAGGGTGAGAACCCTCTGAAAATGAAGAAAGATACGATTTTATTTACTCGAGAGGAGAATCTTGAAATATTGCTGCACTATTACAATACGATGAATCTCGGAGAACTATATTGAGAAACAGTGTTTTTCTGGTTGCTGCAAAAATTTAGGATATGACGTGGGAAGTTTATGGATATTGTGTATTAGTGCCTTCTGACTAATTTTCCTCATTCGTTACACGAATATACTTTACTCATCCTAAGTTTATCTCAATCAATAAATTATAGATTAATGATGTTCTGGCTGCCAAGGATATCTTAATTTGGAATTATCAGCAAGAATTGGGCTACATTGAAGGACGTGATGTCTGAAGCGTACAAGACGCTTATCTTTCTTCCTCAGGCCTAAATAAAGCTCTTACTACGGCGAGGGAAAGACCTTTACTACATTCAACGCGCGATTGAATTTTTAAGAAAGCTTCGTCACGAACTATCGAATGAAATCAATTTGACTCCTCTTCCTTAATTTAACCTTCTTGATCTGGACATCCCTGACACGAATCAAGACGGCGATGATCGAATATTGGAAACCGTGCGAGGGTGCTATTGTATGTACAACGGAATTTCTGTAAGGTTATGAGTAATAATTTTCTCTCGCGTGAATTACTTTCGATTATGTGTATGTAGCTTAGATAGCACAACTAAGGCGTCATTTTATTATTTAGTGTAGAGTTACAAAGTTTATAATTAAGGTGTTGTTAGTTAAACTCTTATCATCTGGCCTTCTACAATTGTTATTCGATACAGTAACTCAGCTCGTGCTAAATTGTATCAACTATGCATTATTTACAGAATGCGGACAGAATAGGTCAGATGGAAAGTCTCACATTTAAAGCGAATGTAAAAGAAAAATAAATTTGTCTGAATGTAACCTGGAATTATTTTTAAGGAATTAAAGATAAATTCGAATTTTCATTATTCCCTCCATTTTGCAACGCAAAATGTTCCCAGTGGAATGAAATAATGCTGAAAATGATTCGAGTTTACAGTCTTTAAAAGTAATGGTAAAGACCTTTAAACATCATTACGTTGTTTATTGATAATTTCTAAAGTATATATACTATAGGGGAAACATTTTAATTTGAAAATTGATATAGAGAAACTTTGGAGACTTCATGATTTTCCTACAAACCTAAGAAGCGTAAAAAAACCAGCACATATTGTCCATTAAAATTTTTTTCTGTAAATGAAAATGTTGATTCAATTTTAAATTTTCAAGGTAGATGGACAGTAAAAGCTTTAAAAACTTTCCTAACTTTCTAATTTAATGTTACCTATTCCACGAAGGAATCAAATGGCAACAATTATAAGTTTGGTACACATTGCAATACATAACGTCCTTCACTAAGATCTTGAGAAAACCCATAGACTGTGGGGTTATCACACTACTGGGGTTATGATACGATTTTATACTTAACGAAGCCTTTCCACTTAAGAGACTTGTATATGTGACGTGATTACATTCACAATCAACGGCAATTTCTGAAGATAAGATTCCATCGAAGGTACATTACACAAATATCCATGCTTTCGTATATTCCAGGCATCTTATCACTTCGTCACTTGAAAATAACTGCAATTGCAGAGATGCCTGTAGCCTCTTGTTTAGTAGGACCTTTCTCTGATACAGCTCTTTAAACCCCGTCATTAGCAACTTCATCACCAATTAGCAATGGCAACGAGTGATCCTTAAGAAAATTTCAGTGAACAGCTAAAATATGAAAATAGAATATTTCTTTACTCTCAAAATAATTGGTAATCTATTCTTCAAATATTCTACAAGAATTCCTGAACTTAATAAAAATTGAACTGAACTTGAAAAAATATTCACGACTGATAGCGCAGATAAGGGTAGTGCTTATTGAGAATCAGAATATATAACAGAAAAACTTCGTTTTCGTCTCACATTTCGTCAGCTATATTCTCACTACTTTATTTAGCTGGAACCTTCAACTTGGTGGACGAATTCCAATTTGGAAGGGTTCACTTTCTACCAAAAGGGTTATTCAGGGATTTAATTGCTTGAAGAATTGCCAGCCGCTCAGATTTTTGGGGGATTTTCCCGACTTGTCGGTGAATCCCTCCTATACATCATATCATTAAAAAAATACAGCGCGAAATTGAACATTGTGCCAGCAGCCAATGAGATGACAGATATTAACTACTGCTCTCAAACACAAGAGCAATACTTTCAGTTGAAGCCTTTCAATAGTTACAGTAAATTTCACATCCGTCTGGATTATGAATGCCAAAAGAATATTATCAAATCACATGTAAGTATGCTGAATTATATTCCATTCACGATCATTTTGCGAAAGAAATTACTTTTAACTCTGTTAAAACGTATTTTTAAGGGGCATATCCATGATATGATCTTTGGAATGATTACTAACTTTAATTATTCATTATTAATTACAGTTTAAAGTTTTTACTTTTACTTGTCTCGACATTAACTATTCCGTAGAGATGTCCCGACTTGCAGTTCCAAAAACTAGCAACCGTAATTACAAAACATAATCCGCTATATATAATAAGCTCAGGGGTCGGCAACCTGCGTCTCCCAGGCAACTTGCTGCTCTTTATCCTGTCCAGATGAACAGTTACAGCAAATTAATTTTCTATTGCATGTTTCGAATTAATTTTGAAACTGCTAGGTTGTATTTTAGTGGTTATTCGAATGTTTGTACCCTCTGTGAGCCGAAGAGTCCATTGTCTTCATCCTTTAAAATGGAAAGAATAAAATCACATATTTTGTCAAAATTAACAGGCTTCGAAAGTTCCTTTTAGGTCTTATTTATCTTAGACCTATACATTTTAGAAAGTTAGCGTTAAATCTTAAGAAAATATCATTAAATGGATACTGCTTTTCTTTTTATATGTGTTTTCCGCAAACAGTCTTACGGCTTTTCGTATCTAAACCGACATAAATTAGGTCTTGAACCCCAAACCCGCACTAATTTCTTTTGATTTGACCCCTTCGCTAATAGCCTACGTCGCTAAACCGGAGTGGTTTGCGTGCTAGCGCTCAAACCCTAAGATCCCTGGTTCGAGTACCTGCTAGTCGGATTTTTCAGGTTAGGGAATGGTTTCTGTGTTCGTAAATATTAAATTAAGTAATTAAATATTAAGTTATTAAAATGGATGTAAATGGGATCTTTTTGCTTCTATTAAAATAATTGTTATTATTATTGATAGATTTCTTCCTCTTGTTACGCATCGCAGTACCATAAGCTTACGTGGGAGCTATAACATGAGTTTCGCAAACACCTGAGACTCTAACTTCCTAGAATACTTAGAACTTTTCTTTTCAGCGTTGCTATGAACGATCAGTCATCTTATCTAAAGCAAAAGCCCTCAAAACACTTAACTGAAATAGAAACTTGCAGAAAAGATTGATGCGACCATTCTACGCGAGTAATGAACGAAGATAATTCTAGATTACGTGTAACTTAGCAACAAGAAAGAATTAAACAGTCCTCTCCTATCACTAGGCAGTTAGTTACATCAAGGCCATTTTAGGAATGAAATTAGAGAGGTTATGTAATGCTTCATCACAAATAAACAAAAATGTTCTGTTTTTGAAATGAGCTGGAGATGTCGATTATTTTAGAGTTGACCCACTGAGGACCACTCTCGGTGAAGTTGAAAGCTTTTTCGATTTCTTGGATTTTAATGACTTATTTAACACTGAAACATTAGGAAATTTGCACGAAATTAACTAGCCAACAATCATGCTAGGATAACCGCAATTTCGATAGTAGGTGCAGCATTTAAGGTAGAGAAACAACTATTAACTAAAATAAAATGTTTGCTTTATCTTAATTTTGATAGTGGAATACATGTGCAACCGAGGAAACCTTAATGCTCGGTGTTTTCATTTAAACATTTTTTACAAAATCCCAGGTGATGTTTGGATGAAGAGGAAGTTTTGCTTCACAGAAGTTAAAACAAATACATTACCGTCTTATCATATCAGTTTTGGTTAAGAAATTCCACAATTGACAAAAACTCCAGTGGAGACAAAGTTAGGGGCTGAATAGCTCATTCATTCGCCATCACCTTACCCGAAATAATTATTAATAATGAAGTTATTTTTACAACTAAGAGCTACGATTCGAAATTCAGTAAGATACTTAAAATTAAAGTTTAAAAGCATTGCGCTCTCCATAAAACAGGTACGTTTTATTAAATAAAGCACATTTTTCGACTCAGATGAATAAATTAATCGGTTGAGCACAAAATCTGTCATGATGGGGAATTTAATGACTGAAATCTTTGTTTCAGTTATCATCTTCGAGTATTACTTTATTAAAGGTAAATATGCTTATTATTGTATTACGCTGAACTCTTGCCGTACATGGAAAATCAAAAACTAAAGGTTTTTTTGAAACGATTGAAAATCGAACCAGCAATGTGGAGTATTTCTCACGACTGAAAACTAATTAAATATCTGCTTAAGTACAGCGGGAATGAATATAACTATTCTGAGCTTAGTATGATGAGAAAATCAAGCACCATAGGATGGCAGTACTGGCCACAGGAAAGGTTTTTGATGTATAGTCTTAGGAGTGGACGTCACAAGTGGACGGTAAATAAAAAATCACCATACAAAACGTATATATTCTAAGACTCGAGATTTCTTACCTGACGTTAGCCCATTATAACACGGTAAGAGAAAAGACGGATCGTGTTTTACAAGGTACGGCGTGAGAAAGGCATTTTGTAGAAACGCCATGGAGCACGGAAATTTTCCGGAGATTAAAGCACATGTTCCATTATAGTTGAAAGCATCATGTGTCAACGACCTGTCCATAAAAAGTACGAGATTCGCTCGTCAGAAAAATTGAGGAGACCGATCGGCAATTGCCTTCGATTATAAGTACTCGAGATTGCTATAAAACAGCGGATGTTTTGCTCCTGGGAACCATATATCCCCCTTTTTGTAATCAAGCTATTCCTTGCTTTCCTGATGCGTAACCATGGAGACACTAATTGTTGCGCGCCTGTCGCGTGCCGACTCTCGACTTGCAGACCATTTTGTCAGCTAAAACTTTCGCTTTGGCGTGCGTGAGAAGCGACATCCCATGCAGTACGATGATCGCTTCATATCGTTCCACCTTTTCGGTTCGCTTCAACTTCCGCCTTGCGTCCGAGCGGAAAGGACACCGCGTACCATCCTTGCGATTCCTCCGTTGTGCGGAGACGCCGGAAGTAGCGATTCGCTGCTTAGTAACCGCCCAATTTGGCCAAATCATTAACAAGTACGTCAGGCATCTAATTTTAGGGGCAGGAGGCGGTCTTGGCTGGGGGTGGAAATCCTTGGCTCATCGGAGGGTCACATGTGAAACTATCAGGCCGTATTTGAGTTGCGTTTTAATTCGAAATAGTTCAACAACGACATTGAACGTAGGAAAAATAATTCAATCGTTATCAATTTAATATAGCTTCTTATAGAAAACCGATCAGTAATTCACTTCCTCGAAAGGAAATTGATTTCCTGTGAATGTGCGTGTAGCCTCCGAGAGAAAGTTTAATAACATCATTAAGAATCGGTGTAATATCTTGGATTAACCCTCACGAGTAACTTGAGGTGTGGTTCCCACATCCGTAATATACGTGGACGAGAAATTAAGAATTCGCCTATAGAACAGTCTGTATAAGCGAAGAAAAATTCCGTGAGTGATGTTAATTTGAGTTACTTAGGCCTCACCTTGAGTATGCATTCAGTGTATGTGCCGAAATGTGTTAAATTGGAGAATTAGAAAAGGGCGACACGTTTCGTTAGGAATAGTTACGATAAATGAGAGAGCCTTACTCAGATGCAGGCTGGGATTTTATAGAATATAGAGCACTTAAACAAATAATTAATTGACTTAATAAGTTCAGAGAAAGTATGTGTATTATTGGTAAATGTAATAGATACTATACGTCCTCCCTCTTACATAGGCCGTTCTGATACTGCGAGAAATATCGAAGAAATAGATGCAAGAACTAGTCGTTTCAAAAACTCATTTTTTTCCGCGAACAATACGTGGAAGTAGAATCATGAGGCAAGCGCCCCCTGCCACACGCCGAAAAGCTGTTTGCAGGGTACATATGAAGATGTAGATAAAATATTTTCCTTTTCACTTTTACTATACGTGGTAAATTATAGCGAGAAATACAATGAATTTTAAATGAGTTCAGTCAAATAAGCACCGAAGTGTATACAGACTACCTAAAGTATAATCAATAATTAATATCAATGTTAAATCATGGAAAATGGGTAAGTAAGGACAACTATTGACGCATTGATATCTAAAGAATTTTGACCATTGGAATTAAAGAATCGGATATTGGAGTCCCTCAGCCTGTTTTAATTTCCTTTTTCCCCTGCAAGACATGAAGTAAGAGAATTCTTAATCATATGCAGTTGGGGATACGTATGATTGTTTTCGATAAAATTTTGTCGGGAATTTTGAGTAATTTGGAATGGAAAAAACGACGCGAGGAAACAATGGGTCCATTTTCATGATGTGGTAAAGCAACTAAAAAGCTCGGTTTTATGAAGCATATTGTAGGTAGATGCGATGAAAAGGTTAGAGAGCGATGCTATTTCACGTTAGTTAGGCCCAATCTGGAATATGCGGCGAGTATATGGGACCCAGCGGATGAAACGAATGCTAGCGAACTCCAGAAAGTGCAGCGCAAGGCGAATCTATTTGTTAAAAAGTGCTACTACCGGAAAGCAAGCGTTACGCAAATAATCTCAGACGCAGGTTGGAAATCCTTAAAATAAAGGAGATTAGAAGCTAGGCTGCGATTGCTGGCTGAATTCAGAGAATGTACATTTGTAGAAAAAGTAATTGGTATTATGCGACCCCCTTCTGCCACTTCGGCCGATCCAACAATGATCGTAAAATAAGAGAAATAGATGCGAGGACAAGTCGTTTTGGGGACTCATTCTTTCCGCGAACATAAACTAGAGGTAACTCGAATGCTTGGTGTATACACCCCCTGCCACACGCCGAAAGGCGGCTTGCAGGCTATTTATGTAGATGAACCATTAAATTACGATACCTCGTATTTGCCACTCTGTTAAGAGGATCCACGTTTGGGTGGANCGGAGCGTAAGGGTATCGCTGGAAAGTAAATATAAAAATGAACAGCGGCACTAGCGGTAGTTGGAAAGATCATCCACCGGCAGATCACTTTCTTCGTCTGCAAAACAGTCACGACTTGATAGCCGTGGCAAAATGGGTCAGTGGGTTTCCTTTCTTGCGTTTGTGGAGAAGATTCTCAGGGCGTACCGTGGAAGCATCGATCAGGCAGGTGAAACAAATGGGAAAAACGAACGTGAAGATCACGCGAAACTGCGACTGGAGCAACTCCAATCGGGATCGACATGAACTAAAATACACGCGAGGAGAATATCTAGTGTTATTCTAGTCACTACTGATACCTTGCTTATCATGTGATCATTCTTATAAACGGACGACTAACTCAAGTTTTCGTTTAAACTTATGGAAAAGCTTCCCCTGTAGATTAGCAATAAATGAGATGTCTTGATGCATTGTTTTATTATTTGTATACATTTATCTTCCTAAATAATGAAAATATACTTATATTTTTTAGATCGGCACATATAATTATACTACACAATAATCAATAGTATAGTATGTTACGTTTACATTATTTGAGAAAATACAAAATAAGAGAATCTTTAAATCTTTGCAAGAAAGTTAATACACGATGAAACAACTTGATGCATGCTCCATCAACTTTATTCACATATAGACTCTCAAGAAAGCTCTCTAAAAGGGATGACAGCCACAAATACGGACCACAAACTAGAACAAGAGGTGGAACTAGTGGAATGCCTCCCTCCGAATCTTCCGTCCTATTTTAGCAGCATTACGAAGATGCCTATCCATCCGACTCGCTCTTGCCTAACTGTAAAGAAAAACTTTCGATTTCCTAACAGTTACACTGTGCGCTATGCCTCTCGCCCACCTTTGTCACCTTCTCTTTGCTCCTTCCTCCATCGGTTTCATTTTCTAATTCACCATTTCTCTTCTTTACACTCTCACTCGCCGATTCGTCTGATCGAAGGTCTACTCGAGCGGAACTCAACGGCGAAGGAACCGCTGCCTGTGGCCCAGGCGAAAGCTCTCTACAGGACGTGCCTGGACGTGGGTGAGTCACTCACCCCTTCCCCTCCTACATTATGAGGATTTCGGGTATATCGAACACCGTAAGATTTCACAGATCTACGGAAACTAACCAATAAAAAAGAAGAAACGGAATTATGCTAGAATGGAACCGAAACTTCGGTTGCAGTAACTCCAATATACATATCTCTTGGGAGTAATCCGCAACCTTCTTACAGGAAACTGAATTGGTTATTTATCAACGATACTATGGAGATATTAGAGCAAAATAGAAAGGACAACAGCCAATTTGTTACATATGAAAGATTCCGGAATCCTCATAGTATCAACGAAATAAAGACCGTTTCGTACACTTCCACAGCAATTTTATTTATGGCAACATGTTTCGCTAGTGTCCTAGCATCATCAGATGATGCTAGGACACTAGCGAAACATGTTGCCATAAATAAAATTGCTGTGGAAGTGTACGAAACGGTCTTTATTTCGTTGATACTATGAGGATTCCGGAATCTTTCATATGTAACAAATTGGCTGTTGTCCTTTCTATTTTGCTCTAATATCTCCATAGTATCGTTGATAAATAACCAATTCAGTTTCCTGTAAGAAGGTTGCGGATTACTCCCAATAGATATGTATATTGGAGTTACTGCAACCGAAGTTTCGGTTCCATTCTAGCATAATTCCGTTTCTTCTTTTTTATTGGTTAGTTTCCGTAGATCTGTGAAATCTTACGGTGTTCGATATACCCGAAATCCTCATAATGTAGGAGGGGAAGGGGTGAGTGACTCACCCACGTCCAGGCACGTCCTGTAGAGAGCTTTCGCCTGGGCCACAGGCAGCGGTTCCTTCGCCGTTGAGTTCCGCTCGAGTAGACCTTCGATCAGACGAATCGGCGAGTGAGAGTGTAAAGAAGAGAAATGGTGAATTAGAAAATGAAACCGATGGAGGAAGGAGCAAAGAGAAGGTGACAAAGGTGGGCGAGAGGCATAGCGCACGGTGTAACTGTTAGGAAATCGAAAGTTTTTCTTTACAGTTAGGCAAGAGCGAGTCGGATGGATAGGCATCTTCGTAATGCTGCTAAAATAGGACGGAAGATTCGGAGGGAGGCATTCCACTAGTTCCACCTCTTGTTCTAGTTTGTGGTCCGTATTTGTGGCTGTCATCCCTTTTAGAGAGCTTTCTTGAGAGTCTATATGTGAATAAAGTTGATGGAGCATGCATCAAGTTGTTTCATCGTGTATTAACTTTCTTGCAAAGATTTAAAGATTCTCTTATTTTGTATTTTCTCAAATAATGTAAACGTAACATACTATACTATTGATTATTGTGTAGTATAATTATTTGTGCCGATATAAAAAACAAATATATTTTCATTATTTAGGAAGATAAATGTATACAAATAATAAAACAATGCATCAAGACATCTCATTTATTGCTAATCTACCGACATTCACGAACTTCAATAATATGCGCGTACTGAATCAGTCGATAATTTACTTTTTCTTAGTACTTTTACTTACTTGGAACGATTTAATAATTGATTCGTCAAAAGTATTACGGCATAGGAAATGAAGTATTACATGGTAAAAGAATTTAGGAATGAAAAAATATTTTCATTGCTTGCATTTCGTATGTGAAGGATTCCATACCATTTTCTCAATGTATCAAATTGTACCAAATCAAACTGTTAAGTGACTCAAATTCATTAAGTTTTTGTAATTGAAAATAGTTATTGAGATTCATACATTTTTGTATTAGGAAGGAAGTAACCAAATAATGGATGAAGACTTTGCCTTTATTTTCTTGTAATTATTTTATTTTTAGATTTAGCTTTTATTGAAATTCAACCAGCTCAAACATTAAGATTTAGTATATTTATAGCGTATGATAAATTCAAATTGGAATGTTTCGCTCCGACGAAGCTTAGCAAACTGACAGAATTGCTTTAGTAAACTCGATGTTGCACTTTACAATGCAGGGAAATAAGTTTAATTTGAGCCAACCTCTCAGATTTCTCAGTAATTTGTCCCTCAGCACCCGGAACTGGTCCCAAGAAGACAGGGTCTCTGGAATTGGATTCTGTTGGATCCAAGCACCACAAGCGTATTCGAAAAAGTCATCGCAGGGCTTCTTTGCAGTATCTACCGAGTCTAATATTCTAGCAGCTAGAGAAAAAAATTATCAATAGTAAATTTAAACATACATTTACAAAGTTGCAACGGGATGATAAAACTTTATCGTGAGAGAAGAGGAATTTGCAGATATAAAGGATTTAATTCGTAAAAATTAAAATTAATTGACTTTTAAGGATTCGTCATTTCGTGAATGAAAGGATCGAATTAAGGATAATTTATTTTTACTTTCTCATAAACGAAGAGACTTAAACGACTGCAACGAAGTTGAACCTCCCGCATCGTTACAAATTTGTCACCCCATTCAGAGCCTCTTGACGCCTTCGTGAGAAATTTTACTAAAAGGAAAAGAAAAACACGGGAACTCATTGTATTTCTTTAAAATATCTGTACGCTGTCGAACTGCTGGTGAAGAAATTAACTTGTTGCCCAGCAGTCCTTATCGTTTACGTAATCAATTTAACGGTCGTGTTTTCATGTTTACTGTCGCAGCTGTAAATAGCCACCCTAACGTAAGCCAATGTGACTAAATTTTTGAGCGAAAAAAATGTAAACGCCTGGAAATTTACTTCGGTGACAGCTTTTTCGTCCTAGAATGAACTTGTTGAGTGTTTTATAATGCGGAGAAAGATAAGGTAGGTTATTTTCTCTTCACAAGCTTAGCGAAGGCTTCAGTAGTAGTGGATGTTTATTATAATTTCAGGTGAAGGGAAAACTGCGCTGAAAAACCTTAAGAAGGTACTAAATTGGGGAAATGTATTGGGACCATTTTCATCTATTGATAATATAGGTAGGATATTTAAATCTACGTGGACCTGCCACCGTAAATGAAAAGGATTTCTTTTGTATACGTGCTGGAATTATATTGTTCAATTTTATCACGAAACTATTTTCGCTTAACTCTTTAAATTATACATTCCTACTACGATTATCTCTCTAGAATTTTGTGAAGTTTGTCTTCTTAGTAATCAAATATTTTTGAGTACTCATCCTGGTTTGAAGTGGGATTTTTCGGTCGTTCAAGTAACAATAATTCCTCAAGATGTCCTTGCAAAACTTTTCAACTTCCTATCATTTTAGGCACCACGTATAGTTTACACATGTTTAAAAGGTTGAGACTCTAATCCATATCTTATACTACTGAACTACATAAGAATAATAGTTACTACATATCGAATACCACAACACATTTTCTGATTTCTTTCGCATTTGGCGTTTAAGAGAATTAAAGGGCGCACTTTTTATGCAAAAAGATGAATTGAAATCTTCGTGTTAAATAAAGAGGTTCCAATAATGAAGTGGTTTGTGCTCCTTACTATTTACCTGATCTGACGCACTCTGGCGAAACGCAATTTCCGGCCGCCATTCTTTGCTCAGCTATTGACATTCTCTGAGACACGCCTTTATCTGAAAAAGAAATTCAGGTGAGAACGTAGCTTTAAAACCCCTCAAATCAGTTCAAATATAATTCTAGATCAATCTATCCCATTAAATATAACAATGTTCTTATTTAAGCTTTAGATAGCAACAGAAACCAAATGTGGCGCTAATAATATTTCACTTACTTAGGAACATTAAAAATCCAATGACTCCCACTAACGATAAGAGCACCAGAGTTAATAAAACAGCCAAGAAGATCAGTCTCACTTCCAATGGAGACTTTACCGGTTGCCTTAAGAAAGAAAAAAAATTGATTAAAACCTCCGAATGGCGGTGCTTAAAAGCCTAAACATCTGCTGATTGTGCATCGAGTGATAATATCATCCTCTCTCTGTCTATACGAATCACACATCGATATATAATAGGAAAATAATTTACGGTTGACGCTTGACCTAATTTTCCATTTCAGTAAAAAATTTTGACTTTTAATTCGTCTAATATACTGTTACTAAACATTCAGTTTCAATAAACGCTAGTAAAAATTGAGCTCATAATTGGAGAAGTAGAAATTTATGGGAATTTAGGTTTGAGATTCAAGTATTAGTTAAAGAAGTATGTGATCAATGGACTTAAAAGGAATAGAGAGATTTCTATTTATAATGAGAGCATAGTTGATATTTGAGAACGCAATGTCCCTTAGGCTCTTACTTAAGGATATGTCAATTTAGGACATAAAACCGTTGACGGTTAACTGATATAATAATATAACTGATAATAATAATGATATT
>KZ308129.1:387198-399798 GCA_000376725.2 Ladona fulva
TTCCGAAAAATGACCTAGGCCGCAAGAACAATGAAATACACTAAGTATATTTCAGCGATACGAATAAAATTGCGGATATATATATATTACTTAAGAGTGATAATATTCGCCTGTAATCGAATTCCACACCTTAGCCTTAAAAAGGCAACAGCACAAAATATTTTAAAATTAATTATATTTAATCATATGATAATGTTTTAATTCGGAAGCTCTACCTCTTGGGATGCAAATTTCTTCATTTAAACTTGAATATTCAGTCATTAGTCACTGCGTGTAACGCCTATAATTGTGATTAGTTCTTCAAGTACAGTAGCATTTTCAGGCAAATCTATAGAAAAATACATACAATAAGAAAACTATTAGGTGTGTTAGCCCAAGGATATACAGACTGCCACCTGGCTAAAAGGCCAAATTGCAGTGAAGATGAAAATAAATAAATAAATAAAAGAGAAACAGCAACGTGACAGACTAGAACCCAGGTCTCCCACTTTCCGGACAGGTACTCTAACCATTTTATAGAAAGGAAACAATTGTGTCATAACCACCCGTACACAATTAGTGGGACGAATTAAAATGTAGCCGGCTCATTTGAATATCTTGGAAACACCCTTACCAATAATTTAAACTAGAGCACACATATTCCAAAGATATGTGGTAAAGCAACTAAAAAGCTCGGTTTTATGAAGCATATTGTGGGCATATGCGATGAAAAGGTTAGAGAGCGATGCTATTTCACGTTAGTTAGGCCCAATCTGGAATATGCGGCGAGTATATGGGACCCAGCGGATGAAACGAATGCTAGCGAACTCCAGAAAGTGCAGCGCAAGGCGAATCTATTTGTTAAAAAGTGCTACTACCGGAAAGCAAGCGTTACGCAAATAATCTCAGACGCAGGTTGGAAATCCTTAAAATAAAGGAGATTAGAAGCTAGGCTGCGATTGCTGGCTGAATTCAGAGAATGTACATTTGTAGAAGAAGTAATTGGTATTATGCGACCCCCTTCTGCCACTTCGGCCGATCCAACAATGATCGTAAAATAAGAGAAATAGGTGTAAGAAAAAGAATGTTGGAACACGGCTGTTAATGAATTAAAGGTTTTAAAACATTCCTTAACCGGATTTCGGCTATTAAGAGGATAACGGGAAGCTCCGGATTACTGATTTCTTGGAAATCTGAGAAAAGGGAAGGGGACTTACAGCGTTAATAGCGTTAGAGAAGCCGGCTATTAGAGAAATAGATGCGAGGACAAGTCGTTTTGGGGACTCATTCTTTCCGCGAACATAAACTAGAGGTAACTCGAACGCTTGGTGTATACACCCCCTGCCACACGCCGAAAGGCGGCTTGCAGGCTATTTATGTAGATGAACCATTAAATTACGATACCTCGTATTTGCCACTCTGTTAAGAGGATCCACGTTTGGGTGGATTAGTTTCATTTTTAGTCAAGTTAGTACGAATAAGACAATCAGTGGATACAAAGAGGCCTCTATCATTTACGTCACGAATTTTTCTGCGAAACCAACTCTTCCATCGCTGATTACGTATTTCTACGTATTACTCATTGCAGTGTTATCTTCAGCCGCTTACGTAAAAGCAGTTCTCTTTATTATTTATTGAGCTATTTTTATTTCACTCTAATACTTGTTTCTATTGTAACATTTTTGAAGGGAAAAGGTAAGATGCATGGCTATTTTATTTCATATCTTGGGTGAGAAGTTCATGAAAAGATCGATAGTGTCCGGAAATTTTTCTCTCTTTTAAGGAATCTCTCTCGTATTTACTACATAGGCGATACTCGGGGCAATACGCAGACCTCCCCGTATTGCAGGACCTATCATTGAGTCTAAATGAAACGGGCAACTTAAAACTTCCTCTTTTTGAATTCACTGAAGAAATGAGCACTTACGTCTAAACCTAATTCTCGAAAACTCTTATTAAAAACGTTAAGTACTACATGCTACGGAAAATGATAATGAGTTAGTTTCCGAGCAACCCGTCACTTTTCACATTCACAAAGCGAAATTATCGTATAATTCATCGGTGCCTAGCAACATCACAACCTCCTCACCTTGCATTCGGTATTTCGGTGAGTGAATCGCTCTTTGGCACTACAGCTTCAGGCAGCATGAAATTTATCGATTCACAGCCCAAGATAAGCTACTACGGGTAGATAATTTCACGTTCGGATACCGGCTTCTAAGTAAGCATGGAACAGGTGCTCTGATCGATTAAGACCACAATAAGAATCCGTTGGAAGAGTTCGGGGATATGACAAAAATCTTGGCTGAACTTGACTGTTGCATAAAAATCGTCGGAAAATCATTCACACACTTTTCTGTATTCGTTCATTCAGGTGATATCAACGCGAAAACGAAGAAAAACAGTAACTACAGAAGACTTCGTAAAGTGAATAGAAAGCCTTGGGAATAAAACACTTTACACATTTCCACAAGAAAATAAATTAAACAAGAAATGCCTGAGATACTATCTCGCTAGCGAAATTAATTTTTCGCTAGAGAGATAGTATTTCAGGCAGTAACATGAGCCCACACGTAGAACATTTACGAATGTTTAATCATTTTAAAAGGATAAATTCAAGATGTATAGATGAGTTGGAAGCAGGTGGGATTTCTGCATGTTTATTTCAGTCTAATTTCCTTCTAATAGAGTCCTCAATGAATGCTCACCACACACAAAGTATGATATTACTAATATATCAAAGATTGTAGAAAACGGGAACAAAAAGAAACTTCAGGTGGGATTCTTTTTTAAGTTCGCCGGGAAAATTAAAGCTGATGAAGTAAATCTTGAAAGAGGAACTTCAGAAACTTAAAAAATCATAGAGTAAATGTACCTTGTGGTTTAATAGGAAAATGCGAAACACGAAATGATATCGCAAAGTACTAATGATAGGAAGAAATGCGGATCTTAACTGGAACTTCTGAGTGGATATCGCCGATTGGTTTTATTAATTATATACAGTGAACCGGCATTATTTCGCCCAAACAAGAACACATTCCTATTACCAGGAAGAATAATGTAAAATGTTTGTGAAGGAGGAAAATGCGTCGAATGATTTTCATAGAAATAGCATACATAACTTAGATTCTTTTTTAAACCATTATGTTTTGTGTAAATTTTAAGAGAGGTACCGGGATCGATGCCAGGTGCCTCTAATTTTATTATATTAAATATAGATTAACATCTTTTGTAATTACAAAAAAATACGTCTATTATACCAAATATTTTATAATTACCTTATCATGTGCTTATACAATTTTGATAACTGAAAATAACGCCTTCTGCTGTAATTTAAATTTAATGTAAAATGTAAGTGTATTCCTTCTCACAAATTGTTCCTTTCTCTGCAAGTGATGGACTAAGCCACCCAACCAGCTATCGGTGCCATTTCTCACTCTTTACAATTCACGGATTGTCTGTAGAATTCCATGATAAGTTTAGGCTCTAGAATTCAAAAACACTGTATCGGAGAGGTTGGAAGTAAAATTCCTAAGAATATTACGCTCGATAAATCTCTGGTACGTGTTAACTGGTCTCGAAATTTGTCTCAAATTATTTAGAATCAAAATCAAATGGACAAGATATAGATTTTTATAAGTAAGCGTTGAAGCTGTCACTTGGTTTAACTCCATCTCAGGAATCGAAATAAAAATAACTTTGTAGAATTTCACTAAACAAACTTATTTGAGCAACAGATTTTGAGTCTTGACTCACATTGTGATAATTGAGGTCTAATTGCAAAGTAAACCCAAAACTTAAAATAAGCAGCAAACAAATAATTAACTAACAAGCACTCATTCACGACACAGTCCCTATTGTTGTCAACAGTCAATTGTTCTCCTCTTGTCCCCCTCTCCTTCCTCCCCATGCCATAATCAGCCCTAATTTTCTTGCCCATCTTTCTATTGCTGTTTGCCACTTATTTTAAGTCGTGAGTTCACTTTCTATTTAGATCCCGATGGTGACTCCGTCAGTAGAAACTAGAAGCTCAAATTAATTTTCGTTAAACATCCTGAAAATATTCATTAATACTATGCAATTTTATATTTCAGATTCCGAAAAACTGTCTTCCAGTTTAAAAATAGTGTCGTGAAATTCAGAAAAATATTGAAATCGCTAATGCTACTTATCCTGAATTCGATCAAACAATATCGGCTAACGATACTAAATTCATGTCCATCAAAAAGCTTATATTTAATTTCCCTCCAAGGTTATCGTAACACATTATCTATATATTTTATTAAAAAATAAATGTGTTGTTACAAAAATGAATTTGGACCAATTTTATAGCCACTAAACGGACAACTAGTATGAAGAGCTGCAAATTTGCAAATAAACCTATTTTACGCTTGGGTTAAGTTATTATAATCTATTCAAATCATTGATTGAATTTACGTTCATAAATTTTTCTTCTGAAAAGAAGACTATATTTCTTTTCTATATAAGTATTTTCGGAAAATTTACACGCAATCCAGTATGAACAAGGGTGCTTCACCGTTGTTCATTTGTATTAATTCAGTCACTTTATTCTGCAGACCGAATGGAGAGCCTCGGAGTGGAGCCAATGCTAAAGGTCTTGAAGCGGCTGAATATGCCGACAGGCCCCCCTGGGGACGCTGGTCATTCAATAGCCGCGGACTTTGACCCTCTGGCTATCATAGCCAAGGCTCAAAGGGTTCTTGGACTCAGCGTTTTTTTAGGATTCTACGTATCGGAAGATCTGCGAAACACATCAAGGAATGTCATGGTGGTGAGTACAAAAAGGGGAAATCTTATTCATCCAGAGAATTCTATTATGGTGTAATAAACAATTAGATGATGGTAATTGAAAACCTCCTCAGAAGAGAAAGTTGAAAAACAGGGGAAAAAATATGTACTTATACTAACACTCAAGGATAACAGATATTACCTGCATAAAAGTAGCTCGTGAGAAAATAAAAAAAATTGAGGGCGTATTACTTAATTTCAAAATATTGATTAAAGTGGTACAGTATTGATGAGAGTAGATCTTTTCACTCTAATACTTGTTTCTATTGTAACATTTTTGAAGGGGAAAGGTAAGATGCATGGCTATTTTATTTCATATTTTGGGTGAGAAGTTCATGAAAAGATCGATAGTGTCCGGAAATGTTTCTCTCTTTTAAGGAATCTCTCTCGTATTTACTACATAGGCGATACTCGGGGCAATACGCAGACCTCCCCGTATTGCAGGACCTATCATTGAGTCTAAATGAAACGGGCAACTTAAAACTTCCTCTTTTTGAATTCACTGAAGAAATGAGCACTTACGTCTAAACCTAATTCTCGAAAACTCTTATTAAAAACGTTAAGTACTACATGCTACGGAAAATGATAATGAGTTAGTTTCCGAGCAACCCGTCACTTTTCACATTCACAAAGCGAAATTATCGTATAATTCATCGGTGCCTAGCAACATCACAACCTCCTCACCTTGCATTCGGTATTTCGGTGAGTGAATCGCTCTTTGGCACTACAGCTTCAGGCAGCATGAAATTTATCGATTCACAGCCCAAGATAANATTTCGAATATTTACAATTACATAATTACTTTCTTCCAAAGAATTTCGTTATAAGAATGATTTTGAAAGAGTTTAAAACATGTGATAGCGAAAAAAAGCATCAAATGAAACTTAATTCAGAACGAAAAGGTAGCATTAAATATCTATGTAAATAATAAGATCTTTCCAATCTAATTCATCATTATTTCTTGTCAATTTGCAGCTGGATCAAGTATCTCCAGGTTTCAATGAGAGGTACCTACTGGACCCAGTGAGATTCGCAACGGAAGTTCGAGAGTACAGGGTATACGTGGAGGATATGGTGAGAGTGCAGTTGGTGCGAATCCCTCAATCGTCCAACGTTATCGCGCCTTCGATCGATGCTCCGGAAATCAAAAAGGCCGCCTCTGAGTTTGCAGACGAAATACTTGCTTTCAGCACGCAGCTTGCTAAGGTACCTTTCATTAACCGAGAATCATCGCATTCGCTCCTATTGCACATAATTTTACACACTTCCCAAGGAATTGGGAGTCACTCGGAATATGTGGACACATGGGAACGCTTTCGCAGGCGACTTCCTGGGTAGTTACAAGGGTGTAAGGGTGTTACCATGAGTGCCGACACCATGAGCTGAATGTCATTTGTTGAGGTCACTTCTTTTTTCTGTTATAAGTACGATTCTCAGTAAGCACTACCCTTATTTACAACTACTACCCTAAAGAGCTAGATGTAAGGAGAGACTTGATAGTTTCAATTTGGCAATAGAGTCGCATTGTGCTACGACTCATGAATATTTAAAGCTTACAACAAATATTCGATTTTCATATTTTACGTGTTCTTTGGTCCTGCTACCATGTCCTGATGAATGGAATATTTTTAATTTGCCTTTTGGTACAGGATAGAGAAAAATGCACCTTCCAGTACCTTTAATCTCAGTTTGGTTCATGCCTAGGTTCATGCTAATATGAGTGATGCTGATTAAGATCTCTCCCTTTGGAATGCTTCTGAAAGTGTTACTTGTTGAGTCATTGCGCTTCACTTACGTGAGCTTGTTTCCCTTTAGCAAACAGGCTCGATGTAGAAATTAAGAGCAAACTACCTCACTCCTCATCTTGTCCAGTAAGCCACATTTCTTTTCTTAGCTCATTGTGGCTAATGGCAGAGGGGATGAGGTTTCAACCGTCCTTCGGGCTGAATTCTTTTCAAGCAGACATTTTAACATATAATATAATTCATGAGAAACTGTACAGCCGTATAGAAATGATTAACAGGAATCTCATGATGCGATTAATTTGTTTCTGCAGATAATCACGACATCGGAGCAGCGGAGGGACGTCAACTCGTTGTTCCACGAATTGAAGGCATCCGAACTACAGAACCTGACCGACTCTCAATTGACCGAGTCAGCTGCTGGCGAAGGAATGAGGGTATGTACGCATACATTATGTAAATAATGATGACATACATTTTGACAAAATAAATTATGCAACTTTTGAATTCTGGGGATATGATAATATATGAGATGGTCGATCACGAAGTTGATTCTCTTAAGAGGTAGAGTGATAAGATCACATCAGTATAATTGATAAATATTGGTAAACCCGATATATCCCTCAAACATCGAATATATTTCCTTTCCGATTTAAGCTTTCCTGGGAATATATTTACGAGTTTAGTTGTGCAATAGGAAACAAAGAAATTCTATACCAAATGCCTTTCACACGAAACGATGGTAGAGCATGAATACCAATATCATCTCTAAAACGAAAAACCTCCAGTTTTCCTCCAAGTTTCTAAAATCGTACATTGACTCGGTTTCAGTTAACAAGAAAATGCACCTACCAGGAATATGCCGAAGAATATCCTCTATTTATCATAAATCTGATGTAACAGTAAGCGGAATCATTAAAACATTTTCAATGGCACTGTTAAATAAATATATTGTTTACCAAGTATTCTATGCATAAATCTCAAAATATATCATTCTAACTAAATTTTTATTGTATTAGAGGACGATGAATCGTTCTTTACATCAATGGATATACTTTCTGAGAAAATTCGATCATACAAAGAATACAAAGAGAATACAAAAATGTTTGCTTAAGAAAACCTTCAAAGAAGTAGATTTCTTTTCAACCACGAAGAAAGTAAAATGTATTCAAGGTCGATAGATACAATTTGGGTACACAAAGTATGCAAATATTAAAATAATAAGGTAACATCTCCTAATGATATTAAAAAGAAATGTTGAAGCACATTCCATGAGCACTCTCATAAGATCTATAACATCTGTAGTAAAAAGGTGTGTGAATCGACCTGTTTTCTATATGATAGGCGTATATTTTTTAGAACAAACGATAAGAACAAAACGTGTGATGGATGTAAATGGCTGGCATTGTTTGTAATCTACTATTATCTTCGATACTATATCGTGCCGCAGGTGTTCTACTGCACAGAAGTGGTTTCTTTGTTAACCGTGTATTGAGACAAAACAACAGAACGGAATTTCACCCCTAAAACACTTTGAAAAATTCTCCGATTCGTTCTTAGAAAATGACGATCTAGAAAAACAGAAATGAAGGAATCGTCATGTGCATTTTCTGCATCGTCCCTAGGCTAAAGGAAAAGGGAAAGAAAAAGGCCCCCAGTAGGAAAAGGTTACTGATTCAAATGTGATGCATCTTAACATGAGTGTTGACCCCTTTATCATCTAAAATACCTTTATCTTCTGGCAGATCGACTGGACGCAGTATCTATCGAAGGTCATGGAAAACACAGATGTTAAACTAGACTTCGATTCGGATTTTTTGGTGGTACTGGACGTCACATATCTGCAAAAGTTAGCAAACGTCCTTTCAAGGACAAAAAGAAGTACGATAAGTAAGTAAATGGCCAACTGATGCTCCCTTAATCATCAAAAATTTTGTTCACAGCAAGTTCATTGTCACTAATGGCAGTATTTTTAAATTAATCGTTCTATGAAAAAATTCCTTTTTAACATCCCTGTAAAATGTATGCTACTAGCATTAAATGCAATAAATAATTGAAGTTATTTGATTAATGCAAAAATGTATTGATTACATGACTAGATATTGGAGGTAGAGGATTCAAAAGTTATAGGGCAATGATCGTTAAATGGAGGATACTGTCAAATTACTAGTATGAAATAAACTTCACCTTTTAAAATTAGAGATATAATTTCATGCTCCATCTATTTTTCGTTTTGGGAACACCTATTTTCTCACTGCAATTGATGAGTTGGTCCTAAGGGTAAGCAACTCTTTGCTGCCAATTTAGTGATGCATGTTTTTTTTTCTTTTAACAACTACTATGTGTTTAATATACAAACCATAGCTTCCGTTTGACGTAAAGCATTTCTACTCTATCAGAATTTTCTTGTTAAAATCGAACGATAATTTTATTGCATGTAGTTATCAGCGAGACATTTTTTGATTAAAGCATTACTCATGACTAAGGTTTCTTTAAGTAATAACTTAACTAATTATTTTGATCATTATAAGAGAGAGAGATTATTCGCAAGTATTGAAACATAAAGTTTTATTTATTTCACACATTGTAACATTACCATTACTATAAAAATCAAGATATATTAGGCTATTTGTAAAATAGTTAATTCAAAACTAAACAGGTAGTATTCCGTACTACCCTACATAGATGTCACTACTTTATTCAATCAAAGCAATTTTTGTGTATTAACTCCAATTACGCAATTACTTTTTTAACAGTTCGCTATCTGTGGTGGAGTATATTCTCAACTCTGGCCCCGTTAACTGTGCAGGACTTCCGAGACCTCGGCTTTCGCTTCAGCCAAAGAGTATTGGGACTTAGCCAAAGATCTCCAAGGTAAGTTGCCATTTCTTCAATATTAATTTCAACTTTGCTTAACAAAATTTTATGTTCCAAACCTAATACTGTACAAATATTCCCATGTACTCCTTCTAAATAGATATTATTGGCTAACAGAAAAAATAATCATTGATATCGCAATTTTTTAATGGTAGTAATGATTGACGAATTAAAATCTTTGATGAGAGGAAGCAAGTATGAAATTAAGAGACATCTTTTTCCTGTCGAGCAATCTAGTTCATAAAATATAATAATTTCCAATAATATCGAAACTTACCTGTATTGTAGTGTATGTAATTTTCAAGTAAAAGTATTGCAAGGTAAATTCCAAAGACATTGGAGTGTATTATGTGTCAGAATGCCCTATCTTTTCGTGAATTCTTGTCATTCTTTGCCCAAGTCGATGTAGCAATCTATTTAAAAAGCAAGCAGAACAATTATAATAAAATTCCTTACAAGATCAGAAATAAATATTCTCTCCTAGCTATGTTTTATTAGTGGTAAACATCCTCAACTTCCATCTTATTCCGTTGTTTCTGGTGCAACTATTTTTGCTATCGAGTAACCATAAATTCATCAAACATAAGAAGTATCAAATCGATGGAAATGAACGGAACATTTTGAATACAGTTCAAGAGATGAAAGATCTAAGATTTCTTAAGTGAAGTTTTTTAATGTGATTAGTAAATAAACTGCCCTAAATCAACAGTCAACCAAAAGAATGGTTCAAAGCAAGCAAATAAAGCAATCTCTCTACTCACCTTGGGTTTAAATATGTTTTGTATATTAAGTACAAGAAAAGATTTTATGAAAATTACCTATCCCAACCGACTGATTGAAAACACCTTAGTGATTGTGGTAAATATGACAACCCTTTGATTTGAATTAATTGAAGCACGTCAAGGCTCTTAGCTTCTTCAAAAACAAGGTTCCCCAATGAACATCAGTATTCATGTTCCTTTTTTGGTGAGGCTTCACCAGGATGGATTCAATTAAAATAAAACGTTGTCCAAGTATTTCTAACGTTGGAATATATGCATTTTAGAGGCGAAAGCTTTGAAAAGGGACGAAATAAATATGTTTCTACTCTATTCTAGATGAAAGGGTCGAAAACAGGTCAGCTTATTTAAGGTAAACTTTGAGAAATGGTCATTTTATATATGGTAAACCTACTTTTAGTTATTTGTTTGGTGTCCAGAAGTCCCGGTTTTCCGGGATTTACCCCGGATTTTAAACACATTTCCTGACGTCCCGGAAAAACAATTTCGGGACACCAAATGTCCTGATAATTTCGGAATTCTCTACTAGAATAATTTCAGATTCGATCAATCAAGGGCTCCCGGTTAGCCAAGTGGGCAACGCGTTCTACTTCAGCGAAAGCGGTCCCGGGTTCGATTCCCGGTGGGGGCCTACGTGCGAAATGACCTAAGCTGTCGAAGCACTTTTATCAATACAATACTCGATCAATCAACTGAGGTATATTTTAATCTCTGAACTGCTTTTCATCGATAAACGTGGTATAAGCCCTAATTTTACTCATCTCCTTTTATAAAGGAGGATTTTTAGCCTAAATATAACTAGGAAAAAAGATTTCTTTGCATTATTATTCGCTACAGGTGTGTTGTATATGGCTTGCAAACTACCTAATCCAAACAGCACACAAAGAGTAAAGTCACAAACTACAAGGAAGTTAGATGGGATAGCCACCGCGATAATAGTCATTCAATATTAAAAAATCTCTAACGATTAATAAATATACTCATATTATGTTAACACTAACAGAAAACGAAAGCAAAGAGCTCAAGCATTTAAGTATCCCTAACTACGACAATAACTGGAAATGAACATTGTCCCAGATATTGCCCGATGAATTCCAGGTTACGTTCTGACTGTATCTGAATTATCGTACTCAAAGCTGTTAATGTCCCGGTTTTTCATCAACAGTTTCTGGACTCCATTGTTATAGGGAAAGACAAACCAAGGCAGATGAAGAGCAGAATTAAGTTTAGGGAATGAGAAATGATGCAGGTGGCAAGGATTTAAGAAAATATAACAAAATAAAATACCATACCATTATCAAAAAATCGAGAGGAAATTAGAAGGAAAATGACTGTTAACCGATTTATAGATTGAATATTGAGAGGAAGAGATGAGCTTCCACCTTTTAACTGAATAAACACAAGATAACAGTTCCATATCGGTCCAACGTAAGAAAAGGAATGACATTTTGGCAAAAAGTCTGGACGTTAAATTATCGATATCTTCCACCTGTTTACCCTCGAGAACCATTGTGATTGTGACTTAAACCTTGCCCGACGGCCTCATTAACTGTGATTCCACGTATCTTTAGGTTTTTTACGATATAGTCCAGAGATTATGAACTTGAGTCCCACAAGGAACATCTTGTTTCCTCAAATAATTTCAGTTAGATGCATAGATAAACCCGTGCTTAACATAGATTTCGAAAGTGACAAAGAAGAATGGTGGAAAATATTTCTTTCATTGCATAGTCGCGTATCATTAGGCCGCATATAAAACTGCTAGACCGCATGCGTCACATTTGGCCGCTCTTGAAGGATACATTGAAAGTATTTAGATAGTCGTAAACCAAAATATGAGCACATTTTTAGCCAAACTAATTTAATCGCTAATCAATCTATTGGAGAATATTACCCATTTTGTTTCTTCTTGAAGTAATTAATGAGGATAACAAAACAAAATATATTAAATGTCTCTGTGTTTCAAGGACCCTTTTTGGCTTACTACATCTAGCGTAGGATTAAACCTTACTTTTATTGAACCCAGTACCAAATATTCAGTTAATAATACGCAAAGAAATCCAAGGAAGTAACAAGTTACGTTTACGTTATATGTAAGCGAAAGCAAATAATTCCAGGAGAAAAACTATGACGAATGCTAAACGGGTTCACAAAACTAGATTGACTCTTCATCGGTGAAGTTAGGCCCAATTGTGTCCTTCTTCCACCTAACCTCGTATGTCGTTATGATATACACAAAGATAAAATAAAAAGGAGAGTGTGGGGAAAATCTTGTAACTTAAAGTTGACAAAGGAAAAACCCACGTTGCGGGAAAAACGCAGTGAGTGAAAAATAATGACGAAAGCAGTAAAAAATATCGAAGTAATTATGAAAAATAAAATTATGTTCACTAAAAAATATTAAAATTTAAATA
>KZ308129.1:400365-438207 GCA_000376725.2 Ladona fulva
CTGCGAAACCTACGGATAGAAAACTAAATTTGATGATGAAAGTAGATTAATAGAGTTATAAAAGACATGAAGATAAATCAATAGAAATAAACAAAAAAAACGGATAACAAAAGTAGCAAAAAATTAGCAGTAATCCAAAATTTCCTGTCTAAATATTTTACGCACAAACTTTTTTCGTAATTTGCAGGCATTTTCAAGAGCATTTTACGCAACAAACAGTTTGTAATAATGCACAAACGTCAATCAAAAGTGTTTCCGGGAGAGAAAATGATCATAAAATATTCTACACTGTAATGATCATATGGCTTCCTTATTACTTTGATATTCAACATCAGAAATACTATCACCCTTCGTAGGGTGATAATATTTCTCTCTTATAAAGCGGTATTTGAGAAAAGAGGCATTGAAATAAAGGAGCAGTCTCTGATTTCTGAAATATTCAAATCCCACTGAAATGGCTTTACTTAGAGGTTTCATTAAATGAGTAAAGTAAATTATTCCCAAATTGTTTGACTATAGCGGTAAAGAATTAAGCCAAAATTTTTGTCGAGACAAACTGAAAAGGAAGGGTGTAATAAATTTGTGAATTTTTTCAGGTGGAAGGGCTGCACAGGTAATGTCAACTCAAACTTCGGAATGGCTGTGAGTTTTATGTACGTCCAGGAATACTTCAATGAGAAGAAGAGAGAAAAGGTAGAGTAAGAGATAAAGACAATATGTACCCATGCATTAACAACTTTCTACAAACAAGTCTCTAGCGAACACGAATAATTTTTCACTCACTTTAATATACCTTGAATTTGTATATGCATTACAATCAGAGAATATAAAGTAGAAGAGAGCTTTTCTTTAAAACTCTCTTATAGTCTCCTATTTAGAAAGCTAAGAAATTACTAATATGGGAAAGAAATAGCACAATCAGTAAACATATTAACCCTGTACCAGAGGAAGTTAATAAGAGCAAAGATACTCCTTTTGAAGCCATTCGGTATCATTCAATAAATAGATATCTCTTTCCTTGCTCCAAGCTACAACCGATGGAACCAGGTTCATATTTCAATAAGATTTTCTTCCTTTCTTACGAACCAATACTTTTCGAGATGAGTTGTTTCAAGAACAATAAATACCACTTCAGTATTTCTTATCTGTTCCATAAAAGGGCAGAAAATTTTGGAACTTAACGGTGATTGCATCTTTGGACTCTAACCAATGCTTTAGTCACGTCACTCTTAGTGAGCAACTCCTGTGATCTCGGTCTTTCTTTTCGCTAACGAAACTGACAATATAGCGAAGCTTCGCGTGTCTAGGAGAGTATAAAAATCACCAAAATAGTCAAATTCATCAAGTATAAAACAGTAATGGATTGCAAGCGAAAATAAATAAGACTACAACTTTACAGACAAAATATTGTGTGACTTTGAAATGAAATCATGCTTTGAGCTACTTAGATATTGAATTAATAATTTTCTGTCTTCTATTTACCCGTTTGACGCATGATTCATTCTGTAAATGTTGGAGGAATTCCATTAAGAATGAATAAAGTGGTAAAACGGGATAATTAGTCCCAAAACTTTGTTAGCCATTTGTTATTTGTAATAGTTCTCTAAATATAACATATAAGCAGGGCCAGAAATAACCACAGTTTAATCAGTACTCAGGAATGGCCAGGGTCCCGTAAGATTTGGAAATCTTATGCAGCGATACCGTCATAAAAAATCAAAAATTTACTCGTCTACCTGTACATGTGGTTACCGTGCGGTTACCAAAATCGAAAGGATTTTAGCCCAGTCCAAATAAGAGAAAATTCTTCGTTAAGTAAACAATTCGTCAGTAGTTAATTACTTGTTAACTGACCAATCACTATGCTAATAATAAAAAAAATCACCAAAACAACTTACTCATGATGAATATAATCAAATTGTGATTTTAAATTAATGTTTAAGTAGATAATAATGAAATCATGGTAAAAATACGAAATCCAAGATTTAATTTTTGCCGTATTATGAAATTATAACTAATATGCGACGATTTCCGAAAAAAATTCGCGCCTGAATTCGAGTAGTTTAGTTATTTGTTTAAAAATTGTTACGAATTTCCGACATAAGAAGTCCATACGATCTGCTGATTGGAGGATCACAATACGATTGTTTTGTTACTAAGGCACTGGAAATGGTCAATGACGTCAGGGGCGCCTTCGAAGAAATCGTCAAAGAGCTGCAGTGGATGGACGAAGGCACCAAAGGGAGGACTCTGGAGAAACTGGAGGCAATGAGACCATTCATTGGTTTTCCTGGTTGGCTACTCACACCTGGAGAACTGGAGGCGTACTATGAAGGGGTAGGTAATCTGCGTCACGATTATCAGATAAGTTAAGCCTTCGCAAACTCTTATCAGAATGAAGACTTTGTATGACGAGAGGTATTAAAATGCTATGTGCAATATTTGTCTTGATTAGGAGGAGAAGAGAAGTTTCAAATGAATCAATACAAATCCCTACTCTTCAAATAATAGAGTATTCCTTCAATATCAAGCATTAAGTTCATCCTCCAAGAGATTTGATTTCACGAGAGAAATTTAACTACTAGATGACTTCCTTGAAATCAATTAACATTTTTTAAGGCCCAGAAAGAAATTTTTCTTCACAAATGCACTGAGGATGGATTCAAAGAAGAATAAAAAGTGAAATTAATCCATCTTTTCAAAGAAAATGTGAACTTCGTTATTTTTCGAACCATTCGATTTTTTCGATTCGAACTATTAATTTATTTCCAAACATTTGCGAGCCGTACTCCTGCTTAGCCTTGCCTTGGGTGCGATATCTAATCGAATAAAACTATAAAAAAACCTTGGCGAGCTATTTCTGAAACTTTTGGTGGTACTGAAAATGGGAACAAAGTAACATATGGATCACATGATTGGTATTAGAGAAAGGAACTATAGAAAAAAGGTCTGACGCATCCAAGGCAAGCGGGATATTCGGGATCGAGTCCCGACTAAGTCAGACTTTTTCTCTTTCGTTTCTTTCTCTAGAGGAATGGTGGTTCCAAGTGAATGTGGGTGGTGTCATGAGCACATTAAATCGAGTAGATGTGAATTCAATACTTCATCGCTTTCGTTATCATACATTTCTCCCTTGAATTTCTGTGAAGGCGGAAGTGATAGAGGGAGAGCTGTTCGAGACATACATCCGACTGTCGGAGGCCTCCCTGAGGAGGGCGTTGGAGGACATCCGGAGGACGTCGGACAAGGACCGATGGATCACCGCTGCCACCACCGTCAACGCTTTCTATTCGCCCATTCTCAATTCAGTTAGTGAGTGACGTGTTCAGCCAAACATTTAGTTCGTTAAGAAACGTCTTTACACGTGCCAAACGATCCTATATTCAAAATACCGCGGAAGTATTCTGTCTGTATGGCAAAAAGTTTTAATTTCAGTTGTTATCCTCTCTAAAAATTCCAATATTTCTATAACAAACAAGATATAAATTTAACGTGACATTGTAATTAAAAAAAGTGAATGACAATGAGATCTAGCACTTAACAAAGGTTGTTTTCTTCAAGAGCGATAAAATATCTTATTTAATAAATTTTTAGCTCTTATAAGTAGAACCCATTCAGTATGCATCCCCTTCCGGGAATAACAAAGATAAATTCAAGGAACTATTCTTATCAGAGCTGTGTTTTCTTCCTATCTTACTGGAAATGACGCAAAAGAAACGCAAGTATTGGCTCAGAGAAGCAACAGGTGTGGAATCAACATTACTTCACCTTTCCCTTGAGTTAACTGAAAATGTTGAAGTCATGACAGGTTTCTGTTTCGTGTATTTCAGATTATTAAATCCACAGCATGTAGTTCAACCACCAATAAATTGCTTTCAATAACTATATATTTCATTTAATTCCAATCATTTGAGGGTCGGATGTAAAAAGGGACTTCTCAATCTCGACCTTCAACAAAGACGTTTTACTATAATTATTAATCAAAGGTAATACTTCTGAAGTGTTTCATAAAAGGCAGCTGATGCATCAATTCCGTTACATCAAAATAATGAAAGCTGCCAGAAAAACCCTTACTATAAATTAATCAATGATATGCTAACAGGAACTAAAATTAGCTTTCTTCCTCCAGTAATTTTGATGATACCATAAATAGATATTGCATAAAGTAAAAAGAAATGACAGCTATAAACTTTTATCAGTCAGTAGATTTTGATTTATTTCCTGGATCAATGGAATAATGATTAATTCTTGTTCTCACATTGGTCATAAGCCCTATTTTATTTTTGTAATTTCGTTTGAATGTTTTATTTGATGTTTCTGTTTTATCAATTATTTCCTCATGGTTTATTATTGCAGTTTTTCCTGTTTATGATTTTATTTTATTGTTAATTTGTAATTTTTTTATATTACTATTGATTTTGTAATTTCCTTCTTATACACAGCTTTCTTAAACATCTTTTAGCTTGAACTATCAGTAGGTTTGCGCAGGTTTTTCACACCCCCCTTCTCTNTAAAGACATTATTATTATTATTATTGAAGAACCAACTAAATCAAACATTTGCATGTTTATTTTCAGCCTTTCCAGCTGGAATCTTGCAACCACCATTCTACGGGCTGGGTCTCGAGTAAGTATGAGTTTACCGTTAAGCATATTAACATTCGGCATTAAAAAGAAAACGGAAAACCAGGGTCTCAAATTGGCGGCTCTCTAACTCCTCTAGTGCCTCCCATATTGTCAAGGAGAAAGTCGTTTTTATGAGGTAGCACATAAGAATCACCTTTTTGGCTTGAAACCTCTCATTAATTCTCACTAAGAAATATATATACCCCAAGATTAAAAAGTTGCACGTACAATTTTCTATGCTACTTTGGAAGCACATCCTTATGCTAACAATAATTTTTGTGCACGAAAATCAATATATCAACTCACAGGTCAATTCTAACCGATGATAATATTTCCGCCATAGAGTATGTTTACAATTAAAGTTACATTAGCACCCCTCAAACCACCATATGGTGTATGGCAGGGGTTGTGAAAACGCCGAAATAATTACCTATCAAACTTGTATCCCTAATACTATCTCCAAAAAAGAGACCAATGATACCTCTCCATTCTCTCAAAATCTCGCAAAATCTCCTTGCCGGAAATCGCGCTTGATGAGTACGGGAATCACGAAATCGCGTATTTCATCATGTAAAACACTACTTAAAAATTTCTCGAATATCTTGTGCCTACGCTCGACTCCTCTATCCTTACGAGATTCCAAACCGTGGGTTTTGATCCTCTACGCTGGTACTGATACACTGGAGTCGAAACTATAGTCTCCCTTGACGAAACGAACAGCTCTATGCTGTATGAACGTAACAAACGATTAGTCTCCAAATCTTGAAAGGTTCAGGCAAGAAAGTATAAAAAAGGAATGCTTAAAATCAGCAAGTATCATAAACTCTGTAGATAGAATATTACCTATATCAATCAAAAAATTATATTCATAATTGTAAGTATGCCCATTATTGCCTTCTTTCGGATTAAATATTAATTACATATGTTTATATGTCTTATAATTATAGAGTATCTATAGTGCAACAAAACGAAGTAGTCTGACGTTTAAACTTCATGAAACTGATATTTCTTTAACGAACTATTTTTAAAATGTCGAAATTGAGCAGCAAAATTAGAAACATCATAACTACATTAGGTGCAGTCCGAGTGAATTCAACTTGGCAATAAATAGCCCGAAGCAGAAATAAGTTCGACACCCCCGCCTTAGATAACATTGATTGGCATCTCTTCTAAATGAATTGCTTTCTCTTTCGAAGGTCCTTGAACTATGGTGCTATTGGAGCGATAATGGGACACGAGCTGACTCATGGATTCGACGATCAAGGTAACTTCCTTTGTATTCGAATCCTCAAAAGATGATTGGATAGAGATATCGGTATCCAACTTCCTTCTAAAATCACATCTTCGGGCAAAGCTTTGTCAAAGTGAAGTTCCGAGAAATTGATGGGATGAAAAGAACGTCCTCTGTTTCCTTCTACGCTGCACATGTTGGGCGACCCATATCTTCATGAAGGTGTACATTGGTGCGGTAGGCTGATCAGTTGAGAAAAATCGCCTGAAAATCTTTGGGCGCGACTAAAAAATCCCAGTAGATAAGATTTCTTTCGTCACCGATGACGTTTATCTTATCTTTTGACAAATAATGACAATTTTCCATTAGTTTTTCAGATCGCATTCTGGGTAAAAATTCCGAAATACGTTTACTGCTAGCATTTTTCTACACTATTTAGCAGGGTGATTCCCCTTCCACATTCCCCTACTCATATCGTACAAATAGAAATTCACAGCACTAGGTCGTGCCTTTGAGGTTATGCTGATGCATTGCAGCAACGAAAAAATACGATACGATGCTCGTAAGATGACTTCCGCTACAGAAAGCTTGGCTTTCATATTAGGTATCTAGCAAAACACAATTTTTACATCTCTGTATAATATCTAATTCCTTTTCGTCGTCTATTTCATTAATTATTCGGTCGATTTGTCCCTTCTGTGTCCTTATTCGCACCTCCCTTGGTTCATTTGCGTAATATTTACATCTCCGGATACTTTACGTTCTATTGTGCCAGGAATAAGATTTTGATGGTAAAAACTCGTTCAGGTATTACAAATTCTTTAATTCCTAGTTACTTTGTTCCAAATTACCTGAGGACTTTCATCCCCTTTTCTCTAGCTTTTCTTCTTTTCTTTGTTTACCTGCTTATGAGTTCTTATCCTTAGGATTGCATTCGCCACCCTTAAAATTCTCTTATCGATTCACTATGGTACACATGAAAACCCATCAGCGAAGGAGATCCCTAACCCTATGCTTTAGTTTTTAAGGCAATCAAAGATTACAGTGAATATATGGGCTGCGGAATAGCTGAGTGCGTAATGCGTTCGCCTTTGGTGAAAGCGGTCCCGGGTTCGATTTCCGTTTGGGGGCCAACGGGCGTAAAGATCTCAGTTGTGGAAGCACTTTTAACTATACTACTAATGTATATTTTAAGGTTATAGAACCAAAAGGATGTAAGAAAAAGAAGGTTGGAACACGGCTGTATATTTGTATATTAGAGGTTTAATTAGAGGTTTAAAAACACTCCGTAAGCCGTCTTTCGGCAAGCGGAACTCGCGCTCAGAGACAAACAGGAAGCTCCGGATTACCGATTTCTGGGAATCCCAATGATCATTTCGGAAGCAAGGCTTCCATCCTCGGGGGTCTCCACAAAGGAAGTGAACTTCACTTCCTTTGTGAAGTCCTTGTTTTTAAACCTCTAACCAAAAGGATGTTTCAATTTCCATCCAAAACCGTGGTTTAATAGGCCATTTTACAGGAAAATTATATTAAATAGGCCATACTTTATGGAAGTCCATATTACTTTGTAACTAGTCCGTTCTTTGTTATGAGATTCAATTGCTCCGATTTTTCAGATAAGTATTCTTTCCTCACCATAGTACCGGATATCAGGTATTGCGTGAAAAGCTTTACTTCCCAAAGTAAATATATTGAAGGTAATCTGCTTAGGAAGAAGGTAAACTTAGTCTATGACTACAACACGATAAGAAAAATCGGGACTCCGGTTAGCCATGTGGGTAACGCGTTCCACTTCGGTGAAAGCTGTTCCGGGTTCGATTCCCCGCGGGACATCACGTGCGAAATAACCTTGGCTGTCGAAGCACTTAAAAATTAATACTACGATCGGTAAATCTTGGAGATGACCTCTATGAAAGAGAAAGAATATATGAATATCTATAGCATTTTAGGACACATTACTTTGAGCCAAATATTCTAAGAAATATAGTATGAAAGTGAATGTCAATAGATAGAATTCGAATTCAAGAAAATAAGAATGGGCGATTATCTTCCTCTGAATGTAGAACACTGAAAAAGGGATAATCCTTATCTGGATAATTCCATTGCCTTTGGATCGTATGCGCTTGACAGTTTTTGACGAAATTTAATAAGTGGGTCTCAATTTGTTTTACAGGACGTCGCTACGATAAGAACGGTAACCTGCGGATGTGGTGGAGCAGAGAAACTCTGGTCGAGTACGAGAGAAGAGTGAAGTGTATAGTCGACCAATACGACGCTTATCCAGTAAAACAACTCGGAGGAAACTTCACGGTAACCAATCAATTATATTAAAACTGGTGAACTTTGAAGACATACATCTCAGAATATAAGGAATTTATGGCATAAAATTTCGAAATAAATGAACGTTGTCTCCTTTACCGGAAAGGGAACATAGAAAATAAGCACAGTACTTTTCGTTGCCTTTCTGTTGTCAATTTTGAATTAAAGAAAACAATCAACGATTGTAGCGTCTGATGCAGTATTATGCTGTTCCAATTTTATCTAATCAGGCCGATCCTACAAAAATGTCTCCAGACTTCCTCTACACTATGAAAATATTTCGCAATAGTCTGATTGTCTCACGATGAGTTTATCTCAGAAAAACATAGATTTTGCTTTTCTAGGAATCTTATTGTCATTTCCTTGAATTTTCAAGAAGTTGAAAATAAACTCTAAGTGGGCCTTCGTCGGATGAAACATTTTTAGTCACATTATTCTACCTTAATTACAAAGAATTTAAACCAAAAGAGAATTTACACTAGAAATTTTGATAAATAATCCTACTATTTGAGTCATCATCTTAATTTTCAATTTCTTATTTAAACCATAAGACTTGGATTTAAGAAGGGACTAAAAAGTCTCAATCTCGTCCTTTAATGAATATGTTATTATTATTATCGTTACCTATGTCTCAAATATACTTGTTTACCTTTTTAATTCTGAGTATCTTTACAAACAAGAACTGAAGAAAATATCCGAAAGCGATTCCGTACAGTCCGTACCTGTTATATATCTAAACCAGGCCTGCACAACTTACGATTAGAAAAGGACAAAATGAGCAAAGGAAAAATGATCGAGAATCGCAGATAATGTATTTTGGGAATACAATTATTCATATAATTAGCAATTTATGTGAATTGAATAATTCAATGAAAATTAAGTTTAAAAACACGAATAAATAATCTTTGTAATATTTTAGTTTTTCTGCAGCAAGCTTTTGGTGGAAATGGAATAAAATGAAAGTTTGATTCTTATTCTTGAAATATTTTTTGATTCGTATTCTTGAAATATCTCTTCGAGAACCTCTTCTTGATTGCTGCGTTTTATTCCAAACTTTGATAATTACCAATTTTTATGTTAAAACCCCCGCAGGAAGTATGCTGTGGTCGAAACGTTTCATTAATCTATTTTTTCCGTTCCCTTATTTGGGAATATTGTGGAACCGTCACTTCCCTAACTAAAATACACCGATTTTCCACTCCACCGTTTGCGTTGTTGGTATTCTTTTTGGTTTTTCTTCGAAATGTGTTTATTTTTAACGATAACTCTCACAGGTTATGTTCCAGTAAAAATGGCAAAACATAATGACGATTTTTTTGAAATTATTAATGCAAAATTAGCTATCGTATTTCCGGCAAAGTCATAATTGTTTAGTTATAAATTTTCATAACACATAACTAACTTTAATATAATTGTTATGGTGGCACATAGGTCAACGGCGTGAACACTCAAGGAGAGAATATAGCAGATAACGGTGGTTTGCGGGAGGCATACAGAGCTTACCAGAAGTTCAGGGCGAGGCACCCTCAGGAGCCATTGCTCCCTGGATTGGCGGAGTACACTCACGAACAGCTGTTCTTCCTGGGATTTGCGCACGTGAGTATCATCGGAAACGGTTGAGACACGAGGGATGAACACTAATTTGCTAGGGGTCCCCTCGTTTAACTGATAAATATTTTGGCTGATGTTTATTCAAGAGAATCAGAATTGTTGGTAAAGAAGATTGTTTGAAGAATTTTGACCTCTACCAGATCTCTATCGAATTATAAAGCTGCGTTTTGAAGACGAAAGATACTTCACTTACTTTGATCTCAGATGAGAATTGGAGTAATTCACTGAATAGATAAATAAAAAAGCGCAATATTAAATAGACGAATATAAACGAGAGCAGTTGGATTACACTGTATCACACATTCATACGAAAGCAGATAATTTCGTATAACATCACCGTTCGTCCTCATGGTGAATCTCGAAAGATTAGATAGATAATTACCTTTAAAACATCTGATCCAGCTGCAGTCGCCAAGGCGCAAAAGACTTCACATTTAATTTCCTCTTCTAGCTCCAACCATATGGAACAGATCTTAGCGCGGTTTGAAGTTACATTGTTTGATATAGAAATGTACTCTCACAATATCCATAAATTTTAGAACGATCGCTTTGAGATTGATGTTTAAAATCATGGAAAATACCCAATTCGTAGACTTTACCATTTTTATCAGTAGCCAGTTAAATTCTATTCGATCTACTATCACTCGCAAAATCATATGTCAGCTGAAGCGTCAAAGAAAACAAAATTCAAGGAATGGGGAAAAACACAGGTATTAATTTTGTCTTTTAGTCCAGATCATTGATAACAAGAGTTCATCATAATAAAACTGCAAAAAGGACCTGAAAATGAACATATATTCTAATGAACGCCTGTTTACGTACAAGAAGTACTTTATCATGTGACAATTTATAACACTTTGCAGTATTTTTTGGGCTCATCATAGCAAAAGACCCACCTGGACGATATCAGACATCTTAAAGAGAAAGGCGATGAGAAAACACAAAAGGTATTAACTCACAGCTGTGCGATGTTTAGTCAATATCTAGATACGAGCAGTTAGCAACTGAGATAAGCCCGAAATCTCCGTGTTTACGTAATACCATTTAGTTGATTTTTAATATAATAAACTATAATATATATATATATATATATATATAACNATATATATATAATTGCTATAGTTAATCCCAGAATTTAATAGTCTGCAGACATCCCAAAAGGTTCACGAAAAAGGGGGGGTGTCTTCTCAAGGGTATATTCTAATTGATGCCATTAAGTAGATCAGTGAATAGACAGTTGATAGAGTGGATGGATACGGAATTAAATACGAAATTGATTTTCTCTGACACAAATGATGATCATATTTATCAGTTGGAAGAAAAGGGAAAATGCGAAATTTTCTAAAGTTATTAGAAACTAGAAAGCAACTATTATTTTTATCACGTCTGAAAATTTGATAGTCTTTAGGAGTATTATAAGAACTTCAAATGTATTCACTGTTGCCAATTCAAGATCAAAGAAATCTATTATTCTGTAAGATTCTTAAACTTTAAAACAAAGACTGTCCTTTAAAAAAATAACACAGAAAAGATCTATGGCGAGGAAAGAATACTTATCTGAAAATAGGAGCAATTGAAATTCATAACAAAGAAGGGTCTAGTTACAGGGTAATGTGGACTTCCATAAAGTACTTGCATGTTTGCCAGTAAGTCTGATTCTCAATCAGCCAAATTAGTCAAATTAAACGAAAAATACAATTTTAACACTATGTGAGATCAATAAAAGTAAACTACTGAAAGTGCAGAAATATATTCGATGTAATTTCTTAGTGACTCATTTTATGTCTTTTTAATTAATAATTCGGGCTAAACGTATTTTCATGGATCAAATCATAAAAACAATTTGCAAGAATGCGAAAAAAAAACTATCGCTTGACACTTTCATCTTCATTCTTCCATGTTATTTGGTTTGACAATTCCAAATGGCAATGAATTAAATTGCTCTACTTTTTCCACAGATGTGGTGCGGTCATGCAACGGATGGTGCACTGCGATCCCGAGTTGTGAACGGGGTGCACGCGCCAAACCGTTTCCGAGTCATGGGCACCCTTTCGAACATGAAGGAGTTTGCGGAGGCATGGGGATGTCCCGCCGGAAGTCCTATGAATCCCAAAAACAAATGCATATTGTGGTGATTTTATTTATGTTTCGTTGCAGATTAAGTTACCGATGAATTTTCAAGCGAAAGGATTGTCGAACAACATCTGGAACCTTACATGGGTCCGACTTTTTTGTTTTAAAACAGACATGGCTACCTTCATTTTGAAAAATTGCATCGATGCATATTTAAGCCAATGGATCTCGTAAATCGCTTATCGGATTGGCATTCGTATCAGAAAATCAATCTCAGAATATTCACTCAAACGGTGTCTTTTTCCCAAAGGACTATGGTTTTAAGCTAATGGAACATTCTGATACCATTTCGTAAACTGTTCATAATTTACCAAAGATAACGTAGAAAATCAAGAATGGAAAACTTTTAAATGTAAACGTTAACTTCACAACATTTATGAGCAATATTGGAACATTTAATGTTACCTTCTACTTTTTATTCAACTTTTATCAATAGATTAACAGAATGCCGTCCAAAGTTTATTGACTACAAACTTACGTTTCTTCCACCAAAAATGGACCTGCATTTTCGCTGCATATCCCTTCTCTTATAAAGCTGAGAGTTTCAGAGATATTTAAGAGTAAGTTAAATGTAACATTCAAAATTCATATTCAGGAAAACATAGATAATGGAATTTAAAATAACACCATCACGATTTAAGAAAGAAAAAAGTAACAGGAAATTATTTTCGAAACTAATTACCATTATGTGAGGTAACAGATCAGTGAATATTTTTTCTTCGATCATCTATACAATTGTTATGAAGTTATATATGAAGAAATGTCATACAAAAATATGTAAATAAAAATATAATAAACCCTAAACCATACTAAAGGGTATGCAAATGGAAATTATAGTATGATAAGGTGAACTGAATAGTGTGCTAAAAACTATCGCATTTGTGTAATTTACTATTTTTACGTAGGCATGTGATGCCTATTCATTTAAGGAAGAGTAGATCAGCTCTTTCACTTGTGATGAATTGTAAATAATACTTAATTAATCGTGCAATGTATTTTGGAGATATATATATTTGTTTCTATTGCTAAATAGAGCGTTATTTTCTCATCGATTTAATGATAAATGTATTACTTATAAGTTCTAAACCGAAACACGGTACCACACTAACTACTAAACGAACCTGATATTAGTCGATGGTATAAAGCAATGCAAAAAAATAAACTGCATGTATGTAATGCGAATGATTACCCAAATGAAATTTCCAGGGCAATATATATAACTCTCTCTTTGATTCCTTTTGTTTGTAATTAAACCTCGCGATTCCTTGCTGTATGTTTATGCTTCCTTACCTCATTGAACTCTTCATTGACCTATTTATTTCTTTGGCAGATATTTCTGCCTCTTCGTTATTTATGTGATTTGTACTATTTTAAGACCTACTATGATGTAAAACGATTTTTATACAGAACGTTATGATTGTTTTGATTAAAGTGGTTCTTTGTCTAGAATTGTAAGAACTGTAAATAAAATGTTACTTTAAAGTGGACTACTTCATTAAAAGTTAATCATAAACAAAGGTATAAAAATGAAGACGAGACGAAAATATTGTAATGTCTCTTTAGATGCAAGAAGTTTGTTGTGCAAAAAACGCCATGAGCCCCACTTTAAAACACCACTTTCTCGGTGAATCACTATTTGAAAAGTGACACGCCAAGCAATGGTGATTTACCCACTAATACTCGATACATAAGTGAAATGTTAAGGAATACAGTTACATAGCAACTATTCTTTCTTGTTGATAAGGCCTACGACTAAAACAGTGAATCTTTAACAATGTATTACACAATTTTACAAAATCACAAGGAAAGAATGTGAAATGTCACATCAAAAGCAGTTTTCTAATTATTTTGTGAATACGGATGACTGCAAAAATGAACTGACAAAATGCTAAGATCTGGTCATTGAATAATACAGTATAATAAACGGATAGGAAAAAGTCTGACAGGAATCTTCTACTTTCTGGACTGTATCACATGAAGGTATCGAGCCAGAACATTCTCTTAGAGTGTTTCTGCGCCAAAGCTTAATTAGCTAAAACATTCACAAAGTGGAAGATTCTGGATTTTAATACTGGTTCTGTCACACTTTTCTGAGTCCATTTCTCCGTGGGAAGTTATGAATCAGTTTGGAAAGAATTACACTGCTTTCAATCTCCAAAGTTTCACTTTACAGCTCCCGAAGTTTTGACTACGAGAAAATTCGTTTCGATTCTTCGCGTCAGACTTAAAAAGTCGTAAATGCAATCAAGGTCAATATATAAGTAAGAATTAATACTAAAGCAATTATTACGAGTTTCGCAACATTTTGCAATCGGAAGCATTAAGTTTGGGAAATAACGCATTTCATTTGCACAAACTGTCTTATGAAGAAACAATACTTTCACTTACAACAATACTTTACTACAAGCACTGGTCTAAACGTATGGAATGGCATTCCTGACAGTATGGTCGACACGAACAATTTGTATCAATTTCAGTTAAAATTGTCATAATTTCTGCATAGCAAATATTATCATAACTCTGTATGAAATTAAATTCTATTACATGTATTAACTGGTATGTGTATTGCTGACGCGCTGGCCATTTTAATCCTCCCGCCTATCCCGCTTTCCTCACCCTATCACCAACCCTGGCCGTGGCATTATGGGTAGGGGGCCGAGTTTTCTTTTTTGTGTAAAAAGCAGTGTGTCCTTCTTAGCCTCCGATCACCGCCGGAGAACGCTCGAGCCCGGAGAAATGGTGAGTCTCCCATCTAAAGATTCCTGGATCTAGCTCTCCCACATAAAAGACCCAGCGGGTGGAACGTAAGCCCGACAGGTAGTCGTAACGGCCCGTTCTTCTCGAAACATTTGGTGCCGAAACCCGGGAATTTAGATGTGATGGGGATTTTTTTAGTTTTGTTTGTGAATCAACATGGTTTGATGAGAGCTGTAACGCAATTTCCTAGCGTTCCATTCTGGTGCAATTTATTTCCTATAAGCATTTGGTGGGGCGTATTATGTTACAATGCCGAATCCGGAAGAGCAGAAAGGGGAACCCGCTCAGACACGAGAGCAATTTAGTTCCCGATTAAAGTTAATGAGATTCAAAAGGGATGCGTTCGGGGCTACTATTAAGGCGGCGAAAGATTTGTCCATGGAAGTAGCTGAAGTCCCCCTCGAGCTCGTCGAACGTGATAAAGTTGGAATATTGCCCGGTGTACAGAATTATCAAGTGTTTACACAAATTTCCAGGTTCATCAGGATCAAATTGTGGAATTCTGCCATAGATCTGGCCAAGTAGACGTTTTACGTCTCGATGTTGAAAGAGCTCGAGAAGTTGAATCGGAGTATTACCAAACGCTCGCGGTGCGTGATTTAAAGCAGGAGTCAAGGGCCGAGGAACGGCCTATTGCGGTGCATCGTTCACCTTCGTCTCAAAGGTGTTCCTTGCCGAAAATCAAAATCCCGCAGTTCTCTGGCGCATTTACGGACTGGGAGGCTTTTCGGGATCTGTTCAAATCTATTGTGCACGATCGGGAGGATATTTCTCCGACCGAAAAGTTTTCATATTTAAAAACTGCCTTGTCGGGAGATGTTTTGGCTCCCATTAGTTCAGTGCCATTTGGTGCGGCGTATTATCCTGTGGCCTGGAAAGAATTGTCTGAATGCTTTGATAATCCAAAGTTGTTGGGTTTCAATCATGTAGATAAATTGTTGGGATTTCCTCCTATAGTTGAAGCATCACTTCATAATCTTCAAAATTTTGTTACTACTTTTCCTGAAGTTTATGCTTCTTTAAAAACATTAAATATTCCTGATATGGGTGAGTTTTCTTGTATCGGCTGGCTGCCCGAAGTTTGGATCCCGATACGTTGATGACATTTGAAGAATGTACTAAGGCCGAAGGTTTTCCTACCGTTTCCCAGCTTATAGTGTTTGTTAAGCGTCATGTTAATGTTCTTCAAAGTTCTCAAGGCGATATTCCAAGGTTCTCATTACGCGGAGGATCACGGCCTTCACGAGGCAAAGCGGCAGTGTCCCTTGCAACGGCAGGTAGTTACGGAGAGAGGGGAAGGGTCACTTCCCCTCCAACCCCGAATTGTATTTTGTGTTCGTCTTCGCATACTGTTTCCAAATGCCCCAGATATTTAGAGATGGAGACTAGCCAACGTTAGTCCTTTGTGCGCTCAAGGAAGTTATGTTTTAATTGCTTGAGAACAGGACATTGGTCGCCGAGGTGCCCAGTCAAAGGTCTCCGCTGCCTAAAATGCCATCGTAGGCATAACACCTCATTGCATAGCCCGAAAGAGGAAATGAGAGTCAAATTACCAGAGGTAAATCGCAAGTCGTTGAACCCTCCATCGCGTTCAGAAACGGGGAAAAGGAAACAGCATCGTCCCCTCCTAGAACTCAGTTCTCCTCATGTATTCAATGCAACAATTCTAAGTTGATTGTTTTAGGGACTGCAGTTGTTTCCGTTTTTGACCGTGAAGGGAAGGTTCTATGGTCTCCGCGATTTCGGAAGAAGCAGCAAAGAGATTAAAATTGCCTCGCTTTCCTTACCACGGTTCGCTTTTGGGATTGTCGAAGACTCTTATAAAAGGGCCTAAGACTTGGGTTCATTGTACCGTTTCACCTCGTCGGTCTCCCAATAACATTTTAATGACGCAAGCTGTTGTTTTACCGAGGATTGCAGGGCCATTGCCAAGCGTAACGCTTCCCTCAGAGGTAAGAGGTATTATTGAAGTTAGGTGGGCTCCCTCTTGATAAATGGGCAAGTAATTCCAAAGAATTTATGAATAGGTACCTGCTCAGGAGATAATGTAGAATCACACATCTATATGGATGGCGATGATTTCACTCGCGTTAAAGTATTAGGGCTCTTTTGGGGACATGAATGCAGATGTTTTTTCCTTATAAATTGAATTTTCCTCAAATAACTAATTCGAAAAGAATGTTGTCATCCAATATTGCTCGAATTTTTGACCCTATCGGAGGTTTATCACCAATTGTATTTTGGTGCAAATGTCTGTTGCAATCCTTGTGGAAGCTAAATATTGGATGGGATGAACCGGTGCCTCTAGAAGTTATGACCCAATGGGAAGAGTTTACATCACAAATTGAGACATTGGCTAAGGTCCAAATACCTCGTTTCATTTGAAATGTGGGAGCCAATGATTACTAATTAATCGGGTTTTGCGACGCATCTGAAAAGGGGTATGGTACTGTTATTTACCTGCGTTCCGTGTCCCCTTCCGGAGATATTAAAATTGCTTTTGTCTTAGCCAAAAGTAAGGTAGCGCCTCTAAAGGTGTTGACTATTCCTAAATTAGAATTGTGTGCTGCCCTTTTGCTCGCGCGTCTTGTTTTCCGAGTTATGAATGTCTATCGAGGACGGATACTGTCCAATAAAATATTAGCGTGGACAGATTCTCAGACAGTTTTGTCATGGTTGAACACTCCCTCACGTATACTAAAAATGCTCGTTGCAAATCGGGTGGTTGACATCAATGATTGTATTCCATATTCCGGTTGGAAATACGTTCCGTCGAAGTTAAATCCTGCCGATTGTATATCGCGAAGTTTAACTCCCATGCAACTTAGTGAGGCTCGGTTGTATTGGCAGGGACCCCCATTTCTTACGCTCCCAGAGTCAGATTGGCCTCTTGGGAATTCAACCTTGTTGGACTATCAAGCGCTGCCTGAATTGAAAGCCCATTCGATAACAGTAGGGACTTGGGGGTTCAAGCTGATCCACTGTCATGGATACGGAGGCTTTCCTCGTACATAAAGGTCGTGCGTGTCATGGCGTATGTGTTGAGATTCTGGAATACCTTTAAGGGGTTCAGATATAAACGGGATGCTCCATTGTCGGGAACAGAGTGGTTTCGTGCATTAAGAAAGGTAGTCCTAATAATTCAGAATTTTTATTTTGGCAACTATTATTCAGCTCTAAGGGGTGGAGGCCGACTCCCTCCTTAGCCTCGCTCGCCTACGGCCTTACGTCAATGAAGACGGGGGCATTAGAGTAAGAGGCCGCTTGCGGCATTCATTATTGGCTAGTGGCAATAAGCAGCCGTGGTTGCTCCCGAAAGATGTTTTCTGTCGGTTAATTGTACGCCACTAGGGGCATTCCATGTCAAGTGGACCAATTTCAAGGAAATGCCCCGCTCGACCATCACCGATTTCAATAAAATTTTGTGTGAACATAACTTTATATCTTCTATGAACATTTCCCAAGTCTTACATTCATCGGTGAAATATTTGCTGAGATATAGTCATTTGTTTGACCCCCTACCGCAGCCTTCTACAGTTAGACAGCGATTTTTAGCAAGTTTGAGACACGTTATCTCACGCAGTATTCCGTTGAGTAAAACAAAACTTAGTATTCTTATACAACCTATGTTGCTCTATTAAACAAAATAATAAGAAGTCTTTTATGAGCGAAATCCGGGAAGAAAATTTGAAGCAAAATCGGCCCAACTCAACGTTAATCAGGAAATAACGAAAATTAACTGACGCAATGTAAAATCAGCGATAGACGAGTATGGTAATGTGCAAGATGTTTTCATTTTTACTTTTATATAAAGAAAATCGGAAAGGGTTACAAGAGGGTCTTTTTTTGTAAATGTGAGCTGAATATACCCAATTTTCGGCGTCGTAACGAAAATCACAATATTTGCACTCAATTTTTAAACTAACGGGCAACATTAAGAAAATGAAACTTTTTATTCCAACACCTTGTATACAGTAGTTATAAGGCACAACGTTTCGTGTTTATTGTATGTTAATTTCAAAAGATATAAAATGCCAAACTTTAAATATTTTTCGAGCCATAATTTTCTGGGCCGATTTTGCTTCACATTTTCTTCACAGATTCCGCTCATAAAAGACTTCTTATTATTTTGTTTAATAGAGCAACATAGGTTGTATAAGAATACTAAGTTTTGTTTTACTCAACGGAATACTGCGTGAGATAACGTGTCTCAAACTTGCTAAAAATCGCTGTCTAACTGTAGAAGGCTGCGGTAGGGGGTCAAACAAATGACTATATCTCAGCAAATATTTCACCGATGAATGTAAGACTTGGGAAATGTTCATAGAAGATATAAAGTTATGTTCACACAAAATTTCATTGAAATCGGTGATGGTCGAGCGGGGACCGTTGGTCCGCTTGACATGGAATGGTCCACTACCATTTCGTATCGTTATACGGCGGTCCTAGGAAGGTAGAAGCGCTCATTTCCCAGAAATTTTGGATTTTGTCCGTCCGGGTGGTATTTAAATCAGAACTAACCAAATCCGTCCGTTGCTGCCAATATCGAGGCAACGTCTTACAACCTATAATGGCTGATCTTCCGGCCTCTTAGAGTCACCCCGCAACGACCTTTTGCCAAGTTAGGAGTAGATTATGGCGGGCCATTTTTGTATAAATGTAGCAATCGTCGAAATGCGGCTTATCTGAAGGCCTATCTGTGTCTTTTTATTTATTTTGTACGAAAGCTTTGCATTTAGAGATTGTTACGTCCCTCTCTACTCATTCATGGCAGCATTTCGGCGATTTGTCTGCCGTAGGGGAATTCCTTCGACTATTTATTCAGATTGTGGAACTAACTTTGTAGGAGCCGATCGCTACCTGACGGAGCTGTATAAGCACATCCGTACAGCGGGTCATAAGGAAGAAATGTCCTCCATGTTCCAGGATACTGGGATAGAATGGAAGTTTAATCCTTCGGCTGCTCCGAATTTCGGAGGTTTATGGGAGGCGGGAATTAAATCAGTCAAGTTCCACCTTCGCAGGATAATTCATGGACATGCCTTAAATTTTGAAGAGTATTCCACACTTTTTTGCCGGATAGAAGGGGTATTAAATTCACGACCGTTAGTTCCATTATCAGCTGACCCTTCCGAAATCAATTGCATGACACCTGGACATTACCTAATTGGTCAGCAATTTCTAGACTTGCCAGACGCTGACCCTCGAAGTCAAGATTCGGCTGCTTCTTTATCCGCTCGGTGGAAGCTTGTCGAGCAAATAAAGAACAATTTTTGGCGAAGGTGGTCGAATGAATATTTGCATACATTGCAGCAACGAGCAAAATGTTTGCAAAATGGTCCCCAGGTTCAACCTGGAACGCTATATTTAGTAAGAGAGCCGAATTTGCTTGCGTCGTGTTGGGTAGGGTCACGCGATGTTTTCCGGATTTGGCTGGGATTACCCGGGTAGTGGAGTTGAAAAGTTTGTCAGGGATGATAAAAAGGCCTGTTGTAAAACTAGTGCCTCTTCCCACCTCGGAATAATTATCCGTTTATTGCCTTACCTTAAATGTTAGTGCAAGTTGCTGTTTAGTTAGGAGTGATACGTGAGTTGTAGAATTTACCTTTTCCGTGAGCTACCTACCTTCGTTAAATTCTGGTGATGGCTCCCTCCAGAGTGAAGTTATTCGGAATCCTTCCTTTTTCCCTACCCAGATCTTCATTTTTGTTTACAGCTCACGATATTACTTTTTACTTTATTTGTTTATTTCGTTCCTCATCAAAGGAGGTTAATTTTATTTTGTAATTGCACCAGGATGTGAATTTTGTTTAAATTCGGGTGGGCGGGTTTATGTTCACGCGCTGGCCATTTTAATCCTCCCGCCTATCCCGCTTTCCTCACCCTATCACCAACCCTGGCCGTGGCATTATGGGTAGGGGGCCGAGTTTTCTTTTTTGTGTAAAAAGCAGTGTGTCCTTCTTAGCCTCCGATCACCGCCGGAGAACGCTCGAGCCCGGAGAAATGGTGAGTCTCCCATCTAAAGATTCCTGGATCTAGCTCTCCCACATAAAAGACCCAGCGGGTGGAACGTAAGCCCGACAGGTAGTCGTAACTGCCCGTTCTTCTCGAAACATGTATTCTGTCACAAATGTTGACTGGTTTGTTTCCTGAATATTTATATTATTGTTCTAGCATTTTACTATTCTTACATAGGTTGTGGATATTGTCATTCAGTTTGTGAGTAAGCTGTACCTCATTTGCTTGTCTAAATATTTTTTTTTAATTATTTTGTTATTTCACCACAGAGCCTTCTCTGTTATTGGTTCATGTTCCAAAGGATACAGTCCTAGGACAATAAATTTACATTATATTATTATTACCTTCATGAAGCAATAATAAATCAGAACCTGTGCTCGCAAGCGGCTTCTGTTGCGTCTCAGAAGTAAATTTCGCACTGAGATGAGTGACGTAAATTGGTGAGAAGACTCATGACTGGTGTCCGGATGCGCGATACTCATCGGACCAAAGGAAGGCGATACTCAGATGTTTCTTTCTTTGCAATACCTCTCAGCGAATCTGTCATAAATCAAGGTAAGTCTCTTTCTTCGCCGGAAAGAAACTCTCTTCATCGAGTCAAAAGCACTACAGCAAGTAGTTACACAATTGTATGACTAGAAATTATTTGTTGAAAGACTGGATATCTGCCACTACTTGCCATGCATCAGTAAAAATCATGATTTATACAAAATAAGCTTTTATTAATTGAAAATATACAAAACGTTTGAGAAATGCTATAAATAAAATAGTGATATTCACAGCTTTTTAATTAATTTTCATTCACTCAACGTGTTTTCTTAGAACTGTTTCTTATAGCTAGCAGGTGTTCTTGTCGTTGATGTAATCATAGTAACTCAGAATGATAAGATACACTCCCATATTCACCTGAAATTTCCGACTCATTTTTAAGTACTTTATCCTAAGATATATCATAGAGAACACCTGCTTTGATTTATGACTGGATAACAAACACAAACAAAACTTGTATTTCTTCTTTCAGTTATTTCCCACAGAGAAGCGAATTTTGCTTATTGGTGGTCTCCATCAATGGCAGATCCAGGATGCTTCCACTGATTTGCAAGAATTTATAAGATTGATAATGCTTTTGATCGTGAAGGTAACAGTTAAAACCTAGGTCCTAAGAATTCGTAGGTCGTAAGAATTCTTGCGGAAACAAGTTAGTTTTTTTTTTCTTTCTCATTATATTATTCTGCGAAAGATTAGCGGTAAAAATGTTAATTCGCTTTAGTTAAGGAACGCAACATTCATACTAAAATTTTGTTAACGTAATAAACATATGAATGTAATGACATTTTAATCGCCGAATTTAATTTTCTTAAAAGATATTGGGTGGAACTATAGCCAAACTTTATATAATAAGGGAAATTATAAATTTCTACGATTAAAAATAAATTAATTGATGAATGGTGCGAATCTACTATTTTTAGTTTACACCAACGACCTTAGTAGTAATATTGATGGTAAAGTTGGGATATTTGCTGACGACACGGTAATTTTTAGGGAAATAGAAAGCAAAGAGAATAGAATTATGATACGATGTAATGAATGGTAATTAAAGTTCAATGTAGGCAGATGCTCAGCAATCAACTCCTTCAAAAGAAAACCTATTGCCAATGATTATTCGCACAGCCTCCGACGGAAAGCATTATCAGGGTTCCCGGATAGCCACGTGGGTAACGCCAAGTGGGCGTTCCATTTCGGTGAATGCGGTCCCGGGTTCGATTCCCGGTGGAGGCCTACGTGCGGAAAGACCTAAACTGTCGAACCACTTTTAACAACATTGCTACTACTGAAACCTTATTAACACTAGGTGAAATAACCTTTACGAATGAATTAACATGGGGTAGCCTATCCGTAAAATATAAGGACGAGCACTTAAGAAACTCGGATTTGTCAAGAGAATTCTACGTACCGAAAGGCGGCTTGCAGGGCACTGAAGTAGATGAAGAGATTAGTCTGTCGGAGCGAATAAAAAGCCCACGAGCGATGTTACGTTGCGTGAGTTAGGCCTCCCCTCGAGTATGCAAATAGTAGCTATAAGGAAAAACTGTATTAATAACACAACTTAGAGTCAAGGAAATGGGTAAGATGACTTGGCACCCTACAAAGTTTCCCAAACGGCATGGAGAAATGTTCTGGTGGAATAGCTCAATGGATAGAGCAACCGACCGGCAATTGGGAGACCCAGGTTCGAGTCCCGGTTTCGTCAGACTTTTTTCATGTCCGTTTCTCCTTCGGAACAACTTAGAGTTTTGAGAAAAACTCTAGAAGCTGTAGTTTGTAACTCCTTAATTTAATGATACTCCTGGAGGAATGTCAACATTCTTGCCAATCAATGACGAGGTCCCGGGTTCAATTCTCGACTAACGTTTTGTAAGGAAAGAAATTTGGAACACGGCTGTTAATGAATTAGAGGTTTAAAAACATTGCGTAAGCCATCTGTCGGCAAACTCGCGTTAGGAGAACAAATGGGAAGTTCCGGATTACCAATCTCGAAAGATTATCCTATGCGGATTACGGAATCAAGCTTCCATTATATAGGGTGTTCAAATTTCCCACTCAGATACCTAGGTAATGGAAGCATTGTTTCCGAAAGGTGCATAGGGTGATTCCTAGAGATCGGTGATCCCGGACTTCCAGTTTCTCCAAACGGGAGCTCTATCCGTCGATATTTGGCTTACGGAGTGTTTTGGCACATCTAACTACGTTTTCCTTGGTTAGAGCATGGTTTTCTGTGTTCGTTCATTGTAACATCCATTTTTGAATCTCTCCCACCAACATCCATTTACAAATGGGTGCAGGTGGGGGGCAATGGACCATAAATTAAAAAATCGCCTGTGACGTATGCTACAATTATCTTAGAGGGCAGAATCCGGTTCGCAGATCTTAGTTCAGCCGCTACTCCAATGATCAAACACTAATAAGACAACACCATCCAGATTTTCTTATTTGTAAACAACGCTGAAATCGGGAATCCCCTTATTTTCATTTCATCTGGAATAACCCGACGACTTCCAATATCCTCACCATACGAATTTGATGCGCGAACGGAAACAGTGTGCAGTGTGGAAGAAGGAAATAATAACGGCGAATCGATAGATAAGTTCGATTAGAGGGAAAATTATCTCAGCACGTTCCCCCTTCTTTAAGCTTTCGCAAAGTCCACCTGTAGATACTCGGCGTGTGAGACTACTGCCGGTGGTTTCGCAGTTTCCGATAGATAAAGCGAGGAGGCGGGAGTGTGGAAGTGGACTCGTTTCCTCTATTTACAGCCGCATCCTAAGTAGAGGTGCGGTTGTTTGAGGGCTACCATCGAGGAGTTGGATACAAATCATCACACTGAAAGGAGTTCCTCGTAGTTTTGGAGTGGCATTCTAGTCTGCGAGATTCCGCGACGTGTTCTGGAGATTTTCAATCCCCCAAAGGTAACATCAGCCTCAGCATGAATTTCGTACTCACGAAAACTTTGAATTGTAGTGCGAAAATATCGGTGAATTTGGATTGCAAACTGCTGTTTTCTCTTCGGACTTATAGCTGCCATCAAAGATAAAGTACCTTGGTCAACATGGGCTGGTTTTTAAGGTCGAATTTCTGTGAATAACATCGCATAAAGAGCGACATCTTTGTAACTTTGGGTATCATGAAAACTCGAAACTCGGGAAAATATCGCTGTATCGAAGTTGCGCGATCGCATATTTCCTAAGGAATTTGGCAGTATTTGTCAGTGAAGGTTCAACAGTCTCCCTGACAGTTACATCCGCACCAGTAGATCAATGTCGAGGAAATGGCACTGCGTGAAACATCACTTTTCCTTGATAAGAAAAAATTCTGTTGACATTGTAATGTCTTGAGGATACTACTTTTAAGTTTGTTCACTGAAGTGACCGATATTCCCTTCAATGGTTACATTATATTGCTTCTTATTTCATTAAGAACGTTACTTAAAACAGGTGATACATTATAAACCGATCACTCCCGTTTCGAGAGAGGTAAAATGCATAGAAAACGTGGGATCCTAACTGCGAATAAAATGTAGATTTATCAGATTCAAAGTGGGTATCGATAACGTTTCCGATTAAGACGAAAGAAATTGCCTCCTTGATTTGTCATTTGATACATCAAAGAGATTGTAGTTAAAACGATGGATTTATGGGTGGATCTATAAGATTATCTCAAAATAACTGCTTTTAAATGAATTTCTAAGACTGAATATTGCGAAGCACGTCCGACCTATCGTACGATGCCTGCGTTAATCTGAACAAAATCTGAGGACTATACACCCAAAATGTTCATACGACATAAGCTATTTAGGCTTTCGAAAAACAGCTTACAGCGATTGGACCAATTAAATTCACTCCAAATTTATTATCCGTGTCAGTCATGCAGTTACGTCATTTACATAATTATGTAAAAGTCATCCGATTAAATCATCAATAATACAATATTTCACGACTATCACAGTGGATGTTAAAAAGAATTAAAAATCGATTCGCACACTTTCCCTTAGCATTTCTTAAACGGAAATAACATTAGCTATTAGGATTCGTCTCCGCTAATTGGAAGATTGATATTCGGGTCTGTATTTCATTCGTACTCGTAAATGTTTTTCAGAAATTCAATGAAATTAAACATTAAAGTTTACTTAATTACTAATAGTTGATTGTTTCAAGCGAAATTCGGTGGAACTTCATATGTAATAAACTTAATAGGAAAGAAAGTAGGAAATACTCTCCACGGGTTATAATAACTTGTGGACAGAATATCAATTATTTTTAAGTCTTTCAATGATTACTCTTAAGAAATCAAAAATCAATAAAGGAATCACTCTTTCCAGCATTGCTAGAATATCACTTAAGTACATCATAGCGGTTAGCGCTAACGGTGAAGCTGATTGACGGCACATTTCGTGACTTTTATACTCATATTTTAGTTCCCGATGCTGCGGATGGCTATTCGTGCCATTTTTAGGACAAAATTCTAAGTAGTGTAGTTCTTTAATTTAATAATTAAATACATTCATTAAATTTAAAACTTCCTTTTAGACATATTATTAAAAAAATTACCCTCAAACCACACCAACGTGAAACTAATGTATGCGTAGCATTTCAACGACTCGAGAATGAAAGAAACAATAGGAAGAGTGAGATAGGACAATGCCTTTTCAACATAAACTCCAATGAGTTTTACTTTCTTCATTTCTGTCCACAATCCCACCTCAAGTGTTTAAACCATCTTAGATAACTTTCTTCCCCATTTCCTCTACTCTGTCATTACTGTAAAAGTCATTCGTAGTCAATCAACATTCTCATACATATATATTAAAACAATAACAGACGTAAATGAGGGATCTTTTCACCAAGAAGAATGCTTGGTAACTAAGCTCCCAGTCGATGCCATGATATTTTCTTTGCAGTTTATTATATCACACTTTCTGTTGATTGATCAATTTTGTAACCCAGAAATTCTTTGCCTGTTTCTTTCATCCTTCAAACGCATTCTCTTTCTTTCCTGTTTATTTCTTCGACTGTTACTCTTCTCTCGCATTAATTTTCCGCCGTTTTCTTTAGCTTTAATTACAGTTGCCTTTCCCATGCCAGCAGTTGTAGCATTATAGAAATCTTATATCATTTGATCCCACTTGGCCTCACGTGCATCGTTCATCCACTCGTTCCTGCTTTATCTATTCTACTTTCTTTTTACTTTATCTACGCATGGCGGTCATCGTATACTACCGCTTGCGACGATACATGCAGCGATGTAATTAAAGTGGTGATTCACATCGATCTCTCTTCCGTCCCTTTTCAAATGTGCTAACACATTTCTTTGCTCTAGAAAAAGAAAATTATGATCAATATAGAAGAAAGTATACATTACTAAAGAAGTAAGCAAATAAAGTTAGTAAAGGGAATGAGAATTCAATTCAAAACTTCATTTCATTCTATTATATCAACAGATAATAAATAAATAATAATGTCCAATACTCAGAACACGTTGCTTTCCACGTGGTATGCTAAAAGAATATCCAGTTCATCCTTAGAACGAATCCATTTAACCAATTATATTTTCCTTCATATTACTTACTTTGATTTCGTCCGTAGCATTTCCTGTATGGGTATTTATTTGCACATCAAAATTGCGTCATTTATTCTGTGACTCGCAGCAACCCAGTATCCTCAATTATTTTTCACTCTTTACAAAAAGATATTCTGGGCCCAGCTCATAATTGAATGAGGACGTATACAGTTTTCTGAATTAGCTCTAAACATAGTAATATATATATGTATAACTCAAAAGGTGGCTACTTGCAGTTTACAGTTGGTAGTTAAGGATCAGGTGATCAAGCGTTCACTTACCGTGAATGTTAATGGTTAGCAACGAACATAATTTAATGTGCGTATTCTTGCTTTATCGAGATATCCAGACCAGATGGCTTCCTACTATTCGAGATGGTGTGTTTTGCTGCGACCAAGTGCCGCAACTCTTTATAATAACACCAAATCAGTTATAAATCATGCTAACGCATGACTAACGGGTTAGACAACTTATCATATCTGAACGCCTTTCTGTTCAAATGTTACTGTAAATGATGAACCAGAAATCTGGATGCTAACAAGTCATCAGTTCGCGCTACGAAGACTAAATTAGAACCAATATCCACAGGTCGTCGGAAGGTGTAATGGAACGCACGCAAAATGGAGTCCATCCAAGTAAGCACCAACACCCTCACCACTGCCACCATCACCACTTGCAACCTCATCCGACGGTCATCATCGGCGATGGCAAAACCCACAGGATTTCAAATATAAGCACCATATCCATACCGACCAGCGAAAGAAGTGGAAAAAGTGTCGGATCCAATCCCGGCAGCGATGGATCATGCCAGTCAACGTAAGTATACGAATCAGTTGATGTTGTCACAGAAAAGGTCAACATTCATTCCCATCATATTTCCCCAATTGATTTCCACCTTTCCTAAATAATGAATTAGGTAATATCTAGACACATTCTAGAAAGGAATCTGAGTATAGTGTGCGGTCATTTGAAAATATTCAGTATCAACCACTGGATGATAAGCAAACACATATTTTCATATTCAAAGTGCAAAAATCCCAAGGAAGAATGGACTTGAAAAAAGTCTGACGGAACCGGGAATCGAACCCGGGTCTCCCAATTTCAGGTCAAGTGCTCTGTCAGTTGAGCTATCTCGACAGAACTAAAGTTTTTACGAATTATATCCCCGAACTGGGATTTTTCGTGGGTGCGCACCATCTTACGCTAGAACACCCTTACCCGTGTTCTATTCACAGTGCAGTTTAAGAATGACTAAATCTGGACTGACCCAATTAAATATTCGGTACATTACAAATAGGCGGTAGGAGCGAAGAAAAATTCCGTGAGCCATGTTATAATCTACGTTAGGCCACACATTAAGTAGTGTATGGACCGACAAGTGTTATATTAGGGAATTAAAAAAAGAAAACAGCAAAAGGCGATACAATCTGTATGTACAAAATTGTTATGATAAATGAATGAGCGTTACTCGGATACTTCAGGACGCAGAATGGGAATCTTTAAAGCATAAAAAATTAGAAAAGACTTAACTTACTTATTATATTCAGAGAAAGTACGTTTTTAGAAAATATAGCAGATATTATGCGTCCTCTCTGTTAGTAGACCGTTCTCGTGAAGTAAGAAAAAACAGAAATAGATAGAACTAGTCATTTCAAAAAGTCACTTTCTCTGCGAACGATATGCAAAAGTAATCGTAGCAGTAGTAGAATTGTTAAAAATATTTCGACAACTACGGTCATTTTGCACGTATGGTCTCTCACCGGGAATCGAACCTGGAACAGTTTCCACCATAGGTGAATGCGCAGCCCACTTAACTATCCATGAGAAGAAATATAAATAATCAAAAACTGTTTACTCTTACCTTTGTGATTTAATATTTAAATCGAATAAAAATTCCTCTAAATTATCAGGAACTTAATCTTTTTTTGCGTCAAGCTATTACCTCGTCAACTTAAACTAGAATATTCGTAAATATTTTATTTCGCAATGTACTGAACAATCTAAATGGAAAATAAGCCACACAATTACAGACTAGGAAGCATCGCTGACATATATTCTACTTAGCTTAAACTCGGAAATCTAAATTATATTATCTTTACCACTTATCTCGCCGAACAAAATTAAAATTTTCGAAAACATCAGCATGGAATGATAAGTTTCCAGTTGATATGGGACATAGCATATAACTATCACATATTCCACTTTAGATCTTCAGGATTAAATTACTTTTCCTTGTTTCTTACTTCTTAATTTTAGCCAACATTTTACTTAACCTGGTAATATCGCGTTCAGACTTCCGATTAGGAAAAGATTTCCACAACCCGGATCTAGTCTCTTATTTCCAAGTTGCAGTTTTAAATTTTCGTAATTTATGATGCATTAAATCTCATCTTTGCTCTCTAACAGCGTTCAGAAGGAGCAGTACTGGATGTGTTCGAAAAGAACGAAGCTCGAGAAACTCCTGATGCTCGCAGTTCTTCTTCTGTCCATCGTGATCATTGGCATGACCATAGCCGTGTCTGTGCTGGCGTCCGACGACAGGGAATCAAAACTGTACAGAATCGTGATGCTCATCATGGCACCTTTGGCTAAGTTACACGGAAACCCTCGACAAGTGGATTCGTAAAAGTGAACCGCATGGAATCTAATGAAGAATCATCTCAGGGACTACCTATTCTACTCCTTTCTTTCCCAAGTGTTCCACAGTGATATGGAAAAGCGCCGCCACAAGTTTAGTTGCTTTGTCAGCCAAACAAAGTGTACAAAGGATATCATGCTATTGGATGCAATAAAGAAGCACGTTATAGATGACGTTCTGTTTACAGCGTGTGAAGTTTTGAGGGTATCCAAGGAATTTAGGAGAGGGGATGGCATTACGAAGCAGATAGATATTTCTGCCAAGTTTTATCGACAGATATTTTACCTCCGACGATGCACAAATCTCGATCTTCTGTACGTCTTGAGAAACTTTATTTATTTTCCATCGCCCAAAATGGTTTTGCAACGAATCCGGTATTTTTAACGAAATATTGACGAATACCGATAAATATTAATAAATAATAATTTACCTCATTTAATGAAAGATTTTTTTATTGTAGCAGAACGTACGATGGTATTTTATCAGAGAACTTGAAATTGTTTTCAAAAGCGGTGGCAACTACATAAAATACAGATCTTTATCATTCTGCCGACATTTGCAGAAAGTTAGGCCATAGTATCCGGAAATAACTGGATCCATTGTTGATTCACCGAATGGGAGACCACCACGGACCCCGGAAGGTCCCTTAAAGCACGTAAGTAACACAGAAAAAGGTATGCAGGCCGAAAGGGGTCTTAAACACCCTCTTACATCAGAAATTACGCGCACCTCAATATTCGCGCAGCTCAGGTATTCCATTACTTTTCTTATGAAAGAATGTTTACAGCGTCATGGCATGGTACCCAGAATCAATTTGAAAAAAGTCAACAAAGTTTCTATAACAAATCCAAGTCTTCTTTCCACATGCCGGTGGAGAAAGCCATCTATCTGTTCGTAAAGTGGTCGAATATAAACATTAAGACCGCCACAATGTATTCTTGATGAAGGCAGGCTCCCGTGCTACTGTTTCTCGCGGTTTATTTCAGCCCCTTTCTCAGTGGGTGTTTTCTCGCAACGTGGGTTTCAGTTGCAAAACTTTTTTTCCCACACTCTAATCTTACATATGGTTTCATCTATTTTTTGTATGTAATAACGACATACGTACGAGGTTAGTTGGAAGAGGCCCACATGCCTCTGGGCTGACTGGGACTGGGCCTAATCTCGCTAATAAAGGGTCAATCAAGGGCTAGATATAAGAAGAGACTGCCTAGTCTCAATCTCGACCTAATAAAGACGTTTTATTATTATTATAATCTATCACTTCTCAAGGAAGAAAATTAATGCGCTCAGGCGTCCAACTCAGGGCCAATCTGGAAATGATCGACCGTGTTTATAAAAGATAATCGCAATCCCTATTCACGTGTCTGGCAATAGCTATACGTATTTTCGGTAAGTGCCCTTAAATAAATATGGAAAATCGCCCCAATGCGTTTCTTATAGGAACATTTTTCACCTGTCCGGAGTTGAGCTGGTGATTGTTTTGGTAGATGCCTTTGCCTTAAAATTTAAGAATGCACTACAGAAAAGGAACTCCTAAAACGGTATGTCGCCTTTCAAATCTCTCTTTCCGAGAAGTGCTTTCAATTTCTGGAATCTGTTAATTTTCAACAATCACATTGTCAATAATTGTCTTAGAGAGATGAATAATTTTTTTACAGCAGCATTATTTTGGACCATCTGAGATGAAAGAACCCATGACAGAATCGAAATCTCACTTTCTTGGGGTTTCCTGATGGAGTCTATATAATGAAAATATTTTAATGCTACTACTCTTATTTTTCCTGATTGGATTGATTATTTGTGTATATCTGGAGAGGATATTAATTGTTACATAGTGTTAGAATATGCAGTGAAATTAAACATTTAAATGGCTAAATGACAACTAATTTCACAAATATAATATTTAAAAGTAGAATTATAATATAAGAAATGGGGCTGATACTTTTCTCAGATATAAATTAAAAACGTGACAAATCAGTAAAAAAGCTAAACATTGAACACACTTGTACAGAGCAGTGAAAATAAGTACTTATATTATCTCCAACTTGTCAGAAAAGCAAATAAAGAGATCTATAGTGCTGTCATCTTTGCCTAATTTAGTTGTTGAGGTTTGATTTAGTTGAGTTGGTAGGGATTTAGACATTAGACATTCCTTTGGCATATTTTTCTAGGCTACATGCAATTAAAATCTTAGTGATATTAAGAGATATTATAATACAACAAAAACTTGCCTGTGCAAATTATTTTTAAATTAAAATATGCAGAGTAATATGAAATGATAAAGATATCAGATTCTGAATCAGTTTTAGGCATAGGAACGATAATTATTTTGAGTTTTGTCAAAAATATCATACATATTGTGAACCCTACAGAATAGAAGCAAACTGCAAATAGTTCCTGATAAGTACAGCAAAGGGTTAGTAGTATAGGATGTGAAACTCTAAGAAAACTCATAAGTTTTTAGAGAATAAGGCTACTGAAACTGAACAATTTATAAAAATACAGGTTTGAGAGTTTAACCCTTAAATAATTTGTATGAATCTGAGAGAACATTTTTCCTCTTTCAGAAGAATATATACAGTGAAATATTTAATAATTTTAATTAATAATAATTAATAATTTTTGTAGCAAATGTGTGCAGGGAAAATGCTTGCTACAGATCTTGTACTAATTATCACATTATGAGAATGGATACTAACTTAATCAAACTGTAACATAATGGCTTCACTCCTCCATAACCAGAGTGACTGGATCATGATGTTTCAAACCAATATTGCCATTAAAACCTTCAAGAACCTGAACCGACCTTCGTTAATTGACAGTGATACTTAGAAAAATTAGCAGTAGAAAGGAAGAAATTAAAAGCAGCCTTAGTAAGTTCTCTCAAATAAAAATAAAATAATTCCATAGAAACCAACCCATTCTAATATTGCATATGCATTTATTAGAAAAATGTCACCAGCTCTGTTTTTCCTCAAAGGGGTATGACAAGTATAGGATGTGACTATTTGCATTGTTCTAGTGACACATCTGCAGAATGTCAGCTGTCTTTGGATTCTTTATTTATTTTACCTATCACAAACAATAGAAAAACTCCAATTTAAATGATAATGCAATAAATATGTATGTACAAAAACAGTAACAAAAATAAAATGTGAGATAAAACAAATTTTTAAAGTATGGGCAGGATTTACAATGATCTGGCATGAATTAAGGTTAATTTTATAGATATCTCTTTAAGTAGGGAAGTACAGAAAGAGGAAGGGAATTCAGTAAAGAATGAAAGCTAAAGAAAAGGGAAAGTCTAGGAGTAGAATAATGAAGCAAAGATTGCAAATGGTTAGATCTATTAGGAACACAATAATTTAGAGGATAAATTAGAAAAGGACAGCCAGAAAGAGATTTAAGCAACAAATTTAAGAAGGATAAACCATGTTTATTTGGACTGACAGTAAAAGTGTCCTAGGTAAGAGAAGGGAGTATAGTATTATTAGAATCTTGGTAGAAAGAAGAGACTCTGGTTTTCACTATTTTGAGGTTTAAACTCTGCCTAAGGAGGAAAGGTGAGTAACAGAGGATAGATAGGAGAGAAGTAGGATAAAAGAGGAAGGAGGAAAAGTACAAGGAAAGAGCCTTAAGGGTCAGTAATATCAGTGGAAAGATAAACAATGCCTACAAGGGACATTGTCAAAATTAATCAAATAAATACATTAACTTAAATTTATAATTTAAGGGATGCTAAAGAAAAGATTTCAGCCTATTCTTCATCTATAGGAAGTAAATATCTAAGTCAATTCACTATACAGCTCGATCATCTTGGCATGTTCTTCCCAAGAAATCAACCTTTAACCCTCTTAGTGCTATCCTTCTTCCTGGGGTACTGGCGAGAAATGTGGAGGGTATTTTAATAAAATGTAGCAACTAAGAGGAAAAAAAAACAATATAAAGCTATTATTTTACATATCTATATGGAGTTTTTTTTTTAAATTGATTAGGTTAAATTAGTTAATAATGATAATTTTTTTTTACGTTTACTGAAATACAAATGTTATTATTTAAATGTCATAAAGTTGAACAAAAATTTTTTTCTAGAGCCGATATATCGGCCCGCCGCACTAAAAGGGCTAAACCCTTCCGCTTAGGTAATACATATCTCTTACAAACCTGAAGAGAGCCATTCCAAGGAAAAGAAAACATTTGAAGTTTGAATATCTCTGAGTACTCCAAATATTGTCTCATTGAAGCTAATAATTAGGAAATTAAGACTCCAAAGAAACCAGAGTGGTCATGTAATAAGTATTCAAAGTGTAGAAGAAATTAGCATTCTTAATTTAAATATATATTCTATAAATACAATTAATTCTAATTCATATGCTAAGTAATTTTATAACACTAAAAGATACAGGAAATGAATGACTAAGATAATTGCACTATAGGATTCCCTATTGATGTTAGTAAGAAAATTTCACATTGATAATTTTATATAATTATGATTAAGTCCTTTAAAATTTCAAAGCACATGATTACTGTTACCCCTGTTATTGTTCATTATTTGATTCCTAGATTTTGGGAATGATACTTAGCAATAAAAAGTCTAAAGTAAAACTTAAACTGAATTTTCTCACACATTCAACAACAACATAAGCAGGTGGGTATGAAATTTGTCTGACATGTCTATTTTTGAGACGAATGCTAGGTTTGGCAAAGCCATCTTCTAAGTTTTAATATAAATTCTAATTAACCATTTTCCCAACGATGATTGTAAAACAATGAATAGTGGAATTTTAGTCCTTTGTGTTGCAATATTTTAGCTCACTAGATGGTATATATCACAAGGAATATTTTTTGCAGTTCTCCAAGATGTTACCAGGAATTCATAAAGTTTATAATGCAATAATTACTTGGATAGCTATGGATATTATTAATGTAATATATATGCTAATTTTTTTTTTCAGTGGAAAATATCAAACTGGTGAAGGAAGATGGTGATTTTATCTAATCTTGAATAACCTCTGCTACATAATTGTAATTTCTGGAATAGAATTCTAGACTATGATTTTCAAGTTGTTTTTTATTGTTAATTAATCTTAGTAAGTGATATTTGGTGGAACTCCAACTTCAAAATAACATACAATGATGTGCTTTGTACTATTCCACAAAGGTAATTGTGAAAACCTTAGTAAAACAGTATAAATCACATTATTGTAAGTAATTTTTTGATATTGGCCTAAGACTCCTGTGACTTAAGACAAATTAAAGCATCACAAATAAAAATTTTCCTTCATCTACCAATTCCAGTGGATTTTCCAACTCAGGATCCATGGGAATGTCCAAAAATCTGTGTTCATGGAGAATAAAAAACACTTATAATAATTGTTAACTACTAGGTGAAATTATTATGAATAATAATAGTAGCAGTAATAATTCACAAAGGCATAATCTAAAGCTAAGAAACAATTCATTTCCCTCATCATTAACAAACACAGGTTTTGGAGAGGGAATGATGCTTCCTATTTTAGATGAGGAGTATGATCATTGAAAACACATCATCATCAACATAAGGCAGCTGAAATGATTTAAGATTTAATTGATTTGAATACCTTTATTTAATTAACAGTAAATTTCAATCTCATTTAAATGGCTAAATGACAACTAATTTCACAAATATAATATTTAAAAGTAGAATTATAATATAAGAAATGGGGCTGATACTTTTCTCAGATATAAATTAAAAACGTGACAAATCAGTAAAAAAGCTAAACATTGAACACACTTGTACAGAGCAGTGAAAATAAGTACTTATATTATCTCCAACTTGTCAGAAAAGCAAATAAAGAGATCTATAGTGCTGTCATCTTTGCCTAATTTAGTTGTTGAGGTTTGATTTAGTTGAGTTGGTAGGGATTTAGACATTAGACATTCCTTTGGCATATTTTTCTAGGCTACATGCAATTAAAATCTTAGTGATATTAAGAGATATTATAATACAACAAAAACTTGCCTGTGCAAATTATTTTTAAATTAAAATATGCAGAGTAATATGAAATGATAAAGATATCAGATTCTGAATCAGTTTTAGGCATAGGAACGATAATTATTTTGAGTTTTGTCGAAAATATCATACNTCTCACTTCTTCTCAGTGCTTATTTTTTTGCAGTTCACAAGATTTATTTCATCTTTTACAAATCCCTTTCCTTTTTATCTAAGCACACTATGACAATCCACTCATCTCCAGAGGATGTAGAAGTACTAACTGAAAACATTTGCCGATTATGAAATATAACTCAAAAATGTCAAAATTTCTCCATCGTTGTTCACAAAATCAATTACTTTATGTAATCTGTTATTTAAAACAGTATAATTGTCAAAGAGATAATTTAATTTGACAGACCAGAAGAATCCCTTATTTAATTCATTTGTGAAGTAGGTTTTCTAAACTAATATGCAACAGATCATACTTTTTTAGAATATTTTGAATATTCTCCAAATAAGAATAAGGTCAAGTGATGAAACACAGAGTAGCATGGATTTTGTCTCACTGCCAAGCCACCACCAATATTTTGTACCACTTTTTCCATGCTGGGATTTTCTAAGACCCTCTTAGAAGATAAAGGTCAGCCCCAGGATTGGATTATCCTGAAGCAGGGATGGCAGAACTTTTGTAGCTAAATTACCATATTTGGTTAATATTGGCACATAGGTCCATGAAGGACCTATATGTGCCAATTTGACAGACCAGAAGAATCCCTTATTTGTGAAGCTTAGCAAGTATTTTTCTTTAGCGTGTATTCTATTATCATCTATTTAATTATATCCATGATGAGATGAATAAGTCTTAATTAACATAAATAATCATTAATTATCATTACCAATGACCCGATTTCCAGAACATAATCCACATTTATTACATAGCAAAAACAGTGCTATCAGAGTTCCACAGGCATAAAAAATTCTATTTTAGGCCACCTTTGGCATACATGCCATAGACTCGTTACCACTCTCTTAAGGGATTTCTTAAGTTATATTAAGATAGGGTGCACACACAACTGCATTCTCTAAACTTGACCAAAGACAATGGCTTGAGTTGTTCCCCTGTTTTATTGCCGATTTCTCCACTTCCTTTCTTGAGTATTTCCATTATTATTCACAAGATATGTTACTATGTGTATTAGCCTTTCTATAGGAAGGCCATCTCCTTACATTTGTTGTTGTCTCTGTTCTCAAAAGGGGATCTGAACCCCCAAACCTTGGCTGCACATCCGCACAGCACATCTTTAAAATGCTCAAAACAATTATAAGTCTGCTTGAAAATTGATACGATTTTCACTTTGAAACATCCTCTTGATACTGGTGTCAAGTAATTGTATTTTTAACACATAAAGATTATTTACATGGTTTCTCATTTCCTCATGTATCATCAATGTTTAAAGATTCTTTGACATTTATGTGTCTCTGACACATCAAATTAAATAAAATTATAACGTTACTTTATCATATTCATCCATGCACACATTCTCTATATTCAGCAATGGAGCACCATTCTTCAACTCTCTATTAACTAATTTTTGTTCAGCCATTATCACCTGAGTTTTACTTTAATGTTATCCATTTTAAGGTTATTACCTTTTTGGTAAATATTTGATAGAGGTACTCCAGCTAAAAAAAATCATAGCTCAAACACCAATTATCGTACGTTTCTAATTCATACACTGTTATTTCGAGCAAAGATATCAAATATTTACACAATTTAGAATCATTTGAATGTGAACAGCACCTCAGTTCTTTAATTATAGTTCAAGGTCTAAATTCTTTTTTTTTAAACAATTAGCTCCTCCATTCTACCATGATTTTGGGTCATTAAATTGGGTACAAATGGACCACCTGCTTGATGATTAATGTCTTCACAGTATCATCGACCTGAACATGCTAACAAGAAGGTAAATATTTGATAGCTATCAAATATTTACCCTAAATTGTCTTTGAAGGAGGGGATAAATGCTGTAATTCAGAATTAGGATCTTTACTTACACACTCGCATAAGTTCCATGTTTCAATGGTAGATGGCAGATATGTTTCATTAACTAATCTTTCGCATTAGCTGTTACCTCCTGGTGGGAAATTTTGGATTTAGAGTAACCAAGTTCGTTAACGAATTTCAATGAAGTTCATTTAAAAACGTTAACTGTCATCTCAATTGCATAAAGAATTAATATTGCGCAAACGTAACGGTTGAAATTATGGCTGTATTTGGAATGGGTAAAAATAGGTGAGAAAAATGAAAACAGTAACTTGTTAAGGAATGCCGACGGTATTATTTGTGATTCTACGAGAAGAGTGAATATCCTATGCGACTTTTAGCTTCGCGTGTTCTACTCGTTAGCGACAAAGTTTATTT
>KZ308129.1:438657-545731 GCA_000376725.2 Ladona fulva
AGCCCTGGATATTACTTTTAAATAGAATAAGACAGTTATGTAATTAGTTGCTTTCTAAGGATTATATGCTGCTATATTTGCTTTTTTACAGCAACTCTGACTTATGGTGGAACAGAAAACTTATGACAACTTCAAAAGAAGCATTCAATGTATAGAAGCTACTGCTCAAGAAAAAGAAAAATAGTGACTTTTGAGTTTTAATTCCGAATCCACCCAAGTTACTGAAATGTCTCACTTCTTCTCAGTGCTTATTTTTTTGCAGTTCACAAGATTTATTTCATCTTTTACAAATCCCTTTCCTTTTTATCTAAGCACACTATGACAATCCACTCATCTCCAGAGGATGTAGAAGTACTAACTGAAAACATTTGCCGATTATGAAATATAACTCAAAAATGTCAAAATTTCTCCATCGTTGTTCACAAAATCAATTACTTTATGTAATCTGTTATTTAAAACAGTATAATTGTCAAAGAGATAATTTAATTTGACAGACCAGAAGAATCCCTTATTTAATTCATTTGTGAAGTAGGTTTTCTAAACTAATATGCAACAGATCATACTTTTTTAGAATATTTTGAATATTCTCCAAATAAGAATAAGGTCAAGTGATGAAACACAGAGTAGCATGGATTTTGTCTCACTGCCAAGCCACCACCAATATTTTGTACCACTTTTTCCATGCTGGGATTTTCTAAGACCCTCTTAGAAGATAAAGGTCAGCCCCAGGATTGGATTATCCTGAAGCAGGGATGGCAGAACTTTTGTAGCTAAATTACCATATTTGGTTAATATTGGCACATAGGTCCATGAAGGACCTATATGTGCCAATTTGACAGACCAGAAGAATCCCTTATTTGTGAAGCTTAGCAAGTATTTTTCTTTAGCGTGTATTCTATTATCATCTATTTAATTATATCCATGATGAGATGAATAAGTCTTAATTAACATAAATAATCATTAATTATCATTACCAATGACCCGATTTCCAGAACATAATCCACATTTATTACATAGCAAAAACAGTGCTATCAGAGTTCCACAGGCATAAAAAATTCTATTTTAGGCCACCTTTGGCATACATGCCATAGACTCGTTACCACTCTCTTAAGGGATTTCTTAAGTTATATTAAGATAGGGTGCACACACAACTGCATTCTCTAAACTTGACCAAAGACAATGGCTTGAGTTGTTCCCCTGTTTTATTGCCGATTTCTCCACTTCCTTTCTTGAGTATTTCCATTATTATTCACAAGATATGTTACTATGTGTATTAGCCTTTCTATAGGAAGGCCATCTCCTTACATTTGTTGTTGTCTCTGTTCTCAAAAGGGGATCTGAACCCCCAAACCTTGGCTGCACATCCGCACAGCACATCTTTAAAATGCTCAAAACAATTATAAGTCTGCTTGAAAATTGATACGATTTTCACTTTGAAACATCCTCTTGATACTGGTGTCAAGTAATTGTATTTTTAACACATAAAGATTATTTACATGGTTTCTCATTTCCTCATGTATCATCAATGTTTAAAGATTCTTTGACATTTATGTGTCTCTGACACATCAAATTAAATTAAATTATAACGTTACTTTATCATATTCATCCATGCACACATTCTCTATATTCAGCAATGGAGCACCATTCTTCAACTCTCTATTAACTAATTTTTGTTCAGCCATTATCACCTGAGTTTTACTTTAATGTTATCCATTTTAAGGTTATTACCTTTTTGGTAAATATTTGATAGAGGTACTCCAGCTAAAAAAAATCATAGCTCAAACACCAATTATCGTACGTTTCTAATTCATACACTGTTATTTCGAGCAAAGATATCAAATATTTACCCAATTTAGAATCATTTGAATGTGAACAGCACCTCAGTTCTTTAATTATAGTTCAAGGTCTAAATTCTTTTTTTTTAAACAATTAGCTCCTCCATTCTACCATGATTTTGGGTCATTAAATTGGGTACAAATGGACCACCTGCTTGATGATTAATGTCTTCACAGTATCATCGACCTGAACATGCTAACAAGAAGGTAAATATTTGATAGCTATCAAATATTTACCCTAAATTGTCTTTGAAGGAGGGGATAAATGCTGTAATTCAGAATTAGGATCTTTACTTACACACTCGCATAAGTTCCATGTTTCAATGGTAGATGGCAGATATGTTTCATTAACTAATCTTTCGCATTAGCTGTTACCTCCTGGTGGGAAATTTTGGATTTAGAGTAACCAAGTTCGTTAACGAATTTCAATGAAGTTCATTTAAAAACGTTAACTGTCATCTCAATTGCATAAAGAATTAATATTGCGCAAACGTAACGGTTGAAATTATGGCTGTATTTGGAATGGGTAAAAATAGGTGAGAAAAATGAAAACAGTAACTTGTTAAGGAATGCCGACGGTATTATTTGTGATTCTACGAGAAGAGTGAATATCCTATGCGACTTTTAGCTTCGCGTGTTCTACTCGTTAGCGACAAAGTTTATTTTAAGTACTCACTCTTTACTGTAACGATCCGGGATCTTAGAAAACGCAAGTATTAGATTGATTCCTCGGTGTTGCAACTCATCACTGGATTCTAGGAACGCAAATGCTGATGAAACGTGAGTCTAATTAACATCGCCCTCCTAAAAATAATATTTACCTCTGGGAAAGTTAAAATATGAGGAGAAATTCATAACGAAAAAATACTTGAACTGTAACAAACAAACTTCTATGGAGGAGCATGCTCAAACGGGGCAAGGAGAGAATTAATTTGAGAATGTGACTGAGACGTGAGAATTCACGAACATTTTCAAATATAACTATCGATGGTACTTAACATTTCCAAAATCTGAAAGCGATTGATATGGACCTAAAGGACGCGGGGTTTTTATTGGGTAGTAATTTACATGGAGAATTTTAGTTCTGACAATGATAACTTTTATAAATTGTATAGTATTTAAGTTATCTGTTCAATTAAATTTAAGACAATAAACCGTTCCACCAGTTAAATGGATGAATTCACTGAATGGCTTCATACATTCCAATAATGTACCTACGAATTGATGATCCTTTCTCATTACACAAATGGACATGAAGCCATAGCCCAATGAATCCCATCTAAGTTAGCTCAATAAAGACGTTTGTATTGTATATAATAGGTTTGATAGTCTTACTCTCAGCATTTTTTTCTGTCCCTTTCTTTTTGTATACCTTACTGTTTGATAATACTTTTGGTTAGATATTCGGTTCCCAGATAGCCAAAAGAAGCTGCACGTTCTCCTTTGGTGGAAGCGGTCCCGGTTTCGATTCCCGGAGGGGACTCAAGTGCGAAACGACCTCGGTTGACAAAGCACTTTTAACAATACTATACTGTTTGTTCCTTATGTTACGATATTATTATTTTATTTTTTTTACTCCCTATCTAAAATGCCACTCTACAATGTGTACATCTATGTACAATATCCCCTAAAGCAACGAAAATATCACAATCGATGGTATTATCAAAGCTGTTGATCAATGAAAAATCTATTTTTGGTAAGATTCGTTCTTAAAAACATCGTGAGTTCTTCATTTTTTCGGGAGCGAAAAGCTTGGTGGGAAATACGAAAGTGTAATAAAATCAATTACCAAAAATGCCCAATAATCTCTTATAATAATAAGGAACACAGAAGGAGAAATTTCCTATGAGCAAACACTATAACGTTACGATATCAGTTCAATTCATTTAGTGAAAAGTTCTCTTTAGGTAGCTTATTAGGCTCTTTTTAGATAATTTCGCATGTCTACGCCAAAACGACCACTTTGATTCCAAAGTACATATTTTTCTTTGTCGTGAACACGGAGAAAATATTTACTCTTACTGTACATACTTATGACCATATAACGCTAACATTAATAAAAATAACATTGCAGTTTTACGAACAAGAATTGCTTAACTTATAAAACGCCTATGTATCTGATACCTTTTAATACAAACAGAATAGAGTCTGATCCAGCGTTAGTGTCTCTACTGTTTCATTACCTTTTAGTACTCGTCCATCCTTCATATCACTGGTAAAAGTATATGTTCTCGATTTAAAAAGAGATCGTTTATCGACATAATTTAGTAAAACAAAACATATGTTTTTATAACAAACAATCGATATTTTAGAAAATTTTAAGAGAAACCTGGTTCGAGTAGGGAAAGGTAGGTAGTTCTCCACCCACGGGGAATCGAACCCGAGACCGATTTCACCAAAGGCGAACACGCAACCCACTTGGCTATCCAGGAGGCCCCGTAATAAATAAGCAGCAAAATATTCATATTTGAATTAATATCTTGAAGAAATTGATTCACTGCTAATTATATCAGGAAGTGCCTAGTGGGCTTGAGCTACATTATTATTATGAACTTGAAATTTCAAATGTGTATCCGCTTTGGACCGGAAAAGAACGACCTTTGCCGTCACAGTTTAAAAGATGGAGATGACTCTTTCTATTTTTTTATTAATTATTTTTGGCAGTCCCGTTGCAACCAGATCATTCCTGCCGCCCACACCGGCTAAGGAGACCCGTTTCTTTTCGCCCACTATCCAAATTAAATTCCTCTCTGAAAACTACGGAGCCTTGAATATGTGTCCTTGAACGTTATAATTTTGAGAAAGAGCAGTTAGGCTGTTATGAACTGTTCCAGATACTTGACATGGGAGCATCGAGAATGAATAAAAATCGATCGTGAGTAATTATGCGGATTCATTGTCCGTTTAAAGTAGTTCAGGAGTTGTCGGTCCTTTGATAGATACGTACATGCATACGACTGGTTCTTTTAAAACTTATCTCTTGCAATGGGAAACCTTCCGGTGTGTATAACATCTAAATATATTGTGGCGAATAAAGCATTTGACACACCTGTATACACTACTAAACTAAGTATACGACTGTATTAGGTATTTCGTAACATAAAAGAATAATATTTGACGTTTAAATTAGCTGGACGAAGCTATTGATAACCATTGCTATTATGAATAACGAATAAAATTTTTCTTCGCGCATAAATGCCTTAAGAAATCCATGATATCAAAGCGAATCGCAAATTCGAATTGATTTATTGGATAATAGCTGAAGCGCCTGTTGATTCTTAACAAGGAAAATATGAAAATGTATGAGCTTGATTTGATTGAAGAAAGGAACAGAGAACACGAACAAATCAAAACCACAAACGCCAAGCACAAAAAGCCAAACTCAAACCACTAGCTACAAAAATGGTGACTCAGAAAATAGAACCAAGTAGAAAGTTTGGAAGAAAAGTATGAAGCGAAGGAGACAAACGAAGGTTATGAAAAATAAAACGAAGGAAGATTCAAACTGTGAGTGCACTATGGATTAATATGAGAGTGAATGTGGTGTGTGTAAATGACTTTGAGTGAATGACTGGTGAACAAAAGAAAAAAATCAAGCGGAGACCACAAACGAAAATTGAAATAGAACGAAAAGAAATCCGAACAAAAGCAATGAAGGCCACCCAATTCACCCAAAATAAAGTTTCCCTCCCCTACTTTCCCCGTGATGCGATAACAGACAGACAGATAGACGGACATAGTTATTTTAAATAGGTGTTTTGGACTTGGTATCACTTTCTAATTACAATATCTACGACTTAAAAGAAATTATTTAATATACAGAAAATTTTATTTAATGTCCCTTACAGATTTATTCTAAGTATAGATTTGGAATATACGAACAACTGTTTTTTAGGATTTAATTCCAGAAGAATCGAGTTTTGAGATGAAAAATTGCCAATTGCTAAACAGCAGTTACGATCCATAATTGAATATCGATAAATGATTTCCTCCAAGGAATAATTCTATTAGGACTAAACAAAAATAATTTAGTTTATCGTAGAAAATGCGCAAAGTATTTCGGTTTTCATAAATTCTATTAAGAATTTCATATAATTGTACATAGTTATACATTTTATTATAAGTTAATAAAAGTGATACTTATAACCCTGACTCTCAGCGTGCTATTCTTATGACAGTTACTGGCACTATAACGTCCTGCATGACAGAAAGCATAACTCAGACATGAAAACAGTTTTGGCATCCGGAATCCACTTCACCCTGAAGTTGGATAAAACTCTACTTTTGTCGGAAGGTGTTTTTGAGTGCAAAATTCTGCTTTAAGTGGTGAATAGAGAAGTCGGAAAACTTCGATATGACATACGACATTTGAAGGCAATATAGTTCCAGCGGCCGCCATCAGAAAGACGAGTTACGGTGGTGAATTAGAATTAAATTAAAATTTGTGGAAATTGAAATACTTTATGCATTTCCTTTCACGGTAAATGAAATAGCTAGATTCCATGAAGCAAAGACTGGAGTAGACGATCAACGAATGACTTCTATTTCAGAACCCTCTAAGAGTGAGATGACAATTTATATCTTCCAATATATACAGTGTAACGTGGATGATATAAGAGCATCAACATAGAATGTATTTCCAGTCAGAAAGAAAACGAATTACCAAATGTATTTCGGAGCAATCGAAGTTGAACGGAAGAGAGAAATGAACTTCATTTTCCATATATTAGCGATTAAGCCCTTTCTGAAAGCCGTGATCGTATAGTGGTTAGTACTTTGCGTTGTGGCCGCAACAACCCAGGTTCGAATCCTGGTCACGGCATGGGTCATTTTTTTTAACGTGTCCTTTTCCTTGCAAACGACATCTTATACGTTAGGTAAAATATTTACAGTGATAACAAAGGCAATCCGTATTTATTTTATTTATAATTTAGTAATAGTTTGTGAAACTTTGATACAAAATTGGAAACAAAATTACGAGTTTGTCAAAGAGTAATACCCCAAATTTTTTTTTTCAGCCAAAACCAATGCCAGTAATTCGAAATTGTAGGTTCGGATTTTTTTGTTTCCCTCATGCATGGTTTCATTTTTTCCTGCAGATAGCATAGTTGTAGGAAGCTTTCAAATGTAGCCTGACAGTGATTAGACGAATCAGACGAATTAAAATAACAATTTATTCATAACGTTGGTGGTATGAACCTATTCGTTATATGAAAATTGATGAGATCGTTAAATCTTTAGCTTGGATCGTTTCTTTACATCCGTAAATATGGAAGATGATGATGACGTACGTCTAAATGTTTTCTAACTGTCAATGAATATGTTATGTGTTGCAGTAAAATTCTTTTATTGAGCGTGGAGCAATGTAGTTTGTACTACGATCCTTTGATTATTTCCGTCAAATTCTTTTGTTGTAGAGGTATATACTCTCCGTATATCTTTTCATTCACTTTCTTGGAATGTAACGGAATGTAAAAGTATTGCCTTGTAGATATTAAACTCTCAAACGGTTGGATTATGATTGGGTTAATGTTTTTATTTTCCTATTTTTACTCTCAAAGACTTTAACTTCGCTTGTTAAGGTTTCATTATGTCTTCTAAAACTCGAATTTCCCTAAAAACTAAACTAAGATCTGACAATTAAAAGATAGGATAAAAAAAAAGTTTCCAACTTTCCCATTGCCCCTCTGAGAAATCCATGTAACATTTTTACATTGAGCTCAGTAAACTGTAGGACAAATTTTAGTGAGGATTGCCACACGTAACTGTCCTGTTAACATTTTTTTGACACGAATAGAATACTTATTTGTTCATCTGCTTGAGGATGATAAATAGCTTTTCAAGAGGATCAGAAATATACTGCGTGTTCCGGCAAGTTACCTACCTCTAAAAGAGAAGACATTCTTTACATACTGCTTGGATTGTACTATTCACTGAAAAACGTTGTTTATCCCAGGGCTTTGTGTCCCTGATATTGTTTGAGATACTAATTTTTAACTAGTAATTTTTAATACACTATATACCTTTGGGCGCATACTGAAAGATGGTTATGGATACGTGAGATAGCAGTATCCAAGTATATTTTGTAACGACCTTATAACGAAATTCCTTCAACAAGAACCTTTTAAGAATATTTTGAATTTATGTCGTAAGAACCACTAACTGGCTTGGTTGAACATTAAGAAATCGGGCCGAAAGAATTAAGGAGACGTACCATCATCAATTAGATATAGGAGGGTAGGATTGAGGGAGAATTCGGATCCAAGAATCGTCGGACGGTAGATAAGAAAAATTAAGCATTGTAATAATCATATTAACATTAAGATTTCTCTTAAGGCATTAAATTTTCCAAATTCAACTAGAGTGCTGAGAATGTAGACCAAATTGTTTATATCGTACGGGAAACAAAGGAATTCTTAATAATAACCTCGAGATAGGAAACTGAAATAAAACGCTTTAAATAATGAATTTGTTTAATTTTTAATATACATATGTTTCGTGTAGTTAAAAAGTTGCGAATAAATTTCTATTTTCACTGTAACTTATTGCGACAACATTCAAGATTTTCGTTGTTGTTAACCAAAAAATGCTAGGAAAAATTCTCAACTACTTTAAATAATAACTTGTTATAATTAATGATATTAAGGATAACTCTTAGTTTAAACAAAAAATAACATAAAATAGCGAATAATACTCAATAAACAAATATAGTACTCTGAGTTGCATTGGATGATTATTTATTCTTTTACTCCGCTAATATGTGAGATAAAAATGTCCACGTAGGGTCTAAAATTACTGTGGAATAAGTTTATAACACTTATAGCCGGAATATAACATGATAATTGCTAAAAGAACATAATAAGACTGCCGAATAGGCAACGTGACAGAATTCTTAGTGACCGTGGCGTTCAGCCGGGCCATGCCGCGGGATCGAAAAAGCCATCGAAATCCCAGGGTAGCAGGTGAATCGAAACAGTTTCTTCACATTCTACGTCTACGTATAAGAGACTCGATAGCTTGGCGCCGTTTTCCTAGTTGCTTTCCTCACTTTATCTCAAACATTGGCTGAAAAAGGTGTCCGCCATTTTGTTGCGTCAAATGAGCAAGGGTCCATATCTGAGCACAAAACTATAACGAATCAAAAGATCAGAAACCATACTAAAATATGGCATAATCGGTTTTTCCATCAATTTCCTTTAATTACGTCTGCATCGCAGCAAACTTGAATGTTTTTCAGAAAAATCCGAGAACATTCTTTCCTGTGAACATTTCTCAAGTTTGACACCCTGTATCTTTTTGACGCGCACAAATAACGAAAAACAAAAGACAGAACAAAATTCAATCTTTTCTGAATACCTTTGCGAAGTTTCAAGTTCCTCACTCTAAAAAACCATTTTTGGCCTCTTGGCCAGCTTTTTTCGATTCTAGCCCACTGTGCAGCGCCCGAATATCTCCCGTTTAAAATGCACGGGCCAATGCATTTTAAATGGTGTCTTCATAATGGTGAATCAAGTATAGTAAACTCGCTCAGTGTGTTTAAGGCTAGACAGACCGTCAGTGTTGCTACAGATTCAGCGACCGATAAAAATAAACTCTGGGATGAAAAAACCATCGCATTAACTATTGCAGTATCTATAAATGTATTGATAGCACCGTAAACAGTTTTCTCGATGGTCCAGTGAGTAGCGATTTCTTTTCCATTTCTCTGATTTTTATTTTGCCATTGAGAATCAACGGGAAGTTGGGCTAGTTATTTTATGTAAGTGACTGGCATCGCTAAGGTAAATATAAACGTGATGGTGATTATTATTGTAGATCATTTTTCCTTTCCACAATCCCACGTATCAAGTATCCGTGGACACTTCAGAAGCGTAAAAAAATCATCACCGTTAGGCAATAAGTATCAGGAAATATCCTCCGCTAATGTATCCACTGGTCTTTTTATGAACCACTTTTGAGGTAACGGAAAGGCTCTTGTGGGTTGAGTGTCCGGCGATAGGGAACGAAGTCGAATCCCGAGCACTTCCCTTTTCAAGCGCACGAAAGAGCAAAGGGGGAAGAACGGGTCCCAATGTCACGAGGGGTCGTCGAACCCTCAGCTGGATTTCATTATGCACGTGAGTGAGAACGTGAGGTGGTTGCCATTCCGGTCTTATGCGTCCAATCGGATCTCCAGGGACGGTCGTGTTGACGCCCGCATTTGGACCCCTCTCCAGAACTGATGAAGGCCTTATGAAATGCAGCCCTCTCATACCGTGGAATTGGCAGCTGTATTTTATTACGAGATAGCCAATTGCAAATGAGGAGATAGTTGAAGTTAAGGGCGGTGGTACGTTTATGTGTTAAAACCAAATTATGTTGCACGTTCCGATCAATAAAGGAAGAAAGTGAAGGACGCCAAGGACTGATGGGTTTAATAATCGTTTCTTAACATAGGAGTAAAGGAATGAAATATTTTATTTTCAGATGTCATCAAGCCCTTACCAAAAACAAATTAGGTGCTTGGACAAAGATGTAAAAGTTCCTATTAAAAGGTGAATGTATATAATTAATACTACTCTATTTAATCATAATTTTTTTATAATAATATATATATGATGTAGATAATGTATAGTAATGGTGACTCATTATATCTTGGTAAATTGATAAAAGTTTTGCTTGGGAAGTTATGCTCACTTTGGAAGAATTCGTAAAGATTAACGTTATAAGGTTATGCTTGAGATGCGCGGCAATAAATATCATAGAATGCATTTAATATAAAGTGTAAATATGTTAGTTACATATCAACTATTTTCTAATGTTTAAGAGTTGATGTAAAAGTGTTAATGCTGTCACCTGACATTTGTCATATAGTAGCAAGATTAAAATAAAGTGACACATAGCAAGCTACGGTTTGAAGACGATGCAGTGATACTGACCGAAAAGGATAATTGACAAAAATTTCTTTATTGGATAAAAGAGTGAGGAATGAATGCTGCGAAATGGATTAAAATTAAATCGATGTTTTGAAGCCAATAAAGGCCAGGACAATTCAAGTAAAATTCAATTAAAACGACTCGATGAATTCAGCTGCTCCAGAAACAAGATCGCCAGCGATGGAAGTCGCAAGAGAGAATTCTTTTGTAAATTTCATTCCTTGACGAAAGTTCAATCCATTGTGGAGATTCAAAAGGAAGGAAAAAAGTAAACTCCGTTAAATTTTCATGATTTCATTAGCAAATACGCCCGGTTTCGATGTCATAGGACCATTTTCATGTGATAATCTTCAGGTACAAGAACATGAAAGGACTACAACTCACGCGAAACGGAAATTCCATTAAAAAAAACCAAACTATTGTGAACAGCGATGTACTATACAAGCTTATCTGCAGGGATAGAGTTCATAAAACGAGCATATAGATATATCAAAAGGCAAGTAATGAGAGAGGCTCTGAAAAACTTAAATGGGAAAATAAAATAAATCCGGCACATAACGAGGCCGATGGTATGCTGAAGAATGTGTTACAGTGTAAGGCAATAGCGTATTCGAGGGAGGAAAATACGACCCCCTTCAAAGCCAATATTAAAGAGCGGTTTTGGTGTTCCACTTACACTTTACAAATATCTACTAAAATTTCTATTCAGATTAACAAAGACAAAAAATTGTTAAGCCAAAAATGTCTTCCTAGAGTAAGAATAATTATTCTCAAAAAAGTTTCCTGCTCCTTTATGTAAGTGCCTGCATTTCATTAGAAAGGTGGAAGAGAAGGTTGTAAATGAAGGACTGGTTGAATTAAGGAATACAAGTAATAGTCATTCCTGTTGTTAGACATTATGTGGGAAGGAAGTGAATTGGATATGATGGCTGCGATAAAATCTGTGACTTAGTTTAATAATCACAAATATCATTCACTTTATGCAGTTGCACGCAATTCACAGGCTTATTTGCAATTACGAATTACGGTTTTCTTTTATACCTCTTTTGTTGCGCCTTGAACTTCATTTATAGCATCACTGACATCTGTAATCCTCGGTAGTATAGTGGTAAGTATCCCCGCCTGTCACGCGGGAGACCGGGGTTCGATTCCCCGCCGGGGAGAATTTTTTGAATAAATCCTTGGGAAGGCATTTTTTCCAAAATTTACTTTTCTAATGAACACACCTCAAAATGCGTTATAAGAGCAGTTCGGTTGCTTGAAATAGTATGTACAATTAACGCCATATCTCTTTCTCATTCGATCATCTTTTGGATAATACGATAGAACAATAAAAGTAAGTTTGGAATCAGATTGATACGAAGTCGAAAATAACAATACCTATTTATTACATTATTACATTAGATAAATTACTAGTAATTGAAACTTATATTTGGTAATCATACTTGGTAAAGCGTTCATGCATTATTTTTTGGTTAAGTTATTTATTAAAGAAAACTTGAGGAAAGAGCTCAATAAATTCTGTTTGGTAAAAATTATCACCATCAAGTCACTGACTGCAGACATCTTAACCAGACAGAGTCGATAAGAAAGAGGAAATGAAATTCATATAGCTGTCAAAACTAATTTATGTTTTGCCGAGAGTTTTTATAATGAAAACATTCGCATTCATTCTGCCATCCATGTCGTCACAGGATTAATTTTTACCCATAATAATTAATCCTAAAGTACCCAAAGCATATAGAGAAAAGAGAAGCTATCATTTCCGAACAATACCCAGAAAAAAAAAGCTAACTATCATGAATACTCTTACTACTGCAGGATAGAGACGACGTTCATTGCGATAAATCCTCAGCCGCTACTACGCATCGGAAGCAAACGTAACAGTCATTAAATGTAGATTGAGGATGAGTCCTTCAGTAACTTACGAGAAGGCGGAGTTGAATATTTACGAAGTCGTCGACCCGTCCACTTGTTTATCTGCGAAGAATAAAGGAAAAAAGTCCTCGGACCTTGGGAAACAAGTTCTCAGATATTTTTGTGGGAGCATCTTTATAAAAAAATATTCGCATCCTTTTTTTCACTGGAAACGGAAGATTTGCCATGACAACCATAGGATGAAAAGGGCGACAATCGGGACTAAAATAATCTTCGACTGATCCTTATTAAAACTCTTTTCGTTACCCACTAAGCCAGATGATGGTATTCATAGAATCAGCAAGTTAAGTTAGCTTAAGAGTAGGCTGACAATACCATATGTAGGAAGTTCTCTCGGGATACCATATGTATTTGAAAAGCGGTATATTTTCTATCTCTAAAACGGGACAATTGTTTTCGATTTAATAATTCTCTGTATTTTGCTTCAGAATCTAATAAAAAATATCACGAGTTTTGGCGAAAGGATTGACGAGACAAAGAGCGTCTTTTGGCGATATGAACGGGAAGGAAAGTATGGTCAGCCTACTTATGGGTAAATGAAAGAACGCACTTTATTTATATTTAGCAATTTTAACATAAATTCCCATGTCGTAACCAGCGAACGCTGGGGTCGGGACTAGATCCCAGGACCTTGACGTTTGTAAGCGAGCTCTTCTGGCTCCTGAAGATGATATCTTAGCTATTAAAATAGGTATTGGAGCCCTCTTAGGAACGGAGTTTACTTATAGAGGTCGTTGGTTTCCTCGATCTGGTCACCGTGGTGGCTTTCGAGAATTCACATAACTGCTTAAAGTGCATTAAATCTGTCTATATTAGCATCCTACTCTGCCTCTAGGTTCGGCAAACTTCCAAGTTACACTGAAGCTCAAACTTACTGAAGATCTGACTTCAGTAGACGTTGCTATTAAATGAAAAATACATGAATAATTACAACTACTAATTCAAAAAACATATTCATAATAATAAGAACAACATGCCATCGGTGAAATAGTATCAGAAGATGTAAGAAAAAGAATGTTGGAACACGGTTGTTAATGAATTAGAGGTTTAAAAACACTCCGTAAGCCGAAATCAATATTGGAAGGCGTGACTTCGTGGAAAGCCATAGTTGAAAGAAAAACTTTGTAAGTTCCACACAGATTTTAATTGGCAACCGGTTTCGTAAGTCTCCTTACATCATCAGATGATGAAACCGGTTGCCAATTAAAATCTGTGTGGAACTTACAAAGTTTTTCTTTCAACTCCGTAAGCCGTCTTTCGGCAAGCGGAACTCGCGCTCAGAGACAAACGGAAAGCTGCGGATTACCGATTTCTTTGAAGGCCAAACGATCATTTCGGAGACAAAACCTCCATCCTCAGAGGGCCTCTACAAAGTAAGTCACTTCCTTCCCAGAAATCGGTAATCCGGAGCTTCCCGTTTGTCTCTGAGCGCGAGTTCCGCTTGCCGAAAGACGGCTTACAGTGGCTTACGGAGTGTTTTTAAACCTCTAAAACATCAGAAGAACTAATCAGAATGTGTTAATCGCATGGAATTGGAAAGTGACAGAAAAACTTCTCCTAGTTATATTTATCAATGACGGATATTTATCAGTCAAAGTTAATAATTTCTTAGAAAAGGCTGTTAAGTTTTAACGAGACCTATTAAATGAAGTATGTGTGCTTAGATGCACTTTGTTTGTTTCTCGTTTCCGTTCACTGATCAATCATCCTAATTACTAATAAGTAAAATATGGACAACTTTCACTATAGTATTAAAAAAGAATAAAAAGTGCGAAAAATAACGACATGACTGGGACTGTGGGATCAGCCGCACGACTTCATCGTGCTAACAAGTTAACCTTTCCTTAATCCTTATAATACTTTTGTTCCACTTATGACAGTGACTATCCGAACGTTGTCATAAAAAATCCCATATTACACTTGCGATATGTCCCATTGCTACCTGGTAGTGAAGTCAGCATCCGACAACAGGGGTTAACCCGTCAAACTTAAAAAGATGAGATTATTTTTTTATATGACTTATAGTAGGTATCAGGGAGGACTAGAAACTCGAGTCCGGAGAGAGGACATTTTCTATCGATACACAGTAGTTGAGATAGATAACTGAGCAGCAACTAGGGTCGTACATCGCGGTATCAATATAAATTATGTCCTTAAACGCGAAAAATCTATATATTACGATTACACAAACATAACTTCCATTTAAGAATCCCCTGTATATGAGATGAAAATTACAATCATGAAATAACAGCAGTAACACGTAAAGTAAGTTCAGTCAAAATGATAACCAACTACTAAATTTATTTCTGAGCAAACGGAGTTGAACGGAGAAAAGTCAAATTCACGTTTTAGTGAAATCTGGCCCTCTTGAAAGCCGTGAACCTATAGTCTTTCCACTGCGGCGGCAGCGACCCAGGTTCTATTCCTGGTAAAACACAGGAATGGGTGAAGCAGGAGGTTTGTTTATCATTATTTTTGTTTTTAAAGTCCTTTGCAGATAGGCCACTTAAAACACGTTTGAGGTATTTGATACTGTAAATAAAAAGTATCGGTAATATTGAAAGTAAACTACCAAAAAAAAGCTATCCTGATGTCCCGGATACCAATCTTTTGAATTAAGTAACAAAAGTAATTTCAAATTTCTAGCTGATAACTTTCAAAACTCTCGGCAGATAAGTTGAATTTTTCCGCTAAAAAAGAAAACATCAAACACGAGAATCTGAATTGCAACTTATCTTTGAATGAATTATTTTAAACCTGTTTTATCGACAATTTCTCATAAAACATATGTTCAGCTTCCGATAATTATCAATCTTTAACTCTTTAGATTCTTAACCCATCTAAAGCACCTCGGAATAACAGTATATATTTTTCTTACCGCTGCTGACGCATTCTGAAATCTGCCCAGAAGCTAAAATATTCAATTTGTGCAGACGAAAGGGGCTATTTTAACATTTTCAGTTCTTATAAGGTCATAATAAAACGAAAATTGATCGCAGATTATTTCCTTAAGTTAAATTTCAATAAACTGAACCTTACCTCTGAGTCCTTCATTCATGTTTTGTTTAATCAGCATTCTAATTTTACCTTTACGTTTTAATTTCATGAATATCCACTCATATCCATGTACGAAAGACAAGTATTATTGCCAGTTTAAATTGAACAAGGAATTATACTGGCAAATGATTAATATAATATAATGTACTAAAACAGGTTCATAAAATAGAGCGATGGTAGTATATGGTAGCTCCCGCTAAGGCTATTGATTCGCACGAAATGAGATTTGATTTCAGCGCGGCCTAAACACGCGGGGAGAGAAATGATTTCGTTTTTCCATTTTTCTTATACTTCCGCTAATTTCCCACCTTTAGTGCAGTATCAAGTCAGTGCTTCTTGAGTGTGTCAGAGAACATATGTGATATTTCAAATATATCTCATTTTACTGATATATTTTATAAAAGCCTAATACTAACGATGTATTACAATACTTTCCATATATTTAGCCCATGTGTCTTCTCATTAGATGCCATCAGCACGTTTGAATTGGTGCGAATTCTTCATACGTTTTTAAGCAATGCTTCTATTTTATTATCGATATTTCTCCTCATTGGTATTGTGCTTGCTGAGATCTAACGGGGTAAGACAATTTTCCCTTATCCCTGTTTAAATTATTTTCACAGCCCCTTGTACGTTCCCAAGGCGTCGAAGGCATTCCTCAGTGGAGGGATTCTGCACAGCCTTGCCAAGGACGACCCATGGAAGACCTTCGCCAGTCGTGTTTATTGTAAAGGAGGAAGACAACGGGGTAATACTTCAGAGTGGGGTTTGTTGTGAATGCGGAAGTCTCTATCGCAGTAAAATTAGGTAAGTTCCAATTTTGGTGTTAAGTGTGTAGCGGCAGTGAATGACAGCAATGTCAGTACAATATTTGACGATAATTTATTATTGGAACTTTTATTATAATTCATTATGTATTATTTTTTACATAACATCGCAAATAAATCCTCGTTCACCAACCTTTCGAATACCTGATTCGACTGTTTCAAATAAATGTGAATCTCTGCACAGCTCGAGTAGATAGATAGCATTGCTAACTCTCCAATAATCGCCGGGAAAATTCCTTTGCAGAAATTTTTTTTTGAATTTCATACCTCCTCCTACCATACCTTTCATAGAGGTATTGAGGTTTGAATTTTCCGACTTGCTCGACTATAAACACCGATCTCGATCCTGTATGACGGTTTGCCTACTAATTTGCTCTTTCGCAAGTTAAATTCTTTCGTAGATTTATCTCAGCGCTACTCCTGCGTATTCAGTTTGTTTCGCCTCGACGTAAAATATTTGGAAACATTTTGTACGACATTAAGAAAAAATACGTTAACAGCTGACTTCTATAATTCCGTCACTATGGTTTCTACAGTGTTGAAACTAGAGCATTTCTAAAAATTTTATTTTAAATAATAATGCTCTTTGGAGACATCAGTTTTAATTAAAACGATTGAATTTAAAATTTAAAAAAATAGCATTAAATAGAGATTTGGCTTCGTCAGGGTTTTGCTGTCAAAATAGAAACTTTTCACATTATCTTTTCTTTCAATGCTAATAAGCAAATAGATCTTCTTAAAACTCTAAATTTTAATGATATCGCTTTTTGAACTTAATTTTTTAAATTAAAAATTATGAATTAAAAATTAAGAAAATAGAGTTGAATAGAAATTTGACTTCAGCAGTGTTCCGTTGTCAAAATAGAAACTTTTTACATAATCTTCGATGTTACAACTAAAAAGATGTTGGATACTTTTAAAAATCTTAATTTCTAAAAATATCGCTTTCAGGAAACGGTCGTTTCAGTTAATTAGTTTGAGTTAAAAATTAAGAAAATAGCACTGTTTTGACTATTGTCCTTACATTATAATGCAGCTGTATATGTATGGATATAATTGTAATGTAGATTGTCATAGCTTAATTATTTACATTGTAGTAATTGACAAGGTTTAATGCAGAAAAGTTTCACTACGTCAGTATATTTATGTAAATCGTTTTCAGAAATATATCAACGTTCTTACATTATGATAAATGAAAAATTAATTTTATCATTTAATTCATTTCAGACAAAGTTTTTTACCGTGAGTTAAATCTTCAATTTCCGTTATTTTCCGTTTTTCAAATTTATTATTTTACTGCTATTTTGAAAAATTACATGAATAAACGAAGTGTGGTTAGAAATTGGAAACTTGAGGCGAGCGGTGGGACAAAACCTCGTTATCGGTCATTCGTAATAATTGTCTAAGTATTGAAAGGCATACGTTCGTCTCTATGTCAAGCTGACAGTGATCTGCTTTCTCAAAAATAAAAGGCTCGGTATGGTTTTGTAATATTTTACCTGCAATTAAATTTTATTTTACATTGACATCTAAGGTGATACATACGTATTTAAAACAGCAAAATACGTTCCAATATTTGATAGTATTTTTCCTTTATTCCGTCATCTATCCAAAAAGTCTTGGATATAAATTCTTCAATATTTAGAACGGAATACCAGATTTCTTGTAGAGATTCCAGGAGATAGACTATATTAAAATACTCTACAAAAGATATATCATAGTGTGGACTAATGGTGATCATTCTTTAAATTAGGAATTGATTATATGTCGAATTTCTTCCGCCGACACCACTACGAAAGAACTGGTTAATGAAGTCATTAACTTATGGAAGATAACAATAGTAAATCAAAACACCTACTGTCGGATTTTGTTATTATGGATACTCCAGTTTACAGTCTGAAAGAAGCCAAACTGAGAAATACACAGAAACACACATTGCCTCAAGCTTTGCTATATTTCATCCCGCCTCTAAAATATGAGGCAAAACATTATTTCAATGTGTAAGATTTCATTACAGGAAAAACGAAAAAAGTGCCCCTTTTTTCGCGATAATTAATGGGGGTTATGTTGGGGTACTGACTTTTTATAGTTCTATTAGTATATAATTATATTTACATAATTTTATTTCTCTCAATATCTTTATTGCCACGAAAAAAAATGTTAGTAAGTATATTGGAATACTCATTCTTGACTAGAAAAACGTTTCAAATTTTTGTCTCGAGAAGAAGGAACTCCTTCCAATTTCTTCCGGACAGCTACACATGTGAAAACCCAGTTAAATATTAAATTAAATTCCTATAAAATACATACCTAGATAATAGTTAACGTATGCTATAACTTGTGAAAACTGTTCTCCAAAGCTTTATAGATAAATCAACTTCACATTTACATCGATCCGTCACTGTGAAAAAGTTTTTTTCACTAAACTGGTAACAACTCCTTATCGAGTTACAGAGATAACATAAATAATACCCTTAAGCTTGAAATTAGTATTCTGATATTGCATCGTACATACTTTATTTTTCGATTGACTTATATTATTTGAGTTAAAATTTTCAAAGATAGCCCATCGTTAAAGAACACGAATAAAGGACGTTTTCTTTCTTGCTGTGGTAAACACAACTAAAAAAAACAAATTAAAAATAAACAATACAAACAAAGATACTAATATTTTGTGAATTTCTGTGGGATACGTAGTTTAGATGAAAAGGTAACCAATTTAAAAATGACTGAAATTTCATAGCTTATATCGGTTATTATATACATTATCTATATGGCACATTAAGCCTTCGGCGAAGTGATGTCACAATGCATCGCATAGCGAACGGAAAATATATAAAGTAAGTGATTTCTTCAAATTTTATGAAAAATATATACTCAAATTCCTTTAGTACATACGGTATCAAGTCAGTTGAGTGAACGCTCTTCTTGTGTGTCAGGCAAAACCTGTATTACCCGCCTTTGTGATTGCGGGATATAGCTTGAAACGATACTTTTCTATTTCAAATATATCTCATTTTACTGATATATTTTACAAATATCTAATGCTAACGATGTATTACAATACTTTCCATATATTTAGCTATTGTGCCTTCTCATTAAATCCCTTCAGCACCTGTGATTGGCACAAAATCTTCATTCCTACATAAGTTTCTCCGCAAAGTTTGTCTTTTGTTGGCACACCTTATCAGCTTTTACTAACAAGAGAGTGTTCAGTCTCGCCAGCGATTTGGTCGATAAAACTTGGTAGTTAGATAGATTTCGAGTCAAGAATGACGAAATACCCCCCAACTAGGGTTTCACGGGCAATAGTTTTCACGGAAAAAGAAACTTCAAGTTTCAGCCAAATATATGCTACGGTTATGATGCTCACCATTGGGATACTGCTCAGCGCACAAGATAGAGTAGTGGTAAGAATCTGCTACCGAAAATTTTGCACAGGGTTCCATCCCAACATTAGTTTACTTTTTTCCTCGTTTTTTCTTATATTTTGGTCTTCAGAATTTTCATCTATCTCTGCTTATGGGCATTCTACGTCAAGTGGACCAATTTTAAAGAAGTGCTCCGCTCGACCATTACCGATTTCAATTAAATTTTGTGTGAACGTAAACTCATATCCTCTATGAACATTAGCAAGTTTTACATCCATCGGTGAAATATTTTCTGAGATATAGTCATTTTTTTAACCCTTCCACAGCCTTCTACAGTTAGACATAGATTTTTATCAACTTTAAGACACGTTATCTCAGGCAGCATTCCGTTCAGGAAAACAAAATTTGGTATTCCTGCACAACCTTTGTTGCTCTATTACACGAAATAATTAGAAAAGTTTTATTTTAGCTTTAGTTTTCGAGCATTTCGAAAAACTGCCTCCAAATTAAAAACTAATGTGAATCCTAATCTCTGTGAATCGAATGTAAGAAGGATATATTGTTTAATGAAACGATTTTTCTAAACATAGAAGCAGTTTCATCTTTCCGCATTAAACCTGGTCAATGACTACAATGTAAATAACAATTAAGCTATGACAATCTAAGCTGAGTTACAATTATACACATACAGATGCAATGCAATATTAGGATGATGGTCAACACAGTGCTATTTTCTTTTTTCCCAACTCAAACTTATTAATTCAAATGATCGTATCCAAAAAGTAATATTTTTAAGATTGAGATTTTTAAATACATCTATTCCCTTTTTAATAGTAACATGGATATTAATGTAAGAAGTTTCTATTTTGACTTCGGAACACTGCCGAAGTCAAAGTTCTAGGGAACACTATTTTCTTAAATTTAAAATCACACGTTTTAATTTAAATAATTATCTTCGGGAAACGATATTTTTAAAATTAAGATTTTGAAAACTATCCCTTTGCATTATAACATCGACAGGATAGATAATGTAAAATGTTTCTATTTTGATTTCGGAACACTGATGAAGTCAAAATTTTATGAAACGCTATATTCTTAAGTTTTAATTTCAAACGTTCTAATTTATAAAGGTGTCTCAGAAGAAGATTATAATTTAAAATAAGGTATTTCTCTCTTATATAAGGCTTGACTCTTGTAAAGGCAACTACAAAGAAAACCGCTGCTTTAAGTAAACGTAGTAAATCATGCCAATTACGCCGTTCCTGTCCACAGAGCGGGGAGTTCGAGCATCGAAAGTATTTTATCGAGAGAATGATTTTGCGTCTAAAAATCAAATATGAGTGCATTTGAGTAATTCGTACGAACGATAAGCACATTTGTAAGGTTCAATGCGATGAAGAGTGAAATCAGTTATCACTTATCTAACAATCGTATGAGGTGTCGTTGAAGTGCATCAATACTCGCGTATTCTTGAAGTAGCGAGCAAACAAGAATCGACTTATCGTTATTTCTCTTGATAGTTTCGATAACTATGTAACGATAATATAACTACTCGCGGAGGATATGAAATAGTTTCCGATTAAAAATTAAACTGGAATGCATTATTACTAGCTTATTATTAATCGCTGTATTTACAATCAGCTACACCACCGATACCGATTATTATAGTCGAGAAATACCGAGAGAATGAAACCTCAACCCAGGAAGTGTGAATTTCAAAATGTTTTCTCAATAAGTGAAGTCAGCCGGCGAATACTGGAGAGTTATCAAGGCTCTTCCAGTCAATTTAGACACAAAAAAGGGCTCGACCCTTTTTTGCGTCTAAACTGACTGGACTCTGGAGCTGAGCAAAAGAAATAATACTTCATACGCTCCTCAGTACATAACTTCCTTGGTTGGTCATTTAGCTACTGTCTCTCTAATATAAATTACTGAACACGTTATCAAAATTTTCATTGTATCCAAGTAGAATGGGCTGGGTATGCACATAAGCACACTATGTATGTATGTATCGAACTCAACTTTCAATTTGCTACCAAGCCATGTCCTTTAGGGGGAGGCTAGCATTTTATCCACTACTTTACCAACCTAATTAAACTCAACTTGGCTCGCCTGCCATTCTGCATAAGAATGCTCTTATATTTTTCCAAATCCTATGTAAGTTAGAAGTATCTTAAATACGGAGGCTCAAATTAAACTGTCCGTTTCGTTTAGAGGAATTGCGTAATTTGCATGATTTCTCACGTTTATGAAAAGCAGCGGTTGTTAACCAAGAGCACATGAAATTTTGGGAGAAGCTTTCTAATGTTTACGAGATGTAACGATCGACATTTATATAAGCGTTCATCTATAGGTTGTATATACAAATAATGTATGGAGGTGACGAAATTATTGGCTTACAATTTGTGTTTCTAATAATTTCTGCGGCGGAATCGTTGAAAATAATACAAAAGATGTAAAATGAACAAACTTCATGGAGAAAAAGAGCACACGGGAAAAGTATTCAAATGTCAGAAGTGCCAGAAGACCATCTTCCATCAATTCAATCTTCCAAATTCCCACCGATTCCTATTATTTACCGAATGTGAGATGAATTATCGTAAGATTCGATTGAGTAAATCGAATTTAATTTTCAATTTCATAACACTATCATTTCATCGCTTTCATGTTTACATCCCTTAACCTTGGAGTAGCCGCGTGATATGTATTTACGTGACTTGTCGCATCGGGTCACGCTCAATTATTTTACTCCAATAAAACCAATGCTTTAATTTCCAAACAAGGATGAGTAACTCGAACATAATCATCTTTGATTGGTCTCCGCGCCGTATAAGACGGAGTATTTACTGCTCCCTCCCCTCGGCCGTGAAGACGAATTTAATAGACTCTCGCGACATTTCAAGTAGAATCCTGAGAGGATGCCCATCTAGAGTAAAAGAAATTGCGCACTTTTCTCTCATTCGAATTAGTCTCGAATATTGCCGTCAATCTGGGATTCACATGAAGCAGGGTTAACCTCAGATTTTGAGATGGTCCAATGTAGAACAGCCTGTTTCATCGGTGGAGATATTGTCCGACAGTAGCGTTACGGCTATGATAAAATCACTCGGGTGGAACTCGTCCCAGGAGAGAAGATCTGATTACCGACGAAAGCTTTTCGAAAAGTTCTTCGGTTAAGCATTTTTAGGCGGAGTAAATGACATTTTCTGTCTGTAAAGTATTCAGTCCGAAAGCCGTTTGGNATAACTCAATAAATGTATGCATGAGTGCCATAGTTTGATGAAATTTAAATGAGTTTTTCCTGCATATTTGGCATGCAGTATGGTTATGGAAAATCGCACTTTGGATAAGGATGGTTTTCGTTAGCAACGACAATCTTGGAATGGATTGCCATCGTTAACCAAGGTACCATTGTATAAGCAGAAAAGGTCCATGTAAATGAAGCATAATGATTCTTTGAGTAACTCTTTTTCCGATCATCCAATATGGAGAAATATTAATGCCATTATTCAGCCTCACTCATACCTCAGTAGCTTTCATATCATGACAGGCATGAACAAGACAATAGTATATAAAAGTTATATTTTTCTTTATTCCGTACCAAAAGATAAATATTTCAATCGTCAAGATATGGTAGCAGGACCAAAAGACATCGTAATTCCGGTAAAAAGCGAGCGCGATCACCGAGAGGTGTCGACGATGCGTTACAAGGAAGTAATCAGTAAAACACGGAGATAATTCTGGTAGTTCTTTCCACATAGCATCAGAGAAGTTTGTAGGGTATATTAGTTAAGATGTTAATACACCCCCTGCCATACGCCACTGGCGGCTCGCGGGGTACAAATCTAAACCTGTGGATTAAGTCAGAAGTCTAACGGGGATTAGGAGCCGCCAACATCAGGGGTTCCCTATTTTGACTCCCTGGTAAGCTTGAACGTGCCAAACGACCTGCGCCGTCAATGTGGAAGCTTTAAATATTCGCGCCATAAATCAGATTATTCCTCGCCAAATGCGCTTACGCATTACGACCACGTGACGATAGCAACAACGATTAAATTGCCAATCCAAGTACAATCCCAGCGTTAGTAATGGCGCTGTGCGGTTAAGAAGACGGCATTCCAGCGAAATCGCCGCCGGATCCACTTCTGCGAAGATGGATGGAAAAAAATGGCATAGAAGATCGCGCATTTTAGAACGCCTCCCATTCAATATTTTAAAACAAAAACGTAACGTAAACCTAGTAGTAATCACCGGATTCCGCGTAGGTCATTCATCCAAGACTTGTTTACTCGAGAATGGAGAAGAAAAAAGCAGAGGTGAACCAACTTGAGCACAATAACATCGTAGAATAAGAGCTTCTTTCCTTCTTTTCTTCCGTTCCTTCTTTCGCCAAGAGTCTGAGCTTTCCTTTAATGCTAGTATTTGCTGATGAAGTGTTCCAAAGCCACTTGCAAAGAACCGCAAAAACTAAATATTTAACAAGGAATGTTTGTAGTGAAACAGAATGAATTGTTATTAGTAGATAAAAATAACTGGAAAGCGGAACTCAAGTTGAAAATAGTGGAATGGATATCCGCATGTGGGTATTCCATGTCAAACAGAGCAAGTAAGAGCCTGACAGACTTGGTTCTTCTGAAAACTCCGTCGTAATATTGCTAGTGACCATAGAAACATTTTTGCTGATTCCTACACCAATCGGCCGAATGGGTAACGGAGGCAATGTTTGCAAAAGAGTAATCGACGCGCGCGTTCTCGGCCATTCACTAAGGAGTTTAAACATAGAGTGCAATGCATACATACATTTTAAAGCCATAAAATGGAGCTTTCATTTTTAGGACTTGATTCCATTTTTAAGAGACAATGTCTATTTGTAGGCTAAATAACTTCTTTGAATGATTAAAACTAAATGAACTAAAAAGTCACTTTTGTAGTTTTCAAAAATATCACTGAAACCGACGCAAAATGTTATTCGAATGTGGAGATTATAAAAAAGGAAATCGGACGTGTTATTATATAAATAAAGAACGATTTACCTCTGGGTAAATTATCACCCTAAAGAATGATTTCAATTAAAACAAGAAAATATATTCTCACGAGGGCGGTTCATAAAACGTTCATGATTTAACTTTCATACTATCTGCTATACTATACACTACGTACTACCTATGTACTACAACGAAGTGCCTTTATTTCGATGACACCTTTTCATTCGTGTTTTATCTATATATAGTTTTATATAGTTTTCATCAATTTTTCGATATCTAAAGACCTTAACAGTGATTTCAAAACTAGCCTGATTGTTTTCCAGAAGATACTCTCTCCTTCCCTTAATCTTATTAGCACCCACATAAAATGTTATGCACTCCACTCACGTTTGCCTGTCCTCTACATCTGCTCCACTGTGACTCAGATTGACGCCGTGATTGAGAAGCACCTGCGGTCGCAATCGTATCGCCGATAATAACTTTCCGTTTCGACAACTTTCTGGAAGCAGTAGACAAAGAGAGAATGTAACAGAGTTGTGACTCCTTAACGAATAGCAACGCGATTTGCTTACTTGTGAACAGATAGAACCAATTGAAACTTTTGACAAATGTCATCGGGAGAGACTTTTTATAAATTATACAAAGATCGTATAAAAGCATACGGCACACCGTATAAGCATGCTTTTTGTTTACATGGAATAGGAACGAAAGAGCTTTTATTTTCAAGACGCTGCTTCCAGAGTCGCGCCCAGCCTGTCCGCCACTCGGGTACAAACATTATTTGCCGCCCTTTAAAATTAAATAGCAAAACCATAAATTTCTATATTTGCTTATAAAAATATTTTATAAGACTTTGGAAAACCAGTGCTTTATGACTTTGTTCCCCAACTTAATTTGTATACCAGTAACAATTAATCTTACATATTCCGTGTGCTTACATATAAAATTCTAATTATGAGTGTATACTTCACATTACTTTCAAGTATCATTATCATTATTCAAGTACATTACAATTATGCATATAACATAAAATGATACGTAGGAAATCTATTTTTCGCAACTAAATATGAACATTTCTAATAAAACTGTATTGCAACGTAAACATTCGCATATTAAGGGAATGGAGGCAAATAAAAAATACAGAATAACATTTGACTTGAAAAATGTAATAAAGTAAAAGTGAAGAAAATAGCTCTACCTCACTGCAAATTGAGTTCTTAGTTCGTTTGCTCCATGAGTGTGAATCATGCTTTTGCAGGGCAATTGTGACGTTTGACTAGCAACTAGCACTAGCCTACGCAGAATGCCAAAGTCGCAGTGACACATCCTATTTTTCTTTCACTTCTTTTACTGAGAAACTTTTATATCCATATTATAGTTGTCTAGTCATGATACGTTACTAGTGACAATTTCGTTTTATTAGTTCTGAAATGAATTTCTTGAATGTTTGGAGGAAATATTAATGGCTACTGGAAAAGAAATATCTCGTACCCTTTCACTTACTGATTTTACTGATGCGACATGTTTCACTAGCGAAAAAGGGGGAATTTTGGTAAGGCAAAGGGTAAGGGTGTAAAGAGTTAGCAGGGAAGGGAAAGAAGGGGTAAGGGGTTGGGAAAAACGTGCTCGTTTCTTAAAAACCGAACCTTTTTCTGTATATATTGAAGAATCGCAAAACAACTGTGCCTGATGATGCTAGCTCGTTAGCGAAATATATCGCATCAATAAAATGTGTGGAAGCGTACGAGATATTTCTTTTCCATTATTATGGCCTTCCACGAAGTAACACCCTCGCATATTGAGTTTATAATGGGCTAAGTTGAAAAGGGAGAATACAACATACAATTTCGGTTTATGTTTAGCGTTTCATTGAAAATTCTAATTTCCATCTGTTATTGTATTGAATGCATGAGCAGAATATATGAGCTGTATATATATTACATATTTATCCTTGTCGCGGTCATAAGATGTTTACAAATGCGTTCGATCAAAGTCGGTTGAATAAGGTATAAAGATTTGGTGGATTTGCAATGCTTAACATTCTTATCCGTGGCATAGCCAAATTTGTATGAATGAAAAACGTAATATTCTGGAAAGAAATCAAGGAGAGTAGTGTAGTAGAGAAGGAACTTGATGCCGCGTTCCCAAGAAGAGGAAGAAATATTTCCATAACGATTATTTTATAACGTTACCTTTGGCCAAACATTTACTTTCATGAAATTTACCAAAAATAGGTACTTCAGGGAGTAATACATTATCTATTTCGTATGCGACGATTCCAAATAAATAAAGAGAAGAATATTACATTCTTTTGTATTTCACGAAAAGTAACTATATCCTTCTATGTTCCAAGGAAAAATAAAAATGCTATTTTGATTTTAACTCTACATTCCGATATGCAGCTCATCGAAAGCTCCTCCTCATTTCAAATTATGCTAAAAAGCCCGTAGACTCTCAACAGGAAATGTAAACGATAAAATAAAGTAGTTATATTTTTACAGAAGAAAACCTAGAATCTCTCAGATTATTTATATTGATTGATTTGAAAACGAACATTTTCAGGGCCATCAATGTTCTCGTAATTTGGAGCCGAAATCTATTCAACAATATAAATCATTAGTGAATTACTTTCTAATGTCCATACTTTATTCCGCATTATTATTTTATTTAAATTGCAATGGAAATGGAGGCTGCAAACTAATGGAAATAACTTTATGGGAGGGTTTCAACACGTCTAAGATCGAAGTGAGAACCTTTAAGTAAAGGAAAAGTAGCATTACATCTACGCGGAGTCAACTTTTAATAATTTGCCAAGTTTGAAAGTTGCGAAGCATTTGGTCCTGGAGTTTAAGGCCAATATTTACACTCACACTCAAAATTATCATAATAAATAGTGGAGCTGCACCTTGTTTTTCAACTGGAGGTAAAGATTGATAGTTACCATAGTAAATGTAACTCAACCGACACCCGCGAAAACAATAGATATCTACCTTAACAAATTATACGCGACTTTTCGTTATCATTTACTGGACATACCAGTACGATAAACGACAGTATCCGATTAGGGCAGAGGAGTCGTGTAATATGCACCCCATGACACACTCCGCAAAGCAGTTCGCGTGATATACATTTAGGTGCACATTTTCTGAAGGAAAAACTGTTTTAGTCGCTTCATTATTTTATATCCTATTGGCAACATCGAGAAGAAATAAGCCTAAATGGTCGAATCTTTTTTATTCATGCGATTTTTCACTCTAAATTGTTTGATATATACCAAATTCCCTATAATATGGAAAACTAGCTGAAGTGCCCACTGATTTTTATTCTTCTTGAGAAGATACATACTGAAAAGAGGGAAAAGTAAAAAGAGGACGGAGATGAATTGAATAAACGATACTTTATCTATAATATCTAATCTATACTTCTACGGTCTTTGAAACCGGCTATAGGAAGAAAATGTGTAAAATGCGTATTTATTGCAGTGAAAACATAGGTATAAGTATAAGGATCCAGTATAAACGGAAACTTGTGGAAAATATTCTCGATCCTGGCCCGCGGTATTGGAATTTGCATGTACGTGATTCAAACCCGTGCATGACGGAAACTTATACATTATAGAAAAATTTTACGACACCATGCGATTCCGCTAAAAGCAGGTTTCACTGCATATAAATCGAACGAGATACACGACATAGAATGCATTGGCTGCAATGTTTCGTTAGTTTAATCTAAGAAGCCTCAGTTTCAACAGAGGAATAGGTAAAATAGCCGAGCCCTTATGTTACCAATGAAGTAAACAGATTTTTTAAATCACATAAGTTATGTATGAGGTTCAAATAACCAGCGTACATAAGATTATTCAAATTTAAACATTGCAACCCCGAGTCAGTTGTCACCCTGACCTATAAGTATTATCATTTCAAAATTACTCAATTTCCTCAATAACGTATCTTATAGTAGTAACATTAGAACAACGTCAAATTTCATGCATCATGGGAGTTCAATACGTTGTTTTCTAACAGTGAGGAAAAAACTTGTATTATTCAACGTTTTCCTTAAAATTATCTCATTCATTGCTTCATCTTTCAGCCTAAATCTGCGATATGAAAACTCTTTCCTCTCTCGTCATTTATCACTTAATTACCCAGTTTACAGTAAAAGTTACGCAGTTGGATTTACTTCGGAATCCGAGTTGAAACCCTAAATCATATTCCCACTAAACAATTAAGGTGCCTCAGTCGCCTCACGTAATAATTAAGACATTTGGGAAAGTACGGAAAGTTATTCACGATTCCAGTAAGGAAGTAGGAAGAAGAATGTTATTCCGCCTTCTCCAAGAACACTGATCGAAATCGCAGGAATCATTTTCGCAACGAAGAGCGCGTCACCGGAGGACAGAGCTTTATTAATCATGGTCACGAGAGTTGGGGTCAGACGGAAGCTATGCGTGTTTTGGTATGCCTTACGCGATGCCATCCGCACCTTGACTGCACTCATTGCCTTTCCGTGGGGATTCTCCAATAATATCCGAATAGGAAGGAAAGGGTTGGACAATACGGAAGAAATACGAAAGTCCCCATGTTTAGAGAATCGATTGATCAATATCTTCTTCAATCGAAGGAAAAGGTTAAATTCGCGGAAGAGCTCGATCTATGAAAAAATGATAGACCGATTTGATTAGTACACCCGTTTATATTTTAGGGTAACTAAAGGACTTAGCCTACATTTATGCCTTTTAAAATGTAAAATTATCACAACTCAAAAGTTAAGTTTTTAAATACAAAGAATTAGAAGGAACTATAACAGACAAAAGGGAACGGTTAGTTAATTCTAACGAGAATTGGTAAAAAAAATTGCATATTTCGTTCGATGAAAACAAAACGGTTGGGGTCAAATATTGTTTTCATGAATTATATATACATATAAGGGGTTTAGCGAGCAAGGACGTTGGACCCTAAAGGATGAAGCCTAGTGCAGTTTAAGTCAGTGCTTCCCAAGCGATGTGGTTTGCGTGCCTCATAATATAAAGGGTAGCATAGCCTATCTATAATTTCGTAAGACTTTAACATCTACATTAATACCCTGCAACGTATGCCGGCGAGTGGCAGGCGGTGGAAACATCAAGTATCCGTGTGTTACCTTTTTAGATTTCTGCTCTCGCGTGTCGAATGACTCCCTAAAACCATGTCCTCGCATCTATTTCTCTTATTTAAGCTCATTTTCGGAATCGGCCGAAATGGCAGGAGTGGGTCACACAATATCCGCAAATGTACTTACTCTGAATTAATCAAGCAATCGTAGCCTAGCTTCTAATGTCCTTTCTTTGGATGATCCCCAACCTGCGTCAGAGAGCATTTTCGTAACTTTTGCTTTATTATCGTAGACATTTCAAACAAATCGTATCGCCTTTTGCTGCACTTTCGCGAGTTCGTGGGAACTCGTTTCATCCGCCGGATCCCATACACTCGACGCATATTCCATGCGGAGCCTGATCAAGGTAAAATAACATCGCTCTCTCTAGCCTTTTCATCGCAGCGACGTACAATGCGCTTTATAAAGCAGAGCTTCAGTTACTTTACCACAGGTTTTTTGGATATGAGCGTCCAGTTTAAGTCATTCGTAAGAGTTTTTCCGAAACATTCAACTGACTGGACTACATTTGTATTCATTCTACATATTCTGTACAGGTTATTCTGACTCAACTTTCGAAGATATTAACTTCGGAGTATTTACTAACACCCTTACTCCAAGTTCCTTAGCTATTCTTTGCATCAACTTCAAACATGCACTAAATCGTCTGATAGTGAAATGCGATCTTCGTAGCTTGACATTTCTGACTTTATTGCTGATTCATTAGCAAATACCCTCACATTGCTATCAATTTCGTGGCTCAGTTGATCTCTAGGAGTGACGTAACTGAAGCATCAGAGTCCAAAGAGACAATCATTATTAAGTGCCAAAATTTTCTGGCCTTTTATAGAACAGATAAGAAATACTGAGGTAGTATTTATTACAATATTATTATTGTTTTTTTATCCTTAAAAAATATATTTTGAAAAATATTGACTCGATAGAAACGAAAATATCATGGAATATGAACCTTTTTCCATCGGTTGTGGCTTGGAGCAAGGAAAGAGATTGAATGATACTCCACCGACTTAATAAAGTGTATCTTTGTTCTTATTAATTTCCTCAGATGCAAAATTAATACGCTTGTGTTTATTTTCTCTCTCAGTACTTCCTTAGCTTAGGATTAGGATAGTAGGAAAGACTTGTAAGAGAATTTTCAATGATATAGGAGGAGAAGAATTGCAGTTTTTCTTATCTCCCGAAGATGGAACATACCGTAGATGCCGAAATACATACTGAGAACAATATTTGCAAAGCGCTGCGAACTCGAGCTGGTTGGAATTTTCCAGCGGTTACTTTGCTCGCAAACGCCTTTTTGTAGCTTCCCTCAAACTCTTATGGCGAGGTAAATTTTTTCGTGAATTATAAGTGAAAATTAGAGGAAGCCGCCGCATACAAAAGTTTGGGAAGCACTGATAACAAAACATAAAACCGAGTTGAAAGGTAATAAAACAGCAGACATCTTACAATAAATTCAAAGAGGCGGATCCTTCATGAATGATCAATTAAAAGTAAAGCATTACTTCGGTAACTACGTTCGGTAACACATCCTATACACATAATATTCAACCTCGTTGTACACGAAATATGAGACGCGGATGCAAGCGCATGTTACATATGGGTTACGCAAAGGTTACAAATTTCCACACCGTAAAATATTGCCAAATTTGTTTAATTTGGTGATAAACAGTGAGTCACGGATTATTACCGAGAATCAGCTGCACGTATTCACTTTGCATTAAGAAAAAAGAAATCCAGGCGGAGCGTCGATTTCCCTCTCTCCCTTTCCATTTCAATCGCCGCACGTACTACGAATGTCAAAATGTAGGACGCCACTTGCAGACAATCAAACCAGAGTTCGCTATCTTAAATGTTCTCCGCTCGTTTCCGAATATACGGGATGCAGGAAAATTCCGCCCGGTTTCTCTACTATCTGACCTCATATTTCGGCGGATTGTGAAAGTCCCTTAACTCCATTTTCGGAAGCTACGTTTTACCCTAAGTAATACTGCAAAAAATGGTTTCCGACGGTTATGGATACAGCGTCATGAGTTTCACAACACTAAGGAGGTGCTCGATATAACTAGAAAAAAATGAGTCATATATTTAAGTGCTGAATTAAGAAATAAGTATTAAAAATTAAAATTAGCATAAAAAATGGGTCATATTTAAGTGCTGAATTAAGAAATAAGCATTGTCAATGTGGTTTTGATCGATGTACAGTAGAACCTGCCAATGTGACCACTTCCCCTTAGTATCTGCTTCATTTGACAAGTTTTTATCGGTCCCCGTAAAAGTGGTATAAATTACATGCCATTATTTTGCTAACAAATAATCACATATGCGGAGAAATATACCTCCTCTAAAGTGACCAGTTTAAACAGTAACTCTTACGTTATATTTTACTAAAAGTTTAATTTTCCAAAGTTTGTATTTCACGTTAAGTTTTGAAGAAGAATATATTTTTTCCTTAAAATTTTATAATAATTTCTGAGTTGATCTGTAAAAAATGCAAAAATTATACACTTCCAGATATATTTAAAAAGAAACAAAAAATAAAATCTTCCTCTTTTTGAAAAATTATCTACCAGATTGTCTCTTTTAATGCCATGCCAATTTCTAATTTTTCTGAGTTTTATATTCTTAATTTAAATTAAATATTATTTCAAACCAAATTAATTCTTGAGTACTTTATGATTCTGTAAAATAATCAAAACTGTCGCGAAATCTTCATCTAATCTTGCTGTAGTGAACATCAAACAAATGAAGATAGTTCCCTGAGTGGTCTTAACTTTTTAAGGAAGTATGATGATGCGGGGGCTACGCGTACCCCTGGACCGTGGAGGCCTATCAGGAACTATCTTGAATGATTTAATATGTATTTATAATGATGAAAACTATTACCGTGAGGGTAATGCATTTGATTATTATTAATTACAGCACGGATATATTTATTGCATTGCTTAATTATTCTGAATTTATTTTAATCTATAGAACATTGAGCAATTTCTTATTATATTTTAAATTCTATTTATGTTAACTTTTCACTGGCAACAGACTTGTCAAACTGCAGGGCGAAACTAGAAATAATAAATTCAGATACAGAAACATTAAATACAAAAGTTACGTTTTCGAGATTTTGCGTCTCAAACCTCCCATGGGGTTCATGGAGATCAGATAATATTTAGAATATGGACGTCAAATAAATAAGATAATGCGTTATGAAATTAACAATCTTATTGTTAGATAACTGCATCAAGCCTGTGGCGTCTTTCGCCCTACATTGTGTAGTTTAGATGTGTACGTGAAACGGAGACATTAGATGGACAAATAATACTCCTACGCCATCCAGCATTCGGTAAAATGAGGACACGGAAGTGCCACTGCACGGGACAACATTTATTTAACCCGATACATCTTCCGCTACTCTTCCTAATAAAGAACTACAGTCAGTCGATGATACCATTATCTTGATATATTGATGACACTCCTGAAAGGTTACTTCCGTTCACTTGGACTGCTGTTAAAACTATGCCTTTCCTTATCACCCTCTTCAGGTCAATGGGGATTGAGTTCTTTCAAACGTAAGGGTTATACAAATCTATCTTTCACGTTACCAAACACCATTTACGTAGCTAGCAAAAATGTGTCAATACAGGTATGGATTTTTAATGAATATTGTGACCTATCACGTAATCATCATCATTATCATTATTATAGAACACTTTATTCGGCGAGGTTAGGCTCATGTGGGCCTCTCTTACACCTAACCTCTGCAGTCATACATTTACTTATAATTTCAGAGATTAAAAATTATGTTAAAAAAACATTAAAAAGTAAAGGATATGTTTGCGTGGAAAAAACTCCTCGACTGAAGGAGTTACATCAACATTTTCACCTTCCAAGTCACCTTCCGGCGTGTGGCAGAGGGTGCATGCACCATGACTATACTTCCTTAATCGATTACTTTCGCGTATGGTTCGCAACAAAATGAATTCTTTAGACGACTAGTTGTAGCATCTGTCTCTGATATTTTTCACAGTACTTCACAGAACGGATTATGTAACAGAGAGTAAGCATAATATCGGTTACATTTTCTTAGAACGTACATTCTCTATTTTATTCAAATAAATGAAGGGTTTGCATAAATCTTCTTCCTTTTAAAGATTCCCTTTCTGAAGCATCTCAGTAACGCTCACTGATTCGTCGTAACAATATTTTACGAAACATATCTCCTTTCGCTGGAGTTTTTTAATTCTAAACTATATTCTTAGTCAAATGGATTCGTCTTCAGATATACTGCCGGTACGTTTGTGCTATCAATTTATTTCAATTCGGCAACTTTACGTTCATAAGGAACACATTTGAAGAATATAACATATTACCAGCAGTTATTTCGATCGCCTCTATTTTCAATGTCTCTGACCAAACTTCCTAAATGTTTGAGAATTAAGTAGAATTTCTCCTTCGACAAAACGCCTCACCAAGTGACTGTTAATTTATTTGATTTAATTAATGGATATGGATGAAACTTCCATGCGATGAATGAACATATTACTTATTTCTATATTCAACGATTAAAATATACTCAGTTGAGATAATGAGAATTATATAAAAACTTGTTTTTAATTTTAAACTACAAAATATTTTGAAAACTTTAATATTTGAGGAGCTACGGTAGATAGTGAATCTTCTCTGAAATATTTAAACGGGATTTAACCTAGAAGATCTTATCTTTCGATAAAAGATTCCCAAAATGAGGTGATTCCTAAAATCTCGGAAACTAAATACTCGTATAGAGCTGCTTCATAGTCTGCCGCGTTGATAAACTTTGAAATATTCGAATCAAGAAAAGCATTAGCGGCAATTATTGATCACAAGCAAAATATTTCCCTTAAAATGCTCATATGCTCTAACTTACATCCTTCTTAATTACTTTAATGCTATCTATGAAAGCATAAGTAACTTACATCCTTCTTAATTACTTTAATGCTATCTGTGAAAGCATAAGTATGGCAATCAATCAATATGGCCCAACTAATTGAATGGAGAGTGATTTTAAAGAATCAAATTTCATATAAGAGCGATTACAGCAGCATGATATCATTCAAAGTGATAGCATCAGATCCCTATGAACTACCAAAAGGTAATTAAGTACGATACTGTGAGAATTTCATTGGTAAAGATCTTATATATTTTCAACTCCTTTCGATGTCGACAATAAACTAAAATAAACGATTTTCTCCGAATGATTACAAACATAAAGTTTCGAGTTTTTCTTCTAAGAAATTCCATGTTTGCTTGTAATGGATAGATAACCAATGGATAGATTTCGTTAACGAGCTAATGTATTGTTAAGCATAGATTGATCGAAGAGTACTTTTCTCCAGGGATTACTTCAATATTTAGCATTAGATTAATTTAATGCATTCAAATTTTCCCAACATTAGAACAAAATTACACTTCTAGTTTGACTCCGTATTAATGAAGAGGAATGTTCCGTTTGCGACTTCTAGGGTCTGCCTGTACGCCGAAAACAGTACTAATGGTATATTAAAGAATAGTATCTTGTGCCATGCAACCATCCGTAATGCGTAAAACAATAGCCTCTCAGCTTCTTCTAGAACAGTCGTATTGATAAGCCAGGAAAGTATCTTAGAGAGAGATACTCAATGGATTTTAAAAGAAAGGAAATTATATCACACTCTTTCGATCAGATAATGAGGAGTGAGAGAGGTAAACAACTTCAAGATGATGCATTTGCCAAAAAATATCATAGAGAAAAGATAAGAAAGATGCATGCAGTTACTTGCAAGCTGATCAGAGCTAACAGAACAAAAGCTAGTGTTCCAAAGATGCAACACATTAATAAAAGTGTGATTTAAAAACTACAAAATAAATGATAAAATCTAAACCAATCCAAATCTCTTTAAGACACTTTTGATGTGAGACAGAATTTTGATTTTTAGACGTAGGATTAGGCGAAAAACTTACGTGAAATGATAACGAATAAATATATACTCTACGTCCAGTAGCGAGAACAAATGTAAATTGTATACTTAAGTTAATGATCGTTTCGAATAAAATTCTAAATGAGTTCAATTTGTATGTACGTAAAGCAACTTGCAATTCTATTTCCTAAAATTATCTGTTTCATCCGACAACAGAAACGCGAAAGGTGATCAGAAACAGGAAAAGATCTTGGTATCGAGGCGATTGCGTAGATGCCGCGGTCAGGAGGGATTTAAGTGATACAATGTAACCGATTACTGCTCAAGAATTCACTAACTATACATTTTTGGAATAGAGAAATGCTAAAATATTTACAAGGAACTAATAATTTGCCAACTGCCGAAATTGAGACTATGATTTTCAGTACTGACAAGAATTTCTTAGTTTCTGGAAGAAGAGTGAGCGCAAAATCCCGAAGACAGGATACGAACCAGGTGAAACTTCAAATATCCTCCTTTATCTGCTTCACTGATAATGGACTTTATCATACTTCTATCGCAGATTTTTATTCCATTATGAAAATTTAAGAGCAAGAGTGATGATGATTATTTATCACCGACGGTGATTTACCCGAGAAGACCTTTGACCCATTGGGGGAAATTTTCTAACTTTAGCGAAATCCATAAGAAATTGTAGACAGTGGTCCGTTCAAAGTCTTAGGTGCCTTAATTTTTGCTACGTTTTGGATGTTGGTTTTAGGTACTTTAAAAATTTTCTGTTTCCATACGCTAACGAAAGAAGCAGCAATGAGCATCGTCATACAACAGAACAGACGTTACGAAAGTTGCTTTTAGAACTAGATGACAGAATGTGTACTGTCTACGGGAGGTTTTTGGAGGGGTTTTCCTCCCGTCTTTGGGCGAATGCCGGACACTTAGTACATTGTTTTTGCACCCCCGCAACCGTTGCCACCGGGTCCCACGACCTAATCGCGACGGGTAATTCTTAAATAAATAAATAAATTTTCGTTTCGGTATATCGAATAAATTAATTTATTACTTATTTTATCGTTAATAATTGTGCTTACAATCCTGAATCAATATTATCGTTAAACATTTTCAAATAATTTCAGTAATTAATTCGACTCCAAAAACTGATTTGATCTCAAACATTTATTTCAATCTAAGACGGAAAGTTACGGCAGAGTCTTATGTGTATTCCCTGAATTCCACTTGTCCGGAAATAAAATCTAACTGCATTGTCATACCACTTTATGCTTCGAAAATGTTGATGATGGAAGGCGATATCGTACGATCACTCAAATCGAAGCAAACAGTTTTATCGGCGCCATTTGAAAAGGCTCAAGTCAAACAGTTGGAAATGCTACAGCGATTCCCTCAGAATTCTAACCTCATCAAAGTGAGAAGCTCCAAATACCAAATCGCATTTAAAGTAATCAAGAAAGCATCAAACGCAACGCGATAACTAGTACCAACTTCTGCTTAAAATAAAAAAAAGATTTATCCAAGATCATCCCTATATCCTATCGCTACCCCCTGCCGTATCATAAACTGCTACTGCACTGAAATGGGACACTTCTATGATAACCAAACAACATTTTCCTCCTTGACATATGAGCCTGAAAACGCCTACGGTGGGAGCCTACGTGCAAAATGACCTCAGTTGTCGAAGCACTTTTAACATACCTTTATTAACACTTTTAACTACCACTACATATGAACCATTATATACTTGTAATTCTTATTTGCATTTATTTGTGCTATCGAGCTGCTTATTATGTACAACAAAAATTAACATCTGATCAGCTGGGTGATATGCATTGATAGCGACTGAATCGATTCAGCATTAATGGAAAAATCACATCATATTGGCAGAGTGACTTGTAATTGCCATTAGAAAAGCAATAGAAGGGAAGACACGTCACTTGATTACAAAAGGAGCTTAGAATCAGAGTCCTCCAGACTTAAAGGCCATGATCATCTATGTTTAGCCTTAGAAGAGGCGTGACTAGGTACTGTTTTCATTGTCACTGAGATAGGAGACGTTGCACTGAATGCAGAATCAAAGGTATGGGAATTGCTTTACTGGCTACGCCAAAAAATATTATGGAATCAAGTAAAAGCAAGATTCTCCAAGAAATAACAATATATCAGACGGATCCAACAAAATTATTTCATTCATTGTACACCAAGTTAAATCCATGGATTCAAACAATGTGAAAAATTATTAATAAGACCTTTTTTAACGAGATAAATAGCTATATGTACGAACTGGATGACAGAACTTGGGACATGGTTGGTGTCTTCCAAAGTTAATCAACTATTCTATTCCCCTCCAAAACCTATTATTTAGTTACAAACAGGGAAAATTCCCTGTATCTTGGAAAAGATGAAATCAAACGCAACATCTACATCAATACCCTACAAGCCGCCTTTCGGCGTGTGGCAGCTACAGCTTATGGGAAATTATAACGAGCAGTTGATCTGTAATATTGAGGGAAATGTTTTGAAAAAAGGGTTATTGGCAATCTGGCTCGAGATGTTCTGTAATCAATGAATTGCAGACACTCACAAATTCAAATCAATCTCAGATTCTTTTAGCTCACAGATATATATAGATTATATATAGACGATTTTTACTGCATATAAGACAATCTTTCTTCTCCGTGTTTCTAATAAATGTGTATCCTAAAAGACAATGCTTGTTTTTCTTCTAAATTATACTCTTTATATGTTCAGTGGAGGATAAGTTATAAAATGTCATACAGAATCTCCAAGACTCAGTGTTGCCCAAAAATGCCGTTTCTGTTGAAATTTATATTCTTAGGCTCAATATAAAGTCTGCAGATATTTCACTGACAGTAATGTTTCTCATAAAATAATAACAATAATATACACCAGCACAGACATTTAGAAGAATTTTGAAAATTCTAAGAGGTCTTCTTAAACACTATCTTTTCCTCCGGTTTTATCTGCATTATTTCTACGCATCGGTACATCTCAACTTTAAATCTCCATAGTTTATCTAACTTATCTATCGCGCCTTTGTTTTGCCTCGTGACACTTTGAGAGAACTCCTTATCTTCAAATATCTGTGCGAGAAAGAATGAAGTGACCATGTTATCATCTTCCGAGAGCGTATCAGAGCCTTATCAGGGAACAGATCTGAAGGGTTATGCGCCTCTGATTTTGAAATCGGGCTAGTGTATTTTAGGTGGATGGATAGGTGTTCGCGGCGACAGCTGACTACGAATCAATCACATCAGAATCAAATTAAGCGAGGTTGACAACTGAAGATAATATAAAGATCACCTAATACATGTTGGAGAGTTATCGATTAGAACCATCTTCACTTAAAAATATATCGCAATGTTAAGGTTCATACGCCATTTTAATTACGCGTAAATACATACATGTGAAAGGTAGATACATTTTAAATAGTTTTACGAACGTCAGTGATAGGATAGTTTGGAATGAACATGAATTCGTGCAAGTTGCAAGTGATGATTATTATCAGTTATTGTCATAAGTATTAAATTTTAACGTCTATGTTAACTTGATTGAAAACGAGTATAATCAGCCTCGTATCCTCGACGGAAGGTTCAGTGGAAGACGTAGAAGAATCCAGTGAATAGGATAGTGAAAAGCACTAATGCAATTAGAGAAAAGTTGTGTGTATGCACAGACCGTTGTGATCTTTATATGTTCAGAGCCATACTTAATAACAGTGAATCTTAGACTTTTGTCCTTCTCCACTCCCAGTATAATAATACATCCCAAATTAACGAAAAGATGCTGGATAGGAAAAGACTTTTTCTTCACTAGTATGTACACTGAAATGTCTTCGAGATTTCCCAACGGAAACCTTAAAATGTTAAACTATTTAAGCAGATGATTCGTATTGAAGAAGCGTATTAGTATGAGGTGATACATCGGATTTACCCAAGGAATAAATTTCTATGAATGTTCTAATAATTTCTATGAATGCTCTGCTTTGTTGCTTCGATAAACTTTCTTCACACTCTCTTCTTCACTCTCCATGCGACGAGTCTTCACTGAAACGTATTACGTCTTGTCCTTAGTATTGTGCATAAATACTAACGACTTTATCTTCGGGGGAAATCGGGACTAAATAATCTTGATTAAATTTAATTCGCCGATAATAGAAGAAGCATAAGAAAGATTCAGTTACTGTTGAAGTACAAATATTCTGCGTACAGATAAAAAAATTAAATACCTTAGGGGTATCCTTTTATCCTAGGGTATCTAGGTCTTTCCTTTTTCACAGTGAATTCTTACTCATGCAAGCAATGAGTCATAGAAATTTTCAAATGTTGCAAGAAAAAGTCCATTTGGATATTTCGGGAATTTATCCGCGAAGGCTTCCAAGAAAACCGTTTCTGCTACGGAGAAGAAACTCGAGCATTTTTCACGACTATCAAAGACCAACGCGAAAGTTTTAAACATTAACAGACGCAACATATTAACTTTATTATTCCTTAATTTGTTGTTTCTAGTCTTATATGGTTCGCTTTATTATTACCTTTCACAAAGACGTTCAACCAATTTACGCATATATATATATCCACAGTAATACTGGCGTCTCATCCCTGTAATAGAATGATGTACCTCAGAACAATAGGAACACAATCGGAAATCCTAATAAAATTTCAAAGGATCCTTAAATACCAATAAACTCAAATATAATGCAGGAAAGGGGGAAAATGATGCTGACAAAAAGTAATAAATAGTGGAATTACTAAAAGACGCGACAATCTTTAACTCCCGCGCACTTACATGGAACTGAGATCTAATGATTGCAAAGAGAGAAGTTATAACCTCATATATCATAATTATCATACATTAAACTTATCAATCATTGCGTATAATTTTCTGTTTATATCCGATCACGATTATACAGTTCTATTCGTAATTTAGAAGAAAGATAGCTCGGGCACGCAAATTTCTTTTTTGCGTAAATCCCGATTTAGAGTTAGTTGAGTCCTTTTTATCGTGCAATCTCGCTCCTATAAATTCCTCCTGCCCTCATCTCCTTCCCCTCTTCCCCCTCCCTCCTCGCCTTCGCCACATAAAAGCCTGCTCCTCAGCCCTGCTCGAGGTGAGACACTAGACGCCTGTTGCTTTAATCGGTTGGTTCTCATCCAGAGAGGGAGACATCCTCACACACACACAGGTGAGTGCCGCTTCATTTCTCATCCTTAATTCATATTCGCCTGAACCACGAATCGCTGCTCAGGACCCGAAATGCTTTCTCAGCGGTATCGGCCAATTTATCAGATGTAGGCATTCGCTATTTTGCGAATTATGCTGAAAATGAGAAATTTCATTACAAAATATGTAACTTTGGTAGTTCGATGTTATATGCATATGGCATGTTATGGCATAGTTTCAGCTTCAAATAGTCTACAAATGTAATGTGTGGCCTCCGGATAGTCATGTCGGTAACTCATTTGACTTCGGTAATAGCGCTTCCGGGTTCGATTCCCGGTGGGGGCTCACGTGCGAAATTACCTCAGCTGTCGAAGTATTTTTATGATTAGTGCTACTGAATGTATAGCGATGTTTCATTTTACATCTGAAGGAAGGTATAATTAGACTAAGGACAGTAAGCACATCCAGAAAGCCGTTTCCATTTATCGAACAGTATTCAGAAAATGACATTAAAATTCGGAAATATTAAAACAAATATTTATGGAATGATTCGCTCCGTATGATTTTTTGAACTTTTTATTAATAAAACGAAAATTTCATTGATATTAAAATGGAGTGTTTTTTTAGGCCACTCAAATGAAATTTAAGGAAAGTGTATTAGGTATGTGAGCTGGTGCGAGATACTGCTGAAGTAGGAAAAAACACCGGTGAATCTAGAAAAAAATAAGGAAAGGCAACTGAATCTGAGCGGTGTAATGTTGAATGAAAATGTTCGAATGGTTATATGATTTTAAATTTCGATGATTATCTGAAGCTCAAATGAATATCTTATAGAGTTTTATAACAGCTTTTTTAATCAGCTCTTGCCATTAACGACATGAATGCATATTATATTCACTGAAAGTGATCCGTGATACTGCATTTTTCTAAGGTCTGAGATTTAATTCAGTGCAATCACTTAGCTATTTTACAGAATGTTGTCATGATATCCTCCGAATTCTCTCTTAGAATGTCGTGTTAATAGGTGAAGTTCCAAAATACAATAGATGTCTATAAATTATAGGGTCTCCGATTTACTGAGGCTTAGGTAAACGAAAATAGATAGTTGTTGAATCATAGGATAAAACTTGACAGAAATACCTGAACTGATCGTTATCACCAATGAATTAATTTATTCTAAAAATCTACCGCTATTTAAATTTCCTGATTCTTATATCAAAAACCAAACTTACGTATTCAAATCGTGAATACAGATAGAATAAGTTACTGAAGTTTGGATATGCTTAAAGAAACTCACTGCGACCGATTATACAGTAACTGGAAATAGATAACGAAACTATCGGGTGTATAACAAAATGGACATTTCCTTATCACTGATAATTTAAGAAGGATATCTCCGTGTGCCAATAACAGCGGATCTTCGGATTGTGCAATACGCATCTCTCATTGAATGTGACCGGTGAAATTCTTATTTCGTTCTTCGATAATTGATTGAAATTACCACTTTGTTTGTTCGAATCTTCGCTGCCAATGAATGACACACAGTACTGCTTAAAAGCCAGCATGCGTGAGGCCGTGCGCGAGATTTGTGAGAAAATGTTTTACAGATGAGTTAAAAATTTTATTCAATGACAGCAAGTCAAGCAGTAAAGTAGATAAGTGTGCTTATATTATATAAATCTAACTAGTAAACGCCCCCGTCAAGAATGACGGAACTTCATTTAATTTAAAAATAGATCTATCATTGTATATATCTGGTCCTCCTAAGCACTAAAAAAATCCGTCGTAAGATCATATTAACTCAATATATTTCTTACCATTATTTATAATATTGATTCTATTATTTTCCAACCATGAAAGCCTACTTTACGTAAATTTATTATAAAAATTATAAGAACTGATTATCCCCGTGCACTTATATGGGATAATTCACGAAATCAGCATTCAACAATAGCCTTTAGTCGTCAAAGGGATGGTTTGTTTATTTCCCAAAAATGTTACGAAATTTCCGTCTGTTTTATCAAAATCCTCCAAAGTTCGGATCTATATCAATCTTTCACGACTAATATATGATCATTTTCCTTTCTTAAGACACTTGTCTCAATTTCGTAGGACCACTGCTTCTAATTTAATTTTGTAAAAGAAACAACCTCTGCAGGTAACGAAAACCTATTTTACGTACATTTTTATGGAAAAGTATACTAAATGATTATCCTCGTGTATTTATATGGGATAACTCATGAAATCAATGTTCAACAATGGCTTTGGTCGTCAAAGGGATGGGTTGTTTATTTCCCAAAAGTTTTACGAAATTTCCGTGAGTTTTGTCAAAGTCCTCGAAAGTTCGGATCTATATCAATATTTCACGACTAAAATAAGAATATGTGATAATTTTCCTTTCTTTAGACACTTATCTCAGTTTCGTAGGACCATTGTTTCTAATTTATTTTTTTAATAAAACGACCTCTGCAGGTAACGAAAACCTACTTTACGTTCATCTCTTATGGGAACGTATTATGGGCTCCTGGGTTCGAACCCAGGCCTTTACAGAGATGAGAATAGTTTTCCTGGGGGTTTCAGCATCGTAGAAACACAATGCAGTTTATTTTAGATCTCTAAGGCAAGCCGTTTCTGAGATAAATAGGGGGATGGACAGACGAACAGGCATTTCTTTTTATATACCTACCTATATGATATGAAAGATAATCGCGATAAAGAAGAATTTTAATCAAAATAAGAATGTTTAAGACTAAATGTGCTTATATTCTCTTAATTTCTAACGATAATTGGCAAATTTTCAGGTGAATTACGCTCAATTTTCATTAGTATCCCGAGAACATTGAATTAAATATATAATTAAGGGTCTCAGTCACGTATGCCAATTTAGTTTTGAAAATGTCGCTATATGCACCCTGAAAAGTACCTACCTTAAAAGTCGCTTAACTCCGAATAAATGTATGTACTTGAAAAGTAGTTTAAGAAATATCTTTCAGTTCTTTCTGGTATGACTTTGTCTTTATAACGTAATCGTTGTGGACACCTACCGCAATAGATAAAATATGCAGCTTTTTATTCCTTACGATAAAATAACTTACATTCGCTTGGAGTTTCATTTCAAGAATGACAAAAATTAAATTTATAGCATAACTATTATGTCTTTTATTGACCGAAAGTAATGCTATTTAATTTAAAATAAGTGAAACCTTTGTGTTAAGAGTAGGAAGAGGAGGATCGATGTCATTGAACATGTTATATAGAATGCGAGATGTCGTTAAAACAGAAAAATGGTTGCTAAAAGAAGGAAAAAGTCATTAAACTGGCAATTATGGCCTCGGTAACTAAATTGTGATTATTTAACACTAATTTGATAATTGAAGATAGAAATTTAGATAATTACGAAATATTGTTATTCTGCGTGATGTCAAACGCTTCAAGAAGTCGTCCACTTTCTAATCTGATCCGTAACTGAGCTTTATGCAAATCCTCCTCCTTATCGGAGTCTCTCATTTTTCTACGAGTGCCCGACTTTGCCGGATACCGTTGCTCATAGCGGTTCCGGAGAGACTTACGCTACCGCCAATAGACAGTAGTGAAGCATCGCGCTAAAAAGTCATTAACGAAGCCCCACTTTGGAGATCATGCGGGAATGTTTGCGAGGATTTGTTTCCCTTCCGATTAAGGAACGACAATTTGATGAATGGCGACAGAACGGTAGATATTTTAGGTCTCCTAAATAAGGAAAGTAGAGCAGCGATGTAATGACAGGTGAAAATAGCGATCCAACGTACAGAATATCCATAAACAGTGACATGATGAAGAATAAGTTTTAAATCTATACGATATGAGGCTTTCAATGCAGATTAATAGAATCAACCGCGTGAGGATATTTTTCTCATAATTTAAGTATCTAATGCTTGTTATCTTTCTACACTATCATATACATCTACATATGTACCTTGCAAGCCGCCTTTCGGCGAGTGGCAGGGGGAATCACTCAAGCCTCATCACTATCACTCAAGCCTCACAATGTTTGTTAGTTAAGGATGTGTTATCTGATTCATAGTTTATGATCAGAACAAGGAATACGTTTAAGTTTTTGTTAAATGATAGTGAGAGAAAATTGGATAAATAGTTACAGAAAGGAAATTCCTTTTTCAATAGGATGGGTCCTAACTACAGAAGAATTTGGAAAGATCCCCTTTTCAAACTTATTCTTGATAGTAATGAACCCTCATAATAACTACGAAAGGTTAATATAAAATTTTCGAGAAAACAGATAAAAAATCAGCCCTTTATTCTGAAAACTTTTACTTCCACCCCACACTTTTCTATTGACATTAATTTCTCGACGTACGTAGGGAAATGCTTCCAGCTTTAATTTAGATGCACACTTGAAATGTAGGAAACACAATTGGGAGGTAAATTATGCTAGATTAATTAACATGAACACAACGTATCACGGCACCAATGCGGAAATCCAGTGAATGGCTCGGAAATCATCAAATAAGCCCTATAATGTACAGTATCCAGTAAATTGTTATACAACTATTTAATGCTACTAGCTGCCAGTTCTAAAATAACATCATATATGTAGCTGCTTCCTTTAGCACCTGAAAAAGATAAGATGGATAATAAAACACGACACTTCCAGGTCCGTGTTGAGGTTGGCTGTCAAAATACATCTTCAAAAATCAATTCTTTCCAGTCAACGGAGGTTGAAATCGCTCCTGAGGTGACACGCAGCCGCGGAGGGCAACGGCACCCAGAGTATTAAGTGACAAGTAGCAGAATCTTAACTTATTTCACGCGTCACCAACGAACTATTCCCAGAAGGAGAGAGAGAGAGAGAGGAGCGTAAGGAATCGCAACTTCTGTCGCGAGAGTATTGGTTTTCACTCTCACAAGGGGGCCGGAACAATCGGTGGCATTACACTTCGTGATTACGCTCTAAATCGAATAGATAGTATAGGAATTCGCTCTCTCCCGTGCACTTGCATCGTGAAAGCCTTCTCCATTCATGTACACGCGGGCCAACACTACGAAGCACCCACGTCGTCTATGTGCTGTGAATGACAACTTCGGAGCAATTGCTTTGCTTCACGAGGTCGCCGTGCCAATCTCCATCTGTGCACGTAGCCACAAATCCACTTTAAAGAGAATTAAGAGGGTATTGTTTCCATTCATTTGGTTAATTCAAGGGCTCTCAGAACTGTTTACGCAGATATTCGGGAATGGCCCAAGATGTTCGAGATTGCTTCACTAGAGATTCCTATTGGGCCGAAAATTTTATTTTGTAATTACCGAAGGAAGCATTTTTGGATTATACGCTTTCGTTCAGATAATACTTCCTCCTGTTCGTCAATCTAAATTGAATTGTGATTTACTTAAATTTCGAAATCACATGTTAATATGATGGACTTTCGTTATGAAATTGTCTATATTTTATCAAACAGAGAATAGTCATATTTAGTTAAAAATTCGAGGAGAGGTTTCTAAGCCATCCTCTCCCATTCTTTTAGTTTCATCTTTACATAACTCCGACGTTTACCCCATAAAGAGAGTAAAGAAGGTAGTAAGGTATGTATCACATTTGCTTAGAGTTATTTTACGATTTTCCTTGTCTTCTTTCCATTTTAATGAAATTCTTATCGACAAGTGCAAAGAGATATGTTGACTTATTGACAGATTCATAAGAGCTCAACCTATTGGTAAGCTCAAGTGCCTCAATATTCCTTTTCCTCTTACGAAGCTGCAAAATTGGTTTCCTGCAATCGACATTGGTCTTAAAAGCATATTAAAAATTAGAACTACATGATATTTTGCGATGTCGGATGTAAAAAATGACTAAACTACTGACTGGGTTATTATATAGTTATTACAGACTAGGGTTTACAGCAGAATTCTGCAATGACCTGCGAGAATTGACTCGTGTGTTGCATAAGATTAAGGATAAACCAAGCATCAAAAATATTCCATACGTAACAAATCCTTTACCTTTGGTAGCACATAAAAGATATTTTCACCTTACGTCGACAGTTTCAAGTGCTTATTCTAGGTTATATATTTTCTTTGTCACCTCTTTTACATTGATAATAGAGATAAAAATCGCTAATCGAAATTGATCCGCTAGAAATCGAGATAAGATATAAATAACAAAGGATTTTTGTTTTTCAACATCTCTTTCCGCTCTGATAAGAGACACGGCCACCTTCGCATACCTCGCCGTCGATCGTCCGTCAAAATCGTCCTCGCACACGAGCGCCTTCTTTCCAGAATTTCGATTCTATGCGACCGATAACGTATTCGCCGTGCGCATGCGCCTTCCCTTCGCTTATCGAATGCTAAAAAGCCCCACTCGCACCTCCAAGAAGCCAAAACGACGTCCGCCTCTTTGCGAAACGCATACACGACGCTCCTCACGCTTTCTTTCAAAGGTTCTTCGTCCGAAGGCCATCCGAAGCTGTCTGTGACGCTATTCCGAGGTGACTTAACGTCTATCGCGAAGGGTAACCCCGCGTTTTAGCAAAATTATGCTCATCTCATGGCCATTGTGAAAAATGTCGAGAGAAAACAAACATCACGTTCAATTCAGATGTATAATTATGTACACTTAATGAGGAGGTATAGAGAAGCCTACGTAACGTGATGACTGAGATACCAATATTAAGTTGCTAGTGTCGCGGGTTCGAATCCCACCGGAGCCAAAGAATCCTGAAGAGATCATAACGTAAAAATGTTTATTAAAGCGATTAACATGTTTGCTGAACTGGAATACCAGCGTTAACTTAGCACATTAATTTCGGTATGATTTTTATTCTAAGTTTATCAAAGTTTTATCGATAAATCATACTTGCTAATCCTAGATAAATCACTGTATTTCAAATATTCAAATTCATACACCCACAGCGACTGTTAAACAGATGTTGGCAAACAATGTCTGACTTGCTAAAGGGCAAATATTACACGATAAAGAGTAATTTCTTAATTCAATACCATTTATTTCATTTCGTTAATAGGTATACGGAGATAATTAATAATAGTCATATTAGAGTTCAAGGAGGTTTAAACCTTTAAACCGAGAACACTGATAGGCTTGCAAAGGCCGATAGTCTTACTTACTTGTTAGTCTTAGGAATTCTCACTAAAGTTGGAAGCAAGAATTCACAAAATTTTGAAAATAATTTTACCATTTTCCATAAAGGTAAATTGCTATTTATAGATAAATAGTGTTCAGTAGTATAGTTATAAATTCACCACAAGAAGTACATTATTTGGTTTCAAATAGTTGATCATTAGTCTCCTGAATATGTTTTCCTACAGTTGAAGATCAAGTCAAGCATGAAGTGAATAGGCAGCACTGTATTCGGATTTGGATCACACATTCTAGCTTCAAATTTGGTCCTCTTATACCTTTCAAAATTCCCTCTCTCTTTCACGAATTTCGAAGAAGACCAATCTGCATTCAGCCAAATCTTGCCATTTTTCGTGACTCGCCGCAAACGAAAGTTGAGAAATGTTGGAAATGCGACGAATCGCAACGGAGAGGCGAGAATATATGCGCCGTGGAAGGATATGTGTTTTCCGATTTTGATTTATTCAATCCTTGTAATACAAACACTTGAATAAATCTTGGAAAATGTGCCATCGGATAAAGATCACGATAGCAATACCTAAGGATAAGACGATTCAAATGTGAGGGATGGCGTTTTAATAGATAAATATATGTATTTAACAATAAAATGGGTTAATAATAATAAAGGAAAATTATAATATACATTCATAGTTTTCTTATATGAAACTTTTACTTAAAAGTAAATCATAATAATATAATCATAATGTAAAAATTGCCAGTAGATGTTAGCTTGCAGAATATCTAAATATAGTATATTTATCCGTGAGTAATGTTTCACTATGAATTACCACTAATATAAGAATTAATTCTGCTATAAAATTCCGTATTATGAAATGTGTCATTGATAAGGATAGTTAAGACAAAGATCAGAGAATAACAAGCTCGCGGATTGATAATGAAGCGTAAACTGAGAACGACGGATTAATGGATGTAAAAATGAAATCATGCGGTCTTATGAGAAAAAGAATAACAAGAGCAGAATGGTAGAGATGACAGAGTGAAAAAGGGGAGACGTGAAGCAGGTCGTAATGAAAGGGGTCGACAACCGAAACTAAGTTATACTGAGGATGAGAAGTGGGGTAAATGCCCTCCGAGCAAGGACGAATCTTTGCCATAGGTGTGGTCTGAGAATGAAAGCTACATTTCGTAGACGAAACCTTCCATAGATTTATGAATGGCTACAAGCAAACAGTGCTGCTGATATTCAAAATTGAATTATTTCATCATTAAATCCTAAATCGATTATGTGACTGATTATCTTTGAGAGACTTATACCTGACTTATTTTTAATAACGTCACCGATTATTTTATAAGCAACCGAAAAACTTTTATGCTGATTATCGAATATTTTGCATTCTAGTTGTCTTACCGACTTATTTTTAGGGTTAAAAATCTCCTTATAAACGAATAAAAATGTATATGGCTTATGGTTAGATAAGAGTAGGTCTATACTTTATAAAGATAATAATTTATATATATTTAGTAAATAATTTTTCAATTGATGCCAGATGACTTAGAAAAAGCAAACCGCAAGCACAGACAAAGATTCCATCGCGCAGAGAAACTGAAATACGTATAAATACCTATATCCTTGGATACATCTACAGCACGATACACTTCCATCAGTTCATAGAATCCCTTCTTTCTTTTAAGTAGACAAGCATTTCCCCTTCAGGATATCATTCATCGCATACGATCAACATCTAATCGGTATTTCTCTCCCTTTGCACCATTCACAATTTAAATTGTCCGTTCTTTCATATTGGTCATGCGACCTTTATCTAAGTCCCCAATCACTCAGGGCCTAGTCATTACTGTTTTAGTTTAGAATTAAAATATTTTGATAAAAAAGCATAATAATTAGAGAGAAAACAACTATATAAAATAACTATACTAAAAATGTAAACAATCCAATTAATTTCTAATGAGCGATTGCTTAAGGTTTTATTCTGAGATTTTGAGGCAGGTTAAGAGAGATATTCTAAAACTAACAATGTTACGATGGAATTACTCAACTTCAAAACTTCATGTAATCGAAAAATTATTGAAATTGCGGAATAAAATTTATTCTTCTATAGATACCTAAAAATAATCTAATTCTAAGCTAAAACAGGACTACTCAGACCAATATTTAACGAAACTTGATGTTACATTAATGCCTGAGAATATGAACCGCCTTGTGAAACGAAGAGAATTGCTGTGGTTCGCTTGTATTTTTAATCCCTTCCTTTTACCATTCGCTGTAAACAGATCTAAAAAAAAAGGCTAAAAGTAAAATTTTAGAAATCTCGATGCGATTCCAAATCCGGACTGTGCTGTGAAAGGAAGAAATTAAGATCCGACGACTCTCTTGAGCTGCTATTTGCCTTCATCTATTCCTCCTCAGGGAAATTCCTCGTTATGAGTGGAAAAAGCGCGGAACCACGCGCATTTTCTTTCGTAGAAAAAGAAGCGTATTGAGTACGAAGAATTGAGGGGAAGTCCATTACTGCTTCGGAGTTTTTACTATGTTAGCGCGACTAGAATTAGAAACTAGATTCAGTTTGTACTGCTACATGTACTACATTCACTGCTTCTTTCCTGCTTTCATTGGAAATCGTTGAGAACGTCTCGAATGAAGCTTTTTTTTCAATTTAATGGAAAATATATCAAATGACTTTTTCTACACACGAACGGGTACACGTTGCTGGGATACATGTTATGTATCATGAGTGAATTGTTATTTTCACATTAATTTCGATATTTTTCACAACAGTATGGAATTAGGCAACAGAAATTGCGATGCGCTGAAATTTCCTTCCCACGGTATACGAACCAGCGACTCTTCAGATAAGAAACGAAAAACAAATAACACATCATGGTACCCTCATTTTCCTATTGATGAAACGATAGCGGGTTTAAAAGATAAAATTATTTTTCTTCGAATCTCGTTTGCTAAGTAATCGGGAAAATTTGAGATATTTGTATGAGGGAAAACATGCCTCTATAACAATATACTCAATCTACATCTACGTTAGTACCCTGCAAACCTCCTTTCGGCGTGTGGCAGGGGGTGCAAGCACCATGACTCTACTTCACAAATCGATTGCTTTCGCGTATCGTTCGCGGAAAAAATGAATTTTTGAAACGTCTTGTTCTGGCATCTATTTCTCTGATTTTCCTCGCTGTATTAGAACGGCCTATATAACATGGGAGACGCATTATGTCAGCTACATCATCTTTGAACGTGCTTTCTCTAAATTTATTAAGTAGATTAATCGTTTGTTTAAGCTTTCTATCTTCTAAAGATTCCCATCCCGCGTCCTGAAGCATTTGCGTAACACTCACTCACTTGTCGTAAAAATTCATTACAAAACGCTAACCTAACCTAACCAACGCAATATAACATCACTCACGGACTTTTTCTTCGCTTCTACTGATTCAATAATAACATCACTCTATTTTTTCTGTCACTTACTTAGCAAAGAGTGATTTTTCGCCTCTTTGTCTTTAAAATGAACCTGCGTCTAAAACGCAATGAAAAAGCGAAATATTTCGTTTTTCAATTGCGACGAAAAACTAGATAAGCAATCCTAAAATGGTTAAACATACTTTTACGGAATTTTACGTTTTAACTCTAAAAGTCTTAACTCTTCTTCGGCGCCACTACACTTCCTGAGTGTGGATAACTTGATACCTGACAAAGATTGGAACTGTAGCCTTACTCTATCAATATTGTACTTTAATTTGACAATCTATATAAAAATAACTTCTATCATTTTCCTGTAATTTATGATTGAAATCAATTTTAGTAGCATCATATTTCTTTCGATGCGTTGAATCGTTCAATGACTGTTTCTTCGTTATTTAAATACACCGTGAAACCTGCCTTTATCGGATTCGCGTGGTGCCGCAAAAAGTTTCCGCAATAAACAGGTTTCCGTTTTGTACAGTTTTGAATCACGTACGTTCAAATGCCAACATCGCAGGAGAGGTCCAAGATCCACGTTTAGCTAAACACAGTTTTCGCTGTATTTATCTTCAAAATCATCTCAGTATTTTGAGCCTCATATCAGCATAAACCTCAGGAAGAGTAGTCGTAAATCCAGCATCAGATTCTTTCCATCGCTCCTCCAAAATTTCTCCACCGAAATACACGAAAGCATAGGCCATTGTTCTCTGAATGATTTTAATATCAAATTCCTCTACGGAGGACCTTGAAATCTCACGCGCTACTCTTCTTGGAACCTTCGAAGCAAACCGATGTAATTGGAAATTCAAAGATGTGTACGCGCAACAGTGATGGAGGGAATATCTTCAATCGACTGTGCATAGCGCTGGACACACAGGAATCTGCAAGGAAGTGAAAAATAAGGAAGGGGGTGACACTTGCTCGGTCCCAACCCGAACCGGTTCGAATGAGACGGTTTTCTTTTTGTTCATCTCGAGAGGTCGTAGAATTGGAATCAGACTAAAAAGAGAAGTAGGGGTCGGCGCCCAAAGGTCGAATCAGGACACTCAGGTGGGGCAGATTTGTTGCTAAGGACATTTCGGAGTCGGAAACACGCATACGCAAGAATTTTCTCCATCCAAATGCTTCATAAACTGAAGTCCACATTTAATTCTATGAAGTACATAAAATGAGGTTTGTACATAAAAGTACTTCAAATGAATATATAGACCAATTAGGTCAGTTAAATATAAATTTGAGAGCAATCTTTTTTCTATGTGAAGGATATTAAACGATCAATAGAAATTATTATTATTATTATTTCGTTTAAAGGCATGTGCCTACAAAATTCAATCCAATGAATTTCACTTTTTATGCAAACAAAAAATACGGAAAATTGAATTTCTTTAGAGAAAATCGATTCTTTTCTATAAATGTTCACGAGGGAAACTATTCCAAAAATAAATATAATTATTTCTAGGATAATTAAATCAAAGTGAAAAAATAACCAAACGTTGTTTTATGCAGAAAATACTTCAATTAGATTTTTTATAGTTTTTATTTCTAATAAAATAAGTACATTTTTCTTTGATCCATATATTTTTATCAATTCATATTAATTTTACATAGTTTATGTAAATTCAGTTTTGGAATAAACGGGATTGAAGTATTGTTGAAATCTGAGGTATTTTTTAGGTTGGGCCTTTTCAATTTTTACTTACAATTAGTGAGTGAAATATTTTTAAGATTGCATAATTGTAATAGCTATTATTTATAAAACACCCACTCTTTAAGAATAGTGAGTAAACAGCTTTATAACAAAAAAATAGATAATGGTAGGCAATAGTTATCAAAACTTTAGACGAAGATTAGAATTAAGGGTATCAATGTGATACAATTTCAGTGGTGGTAAATTTAGTTAGGAGAAACAAAATATTCAATCGTCAGTCAATGAAGTCTCCTTCTATTCCACAAAAATTTCGACGGACACACATTAATCTCCCTTTCGGAAACAAATGAAGCATCTCGCGAAGAGGTGTGGCCTTGGCGAGGGTGTGGCAGAGTCGAGAGGCCAAAGGAACGAAAAAGATAAAAGGACGAGACGAGAATCAGTTTCGGAAGAAATAAAGCGCACATAATGGAGGCACGAATCGCATTCCCACTTGTCTCCAAATATGTCAAACCAACCAGAGAAAACATCATTCTAACATATGCAGCGAGATACCTTCCCGAATATCTAAGAGAAATTACACGATATTGTCGCGATCCAAGTTACAGCAAATCTTGGATACCTTTCCCGAAACACAATACATACGATAGAATGAAAACCAAAAGAAACGAATATCTGAATCTCTCTTCCCTTTCGAATGCATGAATAGGTTCATCCACAGCCTCATTCAATTTAGTAGTTAACGAATTTCAAATTCTTTAGAGCTACAAGAATAAAGCTTATACGTGTAACGTGAAATTTTTAATTTTCTTGTCTATTAAGCAAAATAATCACTCGAAAATACCATGAATAACGCACGAAATAACACAGATTCTCAAGTGAAGTTTAAATGTAATCCAAAATTATATTTATGATTTACATCCATACATACTAATAGTCAAAAATTTAAACACAGAATGCAACACATGTGCTCATGAGAGTACATTCTTTTCTCATAATGTATTATCAATATTGTAGCAGGAAAAAGATTCGCACGAACCAAAAGATACGAATGAAAATGTTGGGATGCTATGAAAATTGTACATCATGCTAGTTTGAAAAGAACAGTCATTCGTAGGAAATATACATAGTAATCATAATCGATTCGCGCTCAAAATCTAAAATCCTTTTATTCACATTATATATGTATGAATCTGTTGAAAGGCAACGTCTGAGTGATTAACAGCGTCGCCGGAGTCCGTCATTGATGATTTAATCGAAATTTTGATTAATACCGTCAAGATCAAATCGGTACAAATCATACGTATACAAAATATTCAATGACTCGATAAAAACAAATTCATAAAAACCACTACTGAAGCGACCTTAACATTTAAGGTAATAAATATCATAAAATTAACCGAAGTTTAGTTTATCTAAGTATAGTTTCGCTCCCCAAAAACAGAATAGCGTCATAAACAACTTTATCATGATGGTCTAATAAAATCTGAGCATAAGGTGGCTAAAAATATCTGAAGAATCATAAGATGGCTATTAGAATGATTATGCCAACAGAGATTATTCTAAAGGTGTCGTCCATTAAAATCGCATGTGAAAAACCAGGAAATTAAGAAAAGTAAAAGCGAGAGATATTTACGAAAAGCAACCGAAATTAACTCGCTGCAGGTGACACTTAACTACTCGATCTATTTGCTGCTTGAGTTCAATGACTGTAGTGATTCCATTTATTCTCCGACAACAACGAAACTTACCGGACCCGGAGGAGGAGTGGTTAGCGTTTCAGCCTCCAAGGTCCCGGATTATCGAAATTTTCTGGTTAGGGAATGGTTGAGTTTGTCAATAATAATAATTATTATTAAAATGGATGTAATTTGGATTATCCTCCTGTTTCTATTAAAGAAATTATTATTATTATCTCATTAGATCGTACCTTTTCTAATTTTTATTAGTTTTTCTCTTTTTTAAATAACAAAACCTCTTCCTTTAAATCTTTCTGTGTATCTAAACCCTTCTTACATCTAGTAAGAAGAGACTAACTAGTCTCAAATTATGTATGAAGTCGTGTTATTATTGTTATTAGTATTTTTCTCCCCATAAATTACGTGTCCGAGCATCGCAATCTTCCAAATTCCATTCTCGTAATCTCAAATTGAGGGAAATCTTGCTTTCTCCTTTCTTAAAAGCTCACTTTTTCTCAGTCCAAGTAATTTGGAATGCCAAATACAGGTCCGAGACAGTCTTCGACGTTCCAACCAATGTTTCGGGGTTTATAGACAATCTCCTCTATTAGGTCAGTTACCTCACTCCGGGAATAAAAGAAAAAAAAACTTTTGCGAAGGTCTGGAACGTCGTCCGTTCCACTTAGATCCACTCTCTGTCCGGAGTTAACCTTTTCCGTACCCCTCCCTGTGTTTCTCCTTCGCAGAGTAGAGTGTTCAAGATCAAGGACGCGGAAGAAAGAAAATGCTCCCACACGCCTCCTCTCGCCTTGGCCTTCCTTAAATGGAGGACGGGCGGAGTCAACCGGTAGCGACGCTTGTCGGCCGCTTAGCAAATTAAATTGTCAGATCGGAGATAACGTCGAAACGCGCGGCTCGTTCAAATCGATTACGGAACAGATAAAAGTGATCGCTTTACGTAAGGGCGATGGAGAGGTATAACTGTAACCGAAGGACAGCTTAAGAAGAGGAATTTCACGTCTTGATCTTTATGGGAAGGAAAGGACCTTTAAAAGTAGCATAAAGCATTAAAGATCGCCTCAATATCCACCATTGAAAGAGGTTTTGTTAATAAAAAATCAAATTTTTCCTCGCATTCAGTGGCATATAGTAACAATCTTTATCTGAAGAGAATATTTTTTCCCGAATTACACGATGAATGAAAATCTAGAAATTTCAATCCGGGCGTATCCTGGATAATGGATATCAAATTTAACTTTTTTCGTTGTAACCAAGGAATAGTTATGCTCTGAATCTTCGCATTTATTCGATATATCAGAGACAGCCGATTAGCAGTTCCTTTGGATAATTCTTTATATGAATTGAGATATACCTTATCCTAAACAAAGATGTATCCTAAACAAAGATCTACGATTATATGTGATTATATTTAGTGGTATTAGATAAATTAAACTGTTGACGGTAGCACCATATATAATTTTATCAAACGCAGTATCAGATATTGAGAGAATAACAAGTAGTAGTATCTTATTAAAGTTTGACAGCTGAGGTAATTTCGCACGTGGGCACAGGGATTCGAACCCGGGACAGCTTTCAACGAAGGCGAACTAGCAATCCACTTGGCTATCCGGGAGCCCTCACAGAAAAATAAAACCAAATAAATACTAATGCTGGTGCAGGAATTCTGCATGAGATTCCGGTTTTCAGAAACAGCTCCACGAGAGATTAACGCCGAGGAAATCTACTGATAGATGTAATATGAGGAATTTAACGAAGAGTCCTTCCGCGACAATCGTAGCGCACCCGAATCTCAATGAACTACAAGTGAGATTTTGCTTCGTTTTGCTGAGACTGTAATGAAAGGAAAACACACCGTATATTGTATTCTCCGACCCATCAAACTGCATTCTTTTCCATAGAAATTGTTCGAATTGTGATACCAAGTAAAAATTTCAAACGAACTCTGCTCAGACATATGCATACTGAACGTAATTTATGTGAAATAGCTTTCATTAATCATTTCCGCAAAAAATATCGATATGAAAGAAAAACACGAATTGCTTTCGTAAAATTGACTTGATGGCAATTTCAATGAAACAATCAAAACTTAATCGAGACAAAAGTTCCAACCACAGTTCATTTACCAGCCTTAATTTCTCTGAATTAAAGGAAATAACAAACAGTATCAGCAATTTCCTTTCATCCGGACATGATTTTCGCTCCTGTTTACAAAAATACTTTCTCCACATTGAAAATACATCCTATGGGTGCAAGGACCCTATCTAAAGTGTTGGCGATATCTAAAGGGCGGCAACAGAGGCGTAGCCAACCATTATTGTAATTAAGACAACATTATTTATTGTTTTCTGCACACGACTTACCCAGGAGAGATTACGATGTGAAATTTAATATTTGCAAACATCTAGAGAAAAGAATTACGGATAACACAAGATTAGAAAGGAATATCTATGCGGTGGTTTCGTCGAAGTAACGGATCAATAAAGATTTGCGGTTGATAAATGCTGGTTGAATAAAGATTTGTAAGTGCCCGACCGGAATATGTTACATGTTAGCTCTATGAGAAACCTGTAGTCTAAGACCAATCCACTCTTTAATGATGCCGAAATTGTTTCCTTAAAAGTGACAAAAGAAAGTGTTTAATCTTCCATTTTGTTTCTTTCAGGTCGTAAAGCTCTGCGAGAATGGAGGGAGGAAGACTGCTTGGGGCGATCCTCGCCCTTTTTGTGATAGCCCTCTGCCCAAGTGAGTTCCACTCTTACCGTCCTTGCAAGTTTTAAGTTATCGTTAATAGAGCAAAGACAACTTCTCCAAAACGTACATCATACAAACTAAATTACAGCAGAAAAATAAAAAATATTAAAGTTAAGCTGATAAAAGTTAATATATTCTATGATGCACGAATCTAAATTTGTTAACTCTAAATTTCTAAATCTATGAGAATCTGGGGGCCTTGGTTAGCTAGAAATTTTATTTTTGACCATTCAGTTTATGATATAAAATTGAATGTTGCCAGATTTCTTAAGAACGCAAAGTTATGCGACCAAAATATATTGCAACGTAATTTTGGAAAATCCTTTCAGGCTACAGCGAGGCAGTGAACAGCGACAGGTCGGGACGTGTTGTCTGCTACTTCAGTAACTGGGCAATATACCGTCCGGGAATCGGCAGCTATGGCATTGACGACATGCCTGCAGAGCTCTGCACGCATATCATCTACTCCTTCATTGGGGTCTCCAACGTAACCTGGGAAATCCTCATCCTTGACCAAGAGGTACAACTCACTAATGATCACAAATGAAGTACCTGATTGACGTCACTAGCAACCTATGACACAAGAAAACAATATGCGGTTCGATCGAGGATCTAAAATAAGAGACCACTATCTTTAAAAATTCCTTTTTCCTGATAATCGTAGTTGAGTTGTAAACCAAATGAACAAAAGACCGCAACACCAACGAACCACTGGGCAGAAACTAATGATTTTTAAGTTTTAGGGGAAGATTAATTCTTGACAAGTACATTTTTACTGTTTAAGCGTAAAATTTGATGAAGTAATTTTTTTTGCGAAGTGCTCCTTGCTTTATCTGAGGATATCTGAATGGTGCCCCTTAAATAGGGGGGCCCGAATGTTTGGCCTTTAAGGCCCTTCTAATTCAGCCCTGATAATTGCTGTGAGGCGTAAGAACCAGCTAAGCTTTCTTCTTTGAAAATCTTGCCCTGATTCAGCACAGCATAATTGATTTTGCAACACTTATTGAAATTTTCGAGCAGCAGCCCTTTCATTTCGTGTTCCGATCGATAGTTTTAAAAAGAAAAGTATCTAAGATTGCTCATTTACGACTCTGCTAAAGCTATAGGCTGCATTTACTTACAGACCAAATTCCGCGGCAGTTTATTCGATTAAAAACATCTCCTAGAAAAAATATCGATCCAATCGAACAATCGCTTTATCTAATGTTGGTTTTCATGGAAACGATTTCCCTCAACTCGTTAATTTAACTCTTTGTGTAACATCACGTAAAATCTCTTACATTACTATTGGAAATCTTTTCCGGCAGAATGATATCGACAAGAGGGGATTCTTCAACTTCACTGACCTGAAGAACAAACATCCAGGACTGAAGACTGAAGTAGCCGTCGGTGGGTGGGGAGAGGGTGGAAGGAAATACTCCGAACTCACGTCTGTCAAGGCTCGAAGAGATGTCTTTATCAGAAGTGTCGTCGGTGAGTAATCCCGCAAAATTCGAAACAAAAGTATAGTTGTCAAGAAGCTGGAAAAGACCCTGCATTAAATATTAAAGCCCTGGATTCAATTTCATTCATTCATACGTAAAGGTGGTATAATTAAAAGAGATTCAAAAGTCACCCACGTGGTAGCAAAGAAGCAAATTTACGTAAAACGTTCGATGCCACCTAATAATGTCCCAATGTGTGCAAATGATATATTAATTAAAACTAATAACGAAAAGGATGGTATAAATAAAACTACAGTTACTCTTTTCCACAGGTGTATTTAAACAAGTAAAAAACACAACACTGTGTTTTCTACTTGTTTTATTTATACCATCATTTTCATATTGATTCCCACAACGCCAAGCCTGCCACAATCGATTTTATTTTAATTAAGAACGAAAAGTTACGAAGTAGCATCGGTTAACATTGATTGGTTGTCATTTATTCCAATTCACTTCCACAGATTTTATGAACAAGTATGGTTTCGACGGCTTTGATCTCGACTGGGAATATCCAGGGGCAACAGATCGCGGTGGTAAGATGGCCGACAAGAATAACTTCTTTTATTTCGTCGAGGAAATGAGAAGAGCATTTACAGCGGAAGGCAAAGGATGGGAGATTACTATGGCTGTACCTCTTGCCAAATTCCGTCTTCAGGAGGGTTATCATGTTCCGGATCTATGCGAGTGAGTAGTTGGTATTACAGATTCCAACAAAATAATTAAAACTGGTACTCATAATGACTCTTTTAAATAATTTATGCAGGGAGTACAGTTACCTTTCATCAACGAATTCAATCATGTCTCCAAAAATTCAGTGGATTGGACACTACCTTTTTTTAAATGGCTACATTTATCCTTAGTGGATGTTATTGTCACCATTTTTATATGAATATGCTTCTTCATGCAAAGAAATTGCCATTTAATAACATTATTATAATATATAATCAATGAATTTATGCCATACTATGTGAAACTCTATAACAGTAAAGGTGGAAATAACTTTGTCCAATTTCAACAAAATATTATTAATAATTTTCAACCTTAATTTTCTTCAATATCTATAAGGTAACTTCACCCCAAACCTTTCTGACCTTTTTTCTTTATAAGTAGCTGAATGAAAATTGTCAAAAGTACATACATTCATTTTATCTTAATAATCCTATTTCTGGTCCCATGTCAAGTTTATCTAAATAACTAAAAAAATCCTCCATTTACCTACTTTTTGCATAAACAAATATCTATCACTTCCCTGCCATATTTTCTATCAAACCAGGTTAGATAGATGGATTCCTGCCTAAACCAAAATTTACATCTACATGTTAACTTCATACCCTTCTTCAGTAAAGTGCTCTTTATAACATCAACAACACACTGTTACTCCAATCTCTTTCCGGTATTCCTCTTGAACTCTTTTTATTCACAACTATCAACTGTGTAATGATCATGACGAGAAAATCAAACTATTAAAAAAACTGGATACTCTTTTTGCATTCAGAATTGAATTTAAATTTAATTGATATATATGATAATCAGTAAGAAAACCAAACAAAAATCCATCATAATACTTTTTACACAGTTAATTCCTTGGGAATAAAAAATAGTAAAATCAAAACTGATAGCAAAAATTAAATCATCAAAAACTAAGTCATGTATTCAAAACAGGTTGGTGGATGCTATCCACGTAATGTCTTATGATCTCCGAGGAAACTGGGCAGGATTTGCTGATGTTCACAGTCCACTTTACAAGAGACCAAGTGATCAATGGGCATATGAAAAGCTCAATGTGGTAAGTATACTGACATCCAAGACATAATTTACATTTAGACATCATTGGCTACAACATCACTACGCAGAGAGTGCTGGCTTTAAAAGTGTGTCTGGATCTCTCATACACAATCTCTAAACAATTCTTTTCCATCTTTACTTAAATTGTTGATTAGCTTAGTATTTTCTGAATCTAGATCATTTTCATCATATTTAGATTGTTTTCATGTATAGAAAGACATTAATTATATGTGAACATAAAAAAATCCTAAAATTATATTTCATGATATACCTACACTTGTAATACAGCTCAATTTCACTCCAGAGAAAAATGTATTGATGCTTCTATGTAATATAAGGAGGTAAATAATGAAGTTTTATAACAATATAATCATGATGGACTAACCCAGACTAGTCTAACATTAGGTATTAAAAGTAACCAAACAATTAAGATATATCAAATAAGAGTTCAAAAAGAAAATATAATGAATCGTTATGAATGAATAGAGCATTCTCAGTAGCAAGTAGCATAATTGGTTATTACATATTTTTGGAGTAAACATCAAATAGTTTGTCATTTGAAATCCATTACAGAATGATGGACTGGATCTTTGGGTGCAAATGGGTTGCCCTCCGGACAAACTTGTAGTAGGAGTTCCTTTCTATGGTCGTACATTCACCCTTTCTCTTGGAAACAACAACTATGAAATTGGTACATACATCAACAAGGAAGCAGGAGGTGGTGACAAAGGAGAATACACAGGTGCCAAGGGATTCCTTGCTTACTATGAGGTAAGACTTAAAATACATCGATCATCACAATTAGAGCGATTTGATTTCTCTTATAATGAATTTTTGACTGTTCACACAAATTTAGACAATCTGTAAAAGAATCATTATTTATCATGATTAATCATTATTTTCTTTCATTTATTTTGAGCAGAAAGTTAGCTCAAACCTCAAAAGTAGAATAATAGAACTTCAGAGTTCCCTTATTCTTCTTAACTTAACCAGAACTTGGATATAATTGGTGTTATCAGCATAGCCGTTGATCTCTGGTCAGCTGACCAGAGTTCAACAACACTGATTTCATAGTATGTACCTATTATTATCCCACAAATGCTTGAAAGCAATTCATCAATTGCCTTTTAATTACATAATATGAAACTTACTGTTTCTGTTATTTTTACATTAGATCTGCATGAGAGTTGATACACCAGGAAGCAACTGGACTAAGAGGTGGGATGGCATTGGATTCTGCCCATGGGCATACTCAGGTAAGAAATTACAATTCATGAGAAAATAAGTAAGTTTCCTTGAAAGGTACACACATTTGGAAATATAAATTCCGAATACCAAAATATAGTCTGTCAGTCATGTTCTCATCTAAGGGGATTCAAGGATTTGGGTTCTTTCATTTCTTCTAAGTTACTAAAACTTAAATGTTTAGACCAAAATTATAAGGCAGAGGTATTTAAAAAACGGTCAGTAAAACTCATGCCTGGGCAAGGTTGAAATGATTCCTAAACCTTCCTTATCACTTAACAGTGACCAATTCCATGATTAATTCTATTCAAGGTATGACTTTAAAACTTTCTTGCAATTGATGAATAATACAATGTCTCAAGTCATGAAGTTCATTGGTTCCAGAGAAACATATCTTGATTCAAGGTTCGGCACTCATTTAGTATGGGTTGGATAATGATCTGTTAACAAATACGTAAAATTGGGTAAAGGCTATCTTTTATGGACATATTTTGCGACAAATTGTGCAATTTAAATTATACCTAAATTAATATAATCTATACATATATAATACAAGGCTCCCGGAGAGTCAATTGGGCAATGCGTTCAAATCCGATGAAAGCGGTCCAGGGTTCGATTCCCGGTGGTGGCCTATGTGCGAAATAAGCTTAGCTGTCGAAGCACTTTTAACAATACTACTACACATACAACATTCAATCTTTTCATTGCTCCATTACCTAATTCATAACCATATCGATTAGATTCCACCTCTTAACACTATTTACCCACCTTCCAATCATCATTCAAAGTTGTCCGAACATCCTGTCTTGGTGTTCTCCTCATCAAAAGCTCTTTTTTCGCCAAAAGGCAATCTGTTAGTTCACTTTTACAGAAATCAGATTACTGTTTATTCATTTAAATCAGTGCTGATAATAACTTAATACGGAATTATCGCGCACGCAAGCAAATGGTTATTAAAGTCGTTTCCCCTTCAGGGGCACCAACTGCCCCTTATTTTTGTTTTCCATCATGCATGGTAATTGATTAAAACTTGGTGCAAATTGCGATGTAAGGATGTGTTGTCTGTGTATCCATCAATGGGAAATTCTCGCAATTAATTAGCTGTTTAAAATCACCACTAACATTTCTTACGATCCTATATCTTGCTATACTTTGAAAAGTATTTCCATGATATGTATTCAAACAATATAAGAAAGATAATTCTTTTGTAACTAAACTTTTTGTCAAACATTATTGATTTAAAACTTGCGTCGTCAAAGCAAGCGATTTTAAACCAGAATATGCAAAAATTACATTTCACGTCGATGTAGTTCCATGTGCAGATTTCTTTCTCTTTATATATAAATATTTCTATTTAAACATCGTTTCACTTACGAATACTGCATACACAAAGAATTTGCTTCATCTCATTTCTTTTTCGATCGGATTTGGTTATTAATGTGATATGTTAACCTCTTTAGTTAGATGTTTAAATCTTTCTGTTTGCCTTTCTTCCCTGCATTACTTCTCATTCATCTTACTTCTGCTTTCATAAACATCTATTTTTTTGTACCATTTGATCTATTTGCCTAAGTTAGATAAAGAGAATAAACATGGTCCAAGTGCATGTGATTTTATTATTAATCCTTAACCTAAATAGTTCTTTCTTCTCATCTTTCATCCACTTGGTTGATGTCTTCAATCCAGACTCTTACTCTGAAAGACTCTTCATAGACTCAGTCCTAAGTCTTCTCCCCAGTATTTGACACTTTCAAAACATTCTCTCTATGGATTCCTCAGTTCTGGTTCCATAGCCATATTGTGGATTAGTTCCAGCATTCTCTTAGGTGTCTTTGTACGTTGAGGTCAATTACAAATTAAGCTGCTTTCTCCGAGACTATATCTCTTCATCCCCAATCAAACTCTCTCAGTCCTATCTTTTTCCTTCCTCCTCTCCCATTAGCATAGTATCTTTTCTTGCACTAGATTGAAGAGTGCTTGTGATACTCCACCTGCATGTCTCTCTACCATCTTTGTCTCATATCATGCCTCTGTATTTGTTGCTTGAGACATTTTAATGATCAAATTATTTGATGTCTTGAAGCCTTTGATAATCTGTATGGTCATTTATCAGTCATAACAAATATTAATACTTATGAAAAGTTAAATTAATTTAATGTTGAAAAATAAGCAACTAATTGGGACGTTCATTGTTTGGGGATTGTAATGTCCACAAAATTATTTTGGTCTGATTCAACTGACATTAACCAATTTTACTTTGAACAAAACAGGAACCCAATGGGTTGGCTATGAAAACACCACTAGTGTGCAGATTAAGATGGACTGGATCAAGGAGAAGGGATATGCTGGTGCCATGACATGGGCTATTGATATGGATGACTTCCATGGAGTTTGTGGTGAGAAAAATCCACTGATGAAAGTAATGTCTGCTGGTATGAAGGGCTACAAGGTTCCCATTCCAACTGTCACCACAACACCCAGGGTAAGATTTTAGCTGTAATTAATTTTAATCTGAAATATATAGTTTCACAAAGTTTATTTCTATCCCCATTGCCCACCCAGTTTGATCATGGAAAAATTGAAAGGGGGGATTGTTTTGGTCTGAGTAAATAAATACCATAGCGGGCTGTGTTACGGCAAATGAAAGAAGCTGGCGTTTAATAAAATTAAGCAATTTAATTCGACAACAATGAAAAAAGGACAAAGGTTAACCAAACTTTGAGACTCCTTTGACACATGTTACCCTCTGTCTCAAGTCCTGTTAGTTTTCCCTGACCACTCTTCCTTCGCACTCGCAGACATTAGACAGTTGAAATGAGAAAGTTACAATAACACTTAATTTATTTAATGGATTTGCACTCTAGCTCATCAGCACTGGTGTTTCATCTCCAGTCTATTTTTTATGTTGAACTTAATGATGATTGATAAATAAAGTTGGATTTATGAATATTCTTGACAAATCATGACAAGTGAATTCTTGAGAAATGCAATTGCTCATAAATATGTTACATCTTTTTCTATTATCCTCCAAGTACATACATTGCATTTCCCTAATATAGCTTTGCCAAATTATCGAGGAGAAATTTAATCTGAAAGAGTTGTTGATTCACTTGAAGACTTAGGCTTAAATTGGACTGGCGGTGAGGCTACGGTGAGTTTAGATTAAGTGTATCTATTACTCCTACCGTATGGAATACATATTCCATACGGTAGGAGTAATAGATACACTTAACTTAGGCTTAAAGTTTTTACTGATTCACGTCTTAGAAATTTCCCCGCTTATGTTATACTTATATACAGAAGCATATTCAGGTCTTTCTTAACATCAGTAAAACATTGTCACTGCAAGGGTTATGGCCATTGATTGATTTATGGCCAAGTACAGTTTGATAGTGATTTTAATGTGTCTACAGATCAAAATGCATTCATTTACATGAAATTCATTGTATCTGTTTGACAAACTTATGACTCCAGCACCCTTGGCAGCTGCTGTAATATTTTGCGTTCTATATTTTACACCATAAATTACAAAAAATAAAAATGAATACCAGGTTTCCTAATCATGAATCAATATATTAAGATGTTGTATGTTTAATTTTTACTAAATTGATTTGGTTGCTCCAATTTTCAGTATAACATTATAAGATTAAGCATTTCATTCAGCAGGTTTTGCTTCACTGATGGAGACACTTCTATTAAGAATGCTTAATTGAATATTGAATTATAATATCCTTAATAACTGGTTTTGAGCTGTGAATCTTTTCAGTTGAATGTTTTAGATTCTGTCTGAAACACTGGGTAATGAATGATAATTCAGAATAAAAGTACAAATTTCATTCAATGTTATGTTTAGTATTTGAATTTCTACTTACATAAAATAATTCTCAAATTGTCAACAGCCTGAATGGGATCGGCCACCAAGCACCACTCCTGATGGTCCCCCAATCCCAACTAAGCCCAGTGTACCACCAACTGGTGTTCCAACTCAGGAACCAACAACTAGCAAACCAACGACCACCAAAGGCACCACATCCAGTGGAGGTGGTGGTGATGTTACCACTGGCATGCCCCCAACCAGTGGACCAGTTGACTGCAGCTCTGGTGCAGAATACATTCCTCACCCAATGTGCAATAAGGTAAGGATCATACTGGCAGGGCTAGTTGTCTGTCAGTTTGTCACAGTCTTCAATTGCCTTGCTACGCTAGCAATTCTTTGTACGATACTAGCCTCATGAACCTGTGACAGACAAAAACTCTGAATTGCCAATTTGATAATTGTCATCTCCTTGGCTTATCTGGTCATAGAGTGAAACGGATGGAGCTTGGGCTACATTCACAAATTGAACAGATGATTTCAGAAAATTTATGGATCATTTTCTTTTCTTATGTTTAAATAATAGTATCATAATAGTTTTCAAGTATAAATAATAGTATTCTAATAGTAGTAATAGTATAACTCCATGCAGGCCTGGCTTTTACCTTAGGCTAGTTAGGCATCGGCCTTGCTGTAACCCTTTATTTTAGAAATCGATTGCATTAATTTTATATATCTATTCATTTGCTTAGAATAAAGGACATTTTGGTTGGAGGTGCAGAGTCAAGGTGATTAAACAGTGTTTAATTTCTTAAGCTAATTTTTTTACAATATCATCGATGAAATTCTTGTTTATTCTTAGAATTACTTTAATTCCTTTTCTTCCTCAAAATTTGTAGCATATCTTTTTCACTTTTTGCCTCTTATTTGTTCTACTACCTCATTTAATAAATGATAAAAATCAGTGCAGTATTATGCTTAAATTTCTTTATTAATAAAAATTTAAGATCAGTTGATTAAAAAGATTTGCTTTCTCAAGAGCAGTGATTCCCAAAATGGGTAATAGCAGCCCTAAAAGGTGCTGGACTAATTTAGGGGAGGTTGCTGATGAAAGGGTTCTTTAATCCGTTGCTTATCATATTTGTCTCAATTAATTAATGCCAGATTCTAGACAGCTGTAAATCATTATTTAATGATTTGTTGTAAGTCTTGAACATAATAGCCTTTTCTTCTTCTTTTGATACTTTGAATTGGTTTTAAAGATGATAATTTTATGTAAGACCAATGTAATGGAATCAACGGGGGGACTGGAAATAATAAACATGGGAAACATTATTCAGGAGGCATTACCAGCCAACTTTACCTTCAGGAATCATCATCTACCCTTGATGTGGCCTTGTTTTTGTTAGATAGATCAGCATCATTAATACTCATTACATGTTCATCTAAACCAAGATTGTCCAACCTTTTCAGCTAGAGGACCACATCAGAAATTTCACAAAATATATGGGTTATTAAGGACCCCTTTAATTTGACTACTATTCTATTGTACAAGAATTTTAATTTCCACTATTCTTTTTCACATTCAAACTATTCTTGTTCAGATTTTATGGGCTAAAAAGCCATTGCTCTTAAGCAAATATGCAATTATGTCATTAAAACCATTCATAAAATATAATGAAGTTATTTAGGATGCAAATCAAGTTAAATTTTAGTCAAAACAAGAATAGTTTCAACAAATGAATGTATCAGCTGTTCCTTAATTGACACACATTTCATTCAGTAGAAAAAGTTAGTGTGATTGAAATCTATTCAGAAAGCTTTGGTCAGTTAAGCTGGTTGATTTAAAACCTTTTGAGGGCTGCATATTGTCCTGCAGGCCTTATGTTGGACAACCCTGATCTAAATCATCCTGTGCTAAATTTTAAAAGTCTAAACTAATTAGATTTTCATTAAAATACATCAACTGTGGCTTTGAGTAATGTTCTGCCTCTAAATATTAGTACTTAATTTTGTATTGGGATTGGAGGAAAATTTCCACCAGTAAAATAATTTTTGATATTGCTCATTTGTAATAATATTCATTGTTTTTCCTACAGTTCTACCGATGTGTCTATGGAAAGCCTGTCCTGTTTACCTGTGAAAATGGAACAATTTGGAATCCTGACACCCATGGATGTGATTGGCCTGGAAATGTTCACAGAGATGACTGCAAAATGCCTTGAATTGCTTGAGTTAAATGTTAATAAGTTTTATCACAAGTCAGTTTAATATTCTGTACCTGGCCACAAAATCAAAAGCTTTATGTATAACAGGCTCCAGTGTTCCTTTTTTCTAATAAATTCAGTTTAACCTGAAGTATGCCTTATTTATTTAGTCCATGAATATGAAAGTTATTCCACTGATGAGACAATTAGTTAGAATCAGGAATCTGAAATAATGGAACTTTTTTGGGCATCTGAATTGCAGAATTTTTAACCTAATTTCTGATTCCAAAAATGTATGTTATTACAGTTATGTCTAGTGTTGCTGGTAATGACTGTTTTTTATAGTAATGGAAATAATGTAGTCACTGTTGTTAAAGTGATTGAGATGGGTCCAATAACAAATCAATCTGTTTTCATAAACTGATCTATTATTGCATAGATCTATATTGGAAATAGTGTCCTGAAATTTAAATCTCTCGATTCAATATCAATTGGCAATAGAAAAGGGTTGAACTTCAATAAAAATTAAGTACAGGGCCTCTGTACTTCACATTTATTGAAGCACTATATCTTGTACAAAATTTAAGTTTCTTTTCTTTTTCTAGTGTATACACATGATACTATAGTGTAGTATATCAACTAAGGATATTTGCACAGTTATATCTTTCAACTAGTCAAACTTCCAATGATGTTGGTTCTACAGTTTTTCTTCTTTGTTCTAAAAATATATTTGAAATTTCCAAGCTGAATGATTTTCAATTTATCACTGAATTCTTTGAATCTTCACTGATATTTGTCATACAGTATTCTTTTCCCAAAGAATATTTTGAAGTTCTGTGCTAATGGTTAATGTTTGGAGTTGTCTTACATGTCATATTTTGCAATTTCAGGAAAATCTCAATATCTGCAAATGGAGACCTTTAAGGTCTATTTTCATTCAATCTGGATCTCAATTAGCTTACTGCTAAAAAAACTTTCTTCATCCCAGTTAGGTTTTCCAATTAAAATAATTATTATTCTCTATGAAATGCTGTGACCCATAAAAAGTATAAAGCAAATCATACAGTAGTTAAATTTTGAAACACAAGAGCCCTGATTTAGGTGAGTTGGTCGAGTTAATTTAATTTTTACATATTAAGTGCCTGGAAGACGAATTATTCTGAGTAAGAAAACCAATTTGCATCCAAGGTTTCTCAATAGCAAAAGTATAAATTTTATTTTACATCAATAGCTCAATTGAGGTAGTTATTGAAGCATTCGATCTTACTGGACTCTCAGAGATCTTAGATAAAGTATAAGTGCTACTGTTTGAAAGGTATCTATTTATCCTTAAATTTATGGTCATGTTTGATCAGTTGTCTAAGACTGCATGGAAAGAAAATATAGCAGTAAATGAGCTGAATTCATAGGCATATGGACTGCTACTATATATTCAATGATTTGTCAATTCTCTGAATTTATGATTGATATTGATAATCGTGGAATATATATTAAATAACCAACTTGGGCCTAAAATTATTCATAACTGCAGAAGCTAAAAGGCCACAGGTTAAATTTTTGAAGTAAAGCAGATTATTAATATGGTGATTTAATGATTGGGAAGTATTCTAACATTATCATAAAAGCAACGTTAGAATCTTCAATGACAGGACATTTCAGTACTGCTGGATAACTTTATTTTAACTACCTTAGTGAATGACGAATATGTAATAATTTCTATTTACAACAACACAACAGCTGACAAGGGATAACTCAGTCATGGGCTTCTATTTGAACAACTTGAAACTTGTTTTTAACTATGATTTACAATTTACGATACTCCATCGTCACATCCATGTATCCTTGAAATTCCATTTATCATAATCGGGCATTCTTTGGCAAACTTTTCCATCGTTCCATGAACCTTGATTCACAGCTTAATTTAAAACAAGGTGTTCACAGCCCGTTATAAGATAAGTAATGTACGTCCTTCATATAAAACACTATAGGTTATTTCGTTGAACATCGACATTGCACAATGGTTTTTTCTGTCTGCTATTTGTGCATCAACGCACAGGGAATGGAACCACAATTTAAGTATGTTTATGCACAATACTTTATGGTGAACTCCCCTTTTGTGGATTTCTTCAAGATACTAGGAGCGTGATTGACTCCCCTACAAGTATTGGTGTTACGGAGACCGATGACATACACTGAAGATTTTCTTAAAAGTCAGCGTATTATTCTCATCGCATACTAAATATCACCAAGGTAATTTTAAGTCTGCTCGTTAAAGTCTTTGAAAATGACAAAAAAGACTAGAGGTAAGATGTTTTGCAGTTCATTTACAATTCGGAATCTTTCAAACGTTCATATGTAAAGCTCTACGAACAGCAACTTATTTCTGTGTTGCTTTTTCCCGTGGAACATTCCAAAAAGTAGTTCGATGGTTGAGAAACAGCTTAGACAATGTCCGAGGAATAAAAAATTAGTTTTTCAGGCCATCGTTAGTTTTAATGTGACTTTCTGTTGATTGTTTACTTTTAGTTTTTAAGATATACTCGCAGATGGCAGTAAATATGCGTAAGCGACTTCCTGGAAATGGAAGGACAGCGACGGAAGTAAGAGAAAGTTTACTAGATTTCAGGAAAAAATTAGAAAAAGCATCATCAAGTTCTTCACAACGCTAAAATAAATATTAAGAAACATTTAATATACAAAAGACGTCATGAAAAGCCTAGTAGTCGAGTGGATTTGAGAAGCAGATGGAACGTTTTCAAACGGTAAGAGTAACTTTTCATAAAGCAAACTTAAGTATTTAATATGTTTTGAAAAAGATTGGTCCAGCTAACATTTTTCGATTCTATTATTTGAAATAATGTACAACCTGATGCTTCCGGAATTCAATCAATAGTGATAAAATTAATCATTAGTTAGATAACAAATCTCAACATTAGACTTTTAACATGAACATTTGACGGCTTGTTATACTCTGTTTTTGGTAGTATCCTTGTATGTTCAGGGTGTGGAAACCGTAATCGTCATGATACTTCCTCTCTGTCGACAGACTCTTGATTAACTGTGAGCAACGATATTCTTCCTATTTACTTCTGTTAATTTTCTTCCTCCTGCTTTAACTGCTTGCTGGTGATCGCCTCATCTGGGAATCCCCTCCCCTTTCCTCTTCCTCATCGTCCTCTTCATCCTCATCATCGGCATCGTCATGTCTTCCTCCACTCACGCCGTGCCTCAAATCTGTTGGGCCTTCGTGGTCGTCTTGTATGCTAGACCTCCTTACGACGCCCATGCACGGACAAGAAGTCGCTCCTGGGGGAGACGAGGGGGGTCTTGGGGGCGATTGGGGTCCGCGCGTTGGGTGGTGAGCTGCCGGAGGTGGAGAGTGCGCGGGGGGCGGCGAAGGTGGTGGGGCGTTGGCGGAGGCGGAGAGGTTCGTTGGGGCCGAAGCGGAGGCCTGTAGCCTTGGGTTGAGCTTCTCGCAGAGCTGGAGGCCGGCTGGATTCAGGCTGTGTTGGAATAGTGGCGCCAGATTAACCTTTTTGCGGACACACATAGATAAAATTCATTTCCGAATTATCTATACGATAAAATATATACCTCTTTGCTTTCAGGATTGAACGTAAAGCTGAAGAATTCACAGTTATACCTCGGCTAAAGGCAATTCTTTCCGGTACCACTTTCGTTCGCCGGAAGGAAAGTTCTATGGAGTACCATATCGTAAAATACGAAAATACTCCCAGAAACATACTGCACACACAAACGAGAAAGGTAAATGGCCAATTTTTGGGTAGTACATGATTACTATACATATTTTGCCCACGTCTGTATACGACCACATCCTCTAAAACAGTGTTTCCCAACATTTATGGTTTCAAGTCCAACCTTCCGTGTGCTCAAGGCAATCAAATCCCGCATTGTCTTTTAAGTTCGTTTTGCTGATTGATTTAATCGCGAAATCTGTACAGATTTAGAGATGAAATAGTTTCACTCCATAAAATAAGACATCAGTCTGCTCGATTCCCACTGAACAGGATCGTAAGTCCCACCTGTGGGACCCGTCACACCGGCTGGGAAACACTGCTCTGAAACATATGTTAGCAGAATCCGTATTCGTTAGCCGAGGTATCACTGTAATTACAAAATATTAGCTAATATTATTTTATAGAAATTCCTTTACTTGCGTTAATTGTGTTAAATCGGCATACTTATTAGAAACAGCGTATAAGCACCGTCAGTTTTAAGTTTAAACTTACAATCGAATGCTTTGTTAACAGTATATTGTAATTGTCTGCTTCCGCCTTTCCTGTGTGGGTCAATTAGACCTTATTACAATCAACGATGAAAAATATGGGATCATTGCTAAAGGATTTTAAACGATTCATTCGATTTCAGTTTTACCCTTTAAATCTGTTTTCTTTTGTTATTATAATGGGAGATTTCTGGAAGAGTTAAAAGGGTTCGCTATATTTTTTTGCATTGGTATCACACGGGCCATTCCATGTCAAGTGGACTAACGGTCCCCGCTCGACCATCACCAATTACAATAAAATTTTGTGTGAACATAACTTCATATCCTCTATGAACATTTCCCAAGTTTTACATCCATAGATGAAATATTTGCTGAGATATAGTCATTTGTTTGACCCCCTACCGCAGCCTTCTACAGTTAGACATCGACATTTAGCAACTTTGAGACACGTTATCTCAAACATTATTCCGTTGAGCAAAACAAAACTTGGTATTCTTATACAAACTATGTTGCTCTACCACACAAAATATTAAGAAATCTTTTATGAGCGAAATCTGCGAAGAAGTTTTGAAGCAAAATCGGCCCAAAAAAATATGGCTCGAAAAATATTTAAAGTTTGGCATTTTATATCTTTTGAAATAAACATAAGACAAACACGAAACTTTGTGCCTTATAACTACTCTATACAACGTGTTGGAATAAAAAGTTATCATTATCTTAATGCCGTCCGTTAGTTTAAAAATTGAGTGCAAATGTTGTGATTTTCGTTACGACGCCGAAAATAGGGTATATTCAGCTCACATTTACGAAAAAAAACCTTCTCGAAGCTTTCTCGAATTACTTTTATAAGAAAGAGCATACTTTTATCCTTTTATAAACCTGATTCTGGTTTTCATCGAGGGAATATAAGGCCCGAGAAATCGGGATTAAAGTGAAGTTACCTCCTCCCAAAAAATGTGGTGCGAAAAAAATTAAAGTTTGGTATTTTATATCTCTGCAAATAAATATAAGATTAATGCGATACATTGTGCCTTATAATTAACTAATACGAAGTGTACGAATAAAAAGTTTCACTTTCCGAATGCTTTCCGTTAGTTTAATAATTGACTGTAAATATTACGAATGTCGTTACGACGCCGAAATTAGGGTATATTCAGGAAACAGGAATTACTAACGGAACGTATTCGGAAAGTGAAACTTTTTATTCGTACACTTTGTATTAAGTAGTTATAAGACACAAAGTATCGCGTTAATATTATGTTAATTTGCAGAGATATAAAATGCCAAACTTTAAATTTTTTTCGCGCCACATTTTTCGGGAGGAGGTAACTTCACTTTAATCCCGATTTCTCGGGCCTTATATTCCCTCAATGAAAACCAGAATCAGGTTTTTAAAAGGAAAAAAGTATGCTCTTTCTTATAAAAGTAATTCGAGAAAGCTTCGAGAAGGTTTTTTTTCGTAAATGTGAGCTGAATATACCCTATTTTCGGCGTCGTAACGAAAATCACAACATTTGCACTCAATTTTTAAACTAACGGACGGCATTAAGATAATGATAACTTTTTATTCCAACACGTTGTATAGAGTATTTATAAGGCAGAAAGTTTCGTGTTTATCTTATGTTTATTTCAAAAGATATAAAATGCCAAACTTTAAATATTTTTCGAGCCATATTTTTTTGGGCCGATTTTGCTTCAAAACTTCTTCGCAGATTTCGCTCATAAAAGATTTCTTAATATTTTGTGTAATAGAGCAACATAGTTTGTATAAGAATACCAAGTTTTGTTTTGCTCAACGGAATAATGTTTGAGATAACGTGTCTCAAAGTTGCTAAATGTCGATGTCTAACTGTAGAAGGCTGCGGTAGGGGGTCAAACAAATGACTATATCTCAGCAAATATTTCATCTATGGATGTAAAACTTGGGAAATGTTCATAGAGGATATGAAGTTATGTTCACACAAAATTTTATTGAAATCGGTGATTGTCGAGCGGCGCACTTCTCAAAAATTGGTCCACTTGACATGCAATGTTACATTAGATTCTTTTAATTTGCAGTAATTGTTTTCTTTTATATAGTTTGGATATTCCCCGATAATAACATTTTGCTGCTATATAGTTCGTGAGCTGCATTTACAATCGGTCTTTACTGTTTGAAATCACATTTCTTTGTCCTTCCTTGTCTTTCGCCAAGGCTGACTTTATTTTGATGCCCTTTCCTGGAGTTCAGATTCCATTCTTTTCTTTAGGCATTTAATAAATTCTGTTAAATATCGTGGGATATTTATGTTTATCTGGATCTTCTTTACCGGAATTCATTTAAAAATTAAATGAATACGCAATTAATTTGTTACTTTCAAATAAATTTTGATGTCAAATGGTAGAAATGCTTAATCTTAAAACTCTTAAGAACGTTGGTTTTATTCTTTCAGAATCATTTCTTTTATTACGGTTGCTAGTATTTGCGGTGACATAATTGAGGACACATCATGAGCCAAGTTCCATATACCTATATTAATGGCGTATTTTGATCTTGCTGTTTTCGTATTAAGACAATCCTTGCTTTATCCACTACTAATAGGTTTTCTTTGGAAATCAGGCGTAATTTATTTACTGAGTTGTCAATGCTTATCTTCAACAGCCTTTACATTCTTTATATTTTGTAATGGTTAGTATCTCTTCATTTCTATCTTTGAAGTTTTCCTTTCCGCCTGCTAATGTCTATCGGAAGTCCTATTTTTGTTTATTAGCATCACTTGAAAGTTTTTGTGTGATAACTACCGTTATCTTCATTCCTGGTAGCCGCTGCTCTTAACACTTGTGAAATTCTTGGTAGTAGATCTCTGTATAGTCTTTCGCCCTCGTAATCGCATTAGCACGTACGCCTTATGTTCGAGCGGCGATCCAGGTGGCCGCGATGCAATAAATCATCGCGTAACACTTGGGAAGCTCCTCGCATCAATCGGTAGACGATCCATTGCAGACTGGAAAAGCCAATGAGTCTCCGTGGAATGCGCTGACCACGTGCCACTCACTCCAGATGTTGTCTTGACCCTGCATGAGCTGTTGTGGTATAGATTTTCCTAAGTAGACTACAATATCGTATAGTTTTAAATATAATTTTGGAGCCGTGCAATGTATCAGTACTTTTTTAATTTTTGTTTGAGTTTAAAGTGTTGATTCCTGAATCCAGTGGAGGTCGTTTTCTAACTATACATATCATTATCATCATCATCATTGCTTTAATCAAGGGATCTGTGATTATTTGTTGTATCGAGCTCCTCATCGTTTCCTATTTTCTGCTCTCTTACTGATGTCCTTAAGAATCTCGCGTTTCTTCCTCAACCCTTCTATTATATGAAACTCCTTCCCTTTCACTTTTCTTCATCCCCATTCGATTCTACTCTCTTTTAATTCACATTTTTCCATCAGGCTCCAATCGACTATCGAACTCGATTCGACCCCTAGATATATTATTTATACTAACGGGGGTCGATATCGATTTCGTAAGAAAACCAGTATATCACACTGGCAACAGAGGGTCGAGGGAAAATGATTTCTCACGTAACTCCATGGAGATAATGAGGATAGTGAACGTTTACAGATACGTCCAATAACACTGGTACCAATAAAAAATAAATAGGTTATTCTACTTGTCTATGATTGGTCTCCCTCCCCGTGCCCTAAACGACGTACGTTTTCTTGCTCCACCGCCTCAGCGGTGAAGATAAATTTTATAGACTCTTGTCTCTGAATTTCTTAGCTTTACTTCCTCAGTTACGGTGCCGTCAGTCCGCTCATTTACTGGATATCCTTAATTCTTGCGGTCATGACTTCAGCTCTCGAGACGTAGTATTTACTGTAGTTTTCCATTTCGAAGAAGCTTCTTCCTATCGAAGACTGCCCTAGCTGTGGCTGCGCTAGACTGAATTTTCAAAAGGGCTCTCCTCTCTCTAGTGTAAAACCTATATGCTTATAGTTTTCAATCTGTATTTCGGCCTTTAGGTGCAGTATAAATGAAAAGGTATGTAAGTTCTATTTGATCATGGTTGCGATGATATGAAAGCCTTTACGAACGATGCTGAATATTAACATTAAATTGCTCACTCCTTATCGATTTCTACGGAAAGAATTATCATGTGACTTCATCATGTGATGAATGTGATTCCGAGAAATTCATTGAATGCTGCGGAGTGCTAACGGATTTCTTTTATAGCAGTAGTTTACAGTGTCTTTTATTGTGGCCATTATGGGTTTTACCGTTAATTTCCTTACTCCCAACTCTATGTTGATGTCTTTTTCTTTCACTAAGCAAAAATTTTCCTTTGTTTTGTTGTCTTCATCAATTATTAATAGTACAATATAGAGCTTTTACTCTTTGGCGATCAACTAGTAATAATATACGGTAGACATGTTTTGGTAACCATTATTTTTGCTTTGACTGTTATGAATTTAATATTTCTTCAAATCACATGTATTATTATGTTTCCATTTCTCATTAATTCAATTCATCTCCAATTCTGTAGCAGTAGCTCCTCTCGTGGTCGTGTGTTTCCACAAGCTTGTTTCTTCGATTGTTTGTTTTTTGCCTTAAAATATCAAAATTCAGATATTATTATCATGTATATTGCGTTTTTAATATACTGCTTATTCCTCACGCATACAGTTGCAAACGTTGTTCCTCTTGATTAATGCAAACGCTTGAACTCCTTTCATCGCCAGTCAACATACATCAATAGAATATCAAAAATGGTTCCTCCCAATATAATGATTCCATATCTCATCAACAGTCCAGGGGGAGATAGTTATGTCCTGTATATCGCTTGAGCATCCGCCGTGCAAGTGGAAGATCCGGGATCGAGTCTCGAATACCTCAGACTGTTTCTCTTTCAGTTTTTTCGCAGATACCAAGCATCAAGAGTCAATAAAAGCTCTTTTATCTAGTCGTTTAGACTAGACAAAGCATGTTAGAATGAAGCAGTCAAAAAAAAATTCATACATATTGCTACTACGTCAGTATGAATTGAATTTATAGAGAGAGCAATTAGGGGTAACCGATTTTCGCAAATACAATATGATTTTAGAAAAAAATGATCATAATGAAAGATTACTTTTTCAATATTATAATACTATTATCAAGTAGTAAGCATGAAGTATTTCATTGAGTAGTTATTGAGATTAAAAGAATGAAGGCGTTGAGCTGTAAATAAGAGATCGATATAGCGTCCCTCGTAGAATGTGACTCTTTATCTTTTCCGAAATACCGACCACGGCGGCTGGATCTCTAAGCAACATCTTTTTCATCTAACATCTTTTTCGGTAAATACTGCTCAAACGTCCCGTCAATGGTGACTCACATATTCTAGTATATATAATCTATATTAATAATCATGCTTATAAGTAATTTTGTAAAATTGCTGAATAAACATGAGTATAAAAATAAGAAAAATGCCAACAAGAATTTAATTGGCAACCTGATAACATGATAAGGATGCTAATTTGACAAAACCACAAAATGACAACCAGCCTTATACATTTAACGCAAAACAAGAATCAAGTAAAGCTACTCGAGGAACATCATTGGCTGATGTTGTTGAGGACGGGAGAGATAGAATTAAAATATAATTGTGTGTAAAAGTGACAAAGTTTGTATTTCTGACTTACCGCATTGGAAATTGGTAGCTAATGTATCCTACGTAAAGGTTTGAGGATTTCACTTAGGAGATTATTCATATGAGAAAGGTTCCTTCGAGCATGGGGAAAGTCAGACTGATTTTATACAGATGTCAGGAAATTGTGAAAATGACTATTGAGAAGGAAAAGTGATTGGATTTGTGGCACTTCGTTTTTACTGTAGTCCGGTTTCGACTACAACGAGTCCTCAGCAGGTACATTGCACCGGAAATTTATCTTTTAATAACATTTGTTAACCCTTATCTTCTCTTCCTAAGTCTCCCCTGAAATTTTCTTTTAAAATGACATTTTACCAGAGCAGTTGACATGATGATGAGTCGAAACCGTTCGGCAGGGAAGACGAAATGTGCAAAATCACCTCGCAATTTTATTTCTTTCTCTGTAAGGCGTTCCACGAAGTGATGCTAAAACAGACTGAATACATACAAAAGATTTTCCATAATTATTTTTCACGAATTAAAAAGAACACTTTTACACGTATCACTATATATTTTTTCTGCTACTTATATAGTGGTACGGTTGACATTTTATATTTTATTTCTTTTTTCAATTACGTAGTCCTACCGCAAAGCCGATCCTGAAGCAATAGATGGTAGATTCACAAAATTAAAAATATGTATTATTACCTTCAAAGTTTGAAACGAATCAATGAAATAATTATATCTTTAGTCATGGGAACTCTTTTTCTTAACCTCATTAAAAAATAACCGCCCGAACAGGGACTTTAACCCTGGACCCTTATGTCAAAAGCCTAATGCTCTACCGACTGAGCTATCCCAGCTGAAACGTCAGCCAGTTTTGGGATGTTGTCAAAGCACTTCACTTTAGCTCCACCCTGAATAGGTAATGAATATGATATTTGAATATTCTTGTGCGTGTATATTCTGCAACCAACCTCTGAACCATCCTGTTGTAACTTTCCCTGCAGAGTGCGGCAGCGGCCGCAGCAGCCGCAGCAGCAGCCGCCGCGGCTGCGTCACCGTTCTCGGCCGCCTGCTGCTGTTGCGATGCGGATGGTGGCATCTTCAGAGGGTGCGAGGAAGGCGAGGAGTCGGAACCCGGAGCCGCGTCGTTGGGGTGCGGTGAAGGAGGCCCTGGGAGCGGCGGTGAAAGTCCTGCGTGGGGCGGCGGACGACCTGTAAGTTGTGTCATTCCAATTGTTCGTTGTTAGAAAGCAGGGATGCAAGAGTTCGTTCACTTCTTTGCTAACATATACAAAATAAGCTGTTGTAAAAGTTTTCCACTAGGTCGTTTATTCATAAGAATTGAGCTACATTTTCAATCCATCACCGCAAACGTGGTCATTTCGAGAATTGCATATTTTTGTATTTTTTGAAAAGGTGCATGAGTAATATATATCGATTTATCTTCCTTTAAGTTACTCATATCCGAGTTTCATCAAAAAGTAATCACAGGTTCCAGATATCTTTCGGATCGCCTCGTATCGATCGAAAGTTTCTTATGTTCTCATTAGTTGAATTGTCATCGCATTGCGTATTTATCATTCCTTTTCTTTGATAGGCTCAATGTCTGCTCCCATTTTCAATGTATTTAAGAGCGTATAAACTTAAAGATTGTTTAGATTATCGTCTAAAAATTCCTTATGATTCAAATTAAATCAGTTTATACATTTATCAAAGATTCTCTACCTTCCCTTACTAGCCCACTGGAAGGATTATCAAATTGAAAAATCGGAGATAAGGAGCATCGCAGTGAAATTAACTTTATAATGAATACGGCGAACATTTATACCTATTTATGACACTTCTGCGAAGGAAATAACTCATTTCCATTACCGTAATTTTGCATTATTACTGTTAAGAATTAAATTTGTAAGAATAATAGGAAAATGCGACTTGGAGAACATTTTTATCCTCCAAAAAAAAAATCTGTCATTTAGAAAGAGTCCTTCAAATTATTTTCTCCACAAAGTTTTCTTTTATCGTTTCAAATTGCGTTTTTATCATGGGTCACCTTTAACGTAGCCCAGTACTTCAACGCTAACTCACCGAGCAAAAGTGGGGGTGCACCGAGGCCTAAGCACCTCATTCGCCAAGCGTCCTGAAGGAGTTGCAACCTAGCTTGCTTCCGCCACTTTGCTCTTCTGTTCTGGAACCAAACCTATCAAAGAATAATTTGAGGGATAAGTTAAACGGTACTGTGCAATCAGTCATCTCTGGACCTTTAATTATAATTAGGACGCATGTGAGTGAGTGGTTGGCAGAAAACCTTAACGAATGATATAGATTTCTGTGAGTGATCAGAAAGTAAACTCTGATTATCATTCAATAACACGCGTGCTTCATCATAGTAGAATAAACGAAACAATTTTCTGTTGTACATTCATTAAAACGTCTAATTTCATTTAAAACACTAACACATTACCAACAAGTGGACGGTAGAAATGTACTTGATCAAAGTAGGTTTGAATTTAGGGATTTAAAATTGAAAAATATACCTCGAATTTCTCTCTAAATATACACTCTTTTATGAATTTTAGAATAGCCGAATTTTTAAGAATTTCATAAATATTAAAATTAATTTTAAGTAAATGAAAACAGAGTCAGCATGTGAATGTGAATGCAGAATTCTCTTCAATTTAATGCTCGCTTATCGAAAACATTTCATATTGAACTAATTAGGCCTCTGTTGTAACAAATAGAAATTTGTTGCCATTTATCCACACGGTATAGATTAAGAAGGAAATAAATTTTCTCGCCGATTACTTCAGACTAGATTTAAACATATCTGCTGAATTTTCACAACGATTAAATATTTTACCCTTCAAAATATACAGTTAATATAGTTTAAAATATTGTATTATTTGTTATTAAAAGTACTCAATGATTTTGATTAGGTTGAAAACAATGGTGCTGATCAAGCACTGGGCGTCCAAAATCGAGGTAATACTGCAATACAGTCACTCTAGATTATTTTTTACCAGAAGAATTACCACAATTACCCGAGATTAACATCGTTTGTAGTAAGAGAACGATTTTAAACATGGAACTAAAATGACCACTCTAGGCCTTCGCTTGTGAGTCCAAAAATTCAGAAAAGAGTTTTGTATAAGTATTCGTGAAATTCGCTAATTTGTAAAAAAAATATTTCAAATTAATACTTAAGAGATCAGACAAGCAAAGTCTTAACGTTCATGACATTTATACTTCGTGAATCCTGAAAGATTTTCATTCATTAAATCAAGCACTTATGTAAAAAGTGAAGTATCACAGCGAACCGCGTCCGGCAAAAAATCGGCTAATCACTTTAGCTCTGACATTGAGAACACCGTAAGCCGAGATTAAATTGCACGTTTACTTTCCTAGCCTTGAATCCCCGTTTGAATGAAATCCAAGAGTGAAATTTCTATCCTAACCTATTTGTCGGCAGAGTAATTTCGCCCACCGCCTTTCTCCTCTGGCAAAATTATGAATCGATACGGATGCTGGAACTCTTTTTACGAACAGCGTCCTTTAAGTCCCACTTTATTGATTCTGCATGGACCCAGCCTTTTATGAGGGCATCAATCGTCTTAAAGAATTTTTAAAAGGCGAAGAGATGCTGGAGATTGGGGAGGGATTTTGCTTTGATATTACGAGGAAAATACCGTAGGTTTTCTTATTTCATTTGTATGTATTCCGTTTGATCATAATGGTCTAGATTGCATAAAGTAAGCTCTACACAAGAGGTGGATGGATTTCAATTGCATAGATAATTTCCACGAAAAGAAACGCGCAAAACAGTACCGTAATTTTTTCAAATAATAAAGTACTCGTCGGACTAAGTAATATTCATGTGGAAAAGATTTAAATTGGAAATGATAAAATCTAATATAACATATAACTAATGGCTAATTTTCTTTGCGGATTTTTTTTGTTTACATATCAATTAGATGAGTTAATTCTCAAACAAGAGCTTTGCGGGTTGCCAAGAAATAATAGACAATCATCAATCTTATGAGTACGTAACATGTCAAGGAATATAGCTGAAAAGAAGACAAAGTATAAAATTCAAGCTGCTTATTTTACCACGTACATTTAAGTTCCTTAACAAAGTGATCATGATCAAATTATTATTTTAGTCCAAGGCTAAGCAATTTCTGCATTCACATCCGAAGAGAATGAGATTAAAATAATTAGTTCATGTAAAATTTGTAAGATGTTAAAATATCAAAACTAGAATGAGGTGTTAGAACGTAGCTACACTATGAAAAATAGGTCTGATATTACTCAACGATTTTCAAGCGCCGATAGAATTGCAGTTTAGTTCCTATTATAGAAAATGATTCTTTCTCGAGAACTTTTAGTAACGGTGCAATTTTTCGAAGCAATCACCTTGACAAAACATTTATTTATGTTTACGGGATAATAAGAATGGCAAATATCTTCGGATGCATTAAAAGAGATTGAGAGTGGAGTCACTACTCACCTGTACACGTGCTTCTGAGAGATTAATTCGCAGTGCCACTTCCTCCCTCAAGAAAACGTCGGGATAATGTGTCTTCTGAAACAAAGACTCTAACTCCTGTAGTTGCTGTGGTGTGAAGGTGGTCCTGTTCCTTCTCTGTGAAGATAATAACGTAGACATTTTGATTTCATTATTGAAACGGCTGAGATTAAAAAGTTGGTAAAATGTATCCATATCGGCACATGGCATGCAAGGAAGCATTTGTGAATAGAAAGGAACTGATGAACAGAGGTCTAGATGTAGGAAAAATTGGCAAAATCTTTAGTATGGGTTGTGCTGTTGTATGAGTGTGAAACGTGGACTTGAAGAAAGAAGGACACCGAAAGATTGTAGGACTTCGAGATGTGGGTATGTTGTAGAATGGAAAGAGTAATTTGGGTTGATAGAAAAACAAACATATTGGTACTAGAGATAGTTTGATAGGAGAGGGTTTTAGTTGAAGTAATTCAGCGTCGACAGAGGAAATGGTCAAAAATATTGAGAGGAGAGGGATTGCTGAGGGATGCAATTGAAGGTAAGGGGAGGGAAAGACAAAAGCAAAAGACATTAGTTAGGTATAAACATAAACGATGGCGTAAGGTACCAATAAACGAGAGAAGTTGCATTGTATAGGGAATATTAAGGCACATGGGCCTACCGAAAAGTAGAAAATATAAGTACAGATGTATATTCATCGGCCATTAAATCGAGGTACACATGGATTCTGTGTAACAGAATTCATGTTCTGATTCTGTGTCTACAGTTTTCAGATTAAATTGTAATTAATCATATTAACGTCAAGTAATATAGTTGATAAAGATAACGGAAGTTTTAATTTGCGGTATACTCATCAAGTTAACAATTGGAATATTTGATACCTAATTCATATCAAAGATATAAGTAGCTTAAATGATATGAAAGTTTCTTAAAATGAAAAAGTTATCAATTCATCCCAGTGTAAAATAATTATTCTTAAATAGTCCAAAGTAAACGGATATTCTTGCAAAGTAAACGGTGTCATAAAATTCTTAGCGGTGGCACGAATAGCATACTTGGTTCAAATATTTCATCCTAAATTTACCGATAAAGCGTCCGGATGAATGTTCGCCTTGCCGTAATGATTAAGAAATGTCAGATAAATTTACCCTTTTTCATAATAGAGGTTTAGTTCAATGAGAAAGTCATGAAAATGGCTTGTATTTGGGTATCAAGATATTCGCAAACAATTTACAACTTCATAATTTATACTTTACAGAAAAAGAAATTTCTTTCGGTGAATTTTCGATGCATAATATTATTTATTCTATTATCAGTCTATTCAGCTATTTTTTATTGCACTTTCATTTCTCTGTGTTACGAATGTTGAATTACTCTATCGTTAGAAGCGACCCAAAGAATATTTAAATTGTTGATGATACTGCGATTGATAAGAATAGTTTTATTAATAGGCAAATATCTATAGTTTATTCTAAGAGCGCCGATTCTTGGGAAAGTAGTAGTTAAGAGTTCCTGATGTAATATAACATTCATGGAGCACTGTAATAATTTTCTTTAACAAAAATACAAAATTTAGTACATTCAAATAAACAAGCCTTGCTATTATCATAAAACCGTCACATGTATCTTTATGTTTCACAGAGTTATAGATTAATAAATATTCTACTCTATTAACGACCTATCGTATCGGATAACTTACTTATACTGTTCGAATTCAAAAGATCTTATCTGCAGATAGTACAAACAGTATTAAAAATAAGTATGTGAAACTTTCTTAATACTACCCCGATTTTGCCGTAGCTATTTGTGATGAGAGTTTTCAGGGATTGGTGGTTTCGGTTCACAGGTACAAAAATTGAAAATGACTCGTGCTTGGCATGAACGGAATCACTTAGTGGCGATATTTATAGTCATAGATTGTCGAATGCTGTGTAATTAGTTGTTATGATATTTCTGCCAGAACGTCACTTATCAAACAATGTAAACTAATACATAATTTTTCTCTAAAACACTGTGAATGAATGTCCCATTTTTTCCACGAATATATTTCTGTTGATGTTTACCAGAAGTGCAGGAATATTAAGAAAAGTGTATAGTGCAAAAGTATGATAATGAGAGTGCAGAAGTCCAAAATAATTTACGTATTAAAATTTGAACATCTGTATCGCGATGAAAACGCGGTGGAGCTTTTTACGATGAGAATCAAGGGTGACAAAGACTGATATAAAGTTTGATAGTTATTATAGTAATCAAATTCTATACTGCCTTATCTTAATCCTTTATTTCATTCTTAGAAATTGCCTTAGAATGTTAAGTAAAGGGTGACATTTCAAGACAGATTGTTGCACGACGTTTCTCCTGATTAACGTTAAATGCTCCTCACGAGATAACGGTTGGCTGAAAAGTTTGTGAAAGGCTATTATCACGGAAAATAGGAAAGAGAAGTACTTACCTGTCTTCTTCGTCCAAACATATACTCCGAAAGGAGATCTCCCGGTAGAGGCGATAGAAAAGGCCCGGCCATATCTCTAATCAACGCAACACCAACTAAAAACAGAGCGGAACTCAAACGAGCACCCGGCACCCGGTTGTATATATAAGAGAGGACTCAACCACGCCCCTTAAAGCCCCTCCCACCCTCTTAAAAAGCTTTCCACTCCTCACAAAGACTCCCCCACCACGAGTCGCGCTCCCCAACCCCTCCACCACCAAAGAATTCAATTCACAGAGGAGCGCGGAGGATCTTAGAGGGGTTGAGAAGATAAGGAAAAGATGTTAAAGACATTAAGCCTGATATCTACCGTTTTTCTCAGGGGTTGGAGTTTTGAAATATTCTTGGGACCAAGTACAGGCACCTGTGGTACTTTCGTCGAGACGAAACTTACCTCCTCTTAATGATTAACACGTGGTTTTTTCAAGGGGTGCTGAAAAAATATCCTGTCCCCTTCCTCCCCCGTCCCCTTCATTCATTGGTCGGTGCCCCCGGGTCGGCTGGTAGGGTACGGAGGGAAAGGGGGGCCACGGAAGGGAAGCTGTGGGCGGGGTTTAGCAGATCAATGCGCAGAGGCGCTCCGCAACGCGGAACAATGCGTCCGTGGGAAAGGGGAGGAGGCAGTGAGAATGAGAAGAGAAAGGGGTTAATGGAAGAGGAAGGAGGAAAAGAGAAGCTCGGCTAACTGAGAGAAGGGGTTTAGGAATAGAGATGAATAGTCGGCGGGAAAGGGATATTTTTTTTCGGAAGTTTTGAAGGCCCATGAGCGGTTAGGAAGAAAAAGGAACGGGAGAAGAAAGAAAGGAGTATCGTTATTTTAAATGGGTGATAATAGAGAGATGGGGAGGCAAAGGAGGGAAGGTATCGTTTGAAAGCGGGAAAGAGCAGGATGAAAGGAGCGGCTCGAGGTTGGATCATAAAGAGCTTTGTGCGTGAGTTTTGTTTGTGCCGGTCGTTGTTTCTTCCCTTGTTGGAAGAGTGGGAGTGAGGAAATGAGCGCTGCAATGTTTTTAGGAGATAGCATAAAGGAAGATGAATACGTTTCATGTGGGGGCTAAAAATATAAGGGAGGAGATACAGGGTCTTCTATGAGATGGGAATCGCGCACCCAATAAGGAAGTGTTAAAACGCTTCATTACCGTACTGTTCGGGTGTTGAAATCTTGAATGGAGCTTTGTGGAAAATACTTTAAAGATTCTGAATTGCATGAGGATCCTATCTTGAAAAAATTGCCATAATATTTTTTACATAAAATGAAATATATCTCTCCATTGCAATTCCTCTTTTTGATCGAAATTTACTAACAACTACGGACAAAATAAAATTTTCATAATCATTTAAGGTAACGGTGCTTAGATTCGAATAAAAATATTCTGAAGTTGCATTAAAAACCACTTTGGCTCACCAAAAACAACTACTATATGTTTTAATGGAGTTTTCAGAAGAGAACTCCATTAAAGCAGTTGTTAATTACCAGCTGATTTGAATGCGTAGTCCTCTAATAAATCATGAGGCTAAATTCAAACCTATTATTTATTGGATAATGGTGTTTCACCAACTATCACTTCATAGGCTTCATTAGGAGTAATCCTCTTATAATAAAAGGAATCATATTCATTGGATGTTTCGAATCATCATCTACGGAAATATATGCATTTCAGGTAAGCAATATGGAAGTTTTCCTCGCCAATTATTTTTTCATCTTGTACGCATAGGAATAATCATTATTTTGAAAATGAATTTTCTTCACCACCCAACGCCATAGAATATCTCCGAGCGATTGTAATCAACTTGAAGTTGTGATGGAACTTTATTAGAAAGTACATGGAGGAGACATTATCAAGCGAGGAACGTGTTTGAAAAATATCATTTATGTGGAGCTTCTCTGATTTGATGCTCGACGTTGGCTAATTAACGAAGCGTCATTATCTCCTTGTTATCGGAGCTCTCATTACAAGAAAAAGCAATATAATACTTTTGCTGAGTTTTCTCCTTGTAAACATATTTTGTGCGAAGATGAATGTGTAGAATGGTTTAAATATGGAAATGTAAGGAAATCCTTTATTTATAGCCAAAAGAAAAGGATTTCATTACGAACAAAAATATATAAAAGAAATGTCTAGTATTAGAGTTATAACCACTCAAATGTAAAATTCATTATCCTGGATTATATTTTTCAAAAGGGATGGTTTCCATAAGTGTTTAAAACGTACTGGAGGAAATAGAGGATTATCTACTACATCAGTAGATGCCGTATTTACCTACTAATGTCGACTATTAATAATTATCTAGCCAATTAGGAATAATGCGGTACAATGCAATATATAAAAGAGTGACATGATGAAGAGAAATACCTATACAGTTAAGATAGATAATTTTTTAAATGTATAAAGAAAGAACGGTTAACGAAAGAACTGCTTAAGTTTTTAACTTATGTAGAAGTAATGAAGGGTTTTGAGTAACTAGTCACCATCTAATTAATATGATAATTAGGAAGTGCTGAACTTTACTTTAATTTTTACAAAATAATTAAACTCCTAGCCTTAATCAAACTTGAGAAAAAGAAGATCACTTATACCTTTACCACAGTAATATTTATTAGCTTACGAGTTAATAAATATTACTGTGGTAAAGGTATAAGTGTTCTTCTTTTTCTCAAGTTTGATTATGAAGAACTACCACAAAGTCAAGGCCGAAGTAGTAAATTTTACTCCTAGCCTTGTTTCTCCGTTCTAAGTTTTATTCAATAAGTTTTGGTAAAAACGGGCTACGTGTACTCATTCATTTTCTGGTCAGTGAACTGTAAATTTCAAAAGCGAATCCCTCCATAAAAAGTAGGAACATTTTACAGAAAATATTTTCCATTTTATTTAATTACACTGCAAAATAAATGCATTTGAACCACAAAAATACCGGAAGTTATAATGGTATACATTTTACAGAAATGCTGTGGCGCATAAATTGCATGAATAAGTTTTTTAAACGCTTAGTTAGGAATTTTGCAGGTAATGTACACCTGTTAGAAGGTGAAGTATTTGTTGAATTAAAAACAATTCTGGCGAATTTTTGTACTTTTCCTCTGCCTAGGTTTTACTTCTGGTAAGACTATAGGACTCAAAAGAACAGAATTATTTATCGATCTATATTTTAAGTTTCCGCTCATACAAAGATGACCACACCTAGTCGTTTTTAATTAAACTGTCACTGAAACCGTGGAGAAAATTGTTAGGTGCCACAGTAAATTTAACGATAATCCTGTAAATATTGGGTGTCTTAATTTTTAAATTAGTGATTTCTGATAATTTCTCATCCTCTCCGTTACCTTGAAATTCTTTTCTGGTAATGTTTTCGCGTGCATACATTCGAAGGCCATCGCAAAAATTTCAACGCGATCGCTTGTCTCGTATAAAGTAAACCTCTAACTAAAACCGTCGTCTCAAGCTCTTCTTTATCACCAGAACCCAACGACAATTAAAATTTTGAGGTGTAGTGAAATGTTCAGTGCCAAATAGTATTCTTCTATGAAAAGGAAATGCCGCAAAACTATTCGTTCTGCCAGTATAGATTCGTCTCCAACTAAAGAAAACAGTATCTCCTAAACGCTTAACTTTTAGCCATTCGCGCCGTATTATCAACCATTCGTTTCCAACGTGAGAGGGAGTAACATCACGATAGATAAAACCCCACTTAAAAGTCGCGCTATTCAGCTTTCTCCTCATAAACAGGATGCAATAAGTCTGTAACAACTGCGAAACACAAGGCGACACGTCGAAAAGAATCTAAAACGCCACGCGGAGCAAAATGAAGAAATAGCGCGGGATCGATGATTCGCGCGATACTCCATGTTAAAAAAAAACAAAAGGAAATCGAAGGAACCAGCCGAAAAAGAATGAGAGAGACCGCATGAATTAAAAAATGGATGGAAAAGAATAAGGATGAGGACTACAACGGGGACGTATCACTCGATACGGAGATGGGGCCCCTCCGGGAATACGCAGTGAGGTTGCTGGTGTTGGCAAATAGAAAAGCGGATAAATATGTAGGCCGATACAAACGAGGGATTATGAAGTGAAAAAAGAAGGGATTTCTTTTATTTCCAACAGCGCCATGCGCGCGCGGTCTATCACGGAGTAATTAATTTGTGGGTGCTCCGACTCCCTCCACATGCAACTCATCCCCCTATTTTACTTCCTCCTTTATTTTCCCCCTTTTGTATCTTCCCTGTCTTCCTCTCAATCCAGGGCCGGTTAATTTCCCGTCCGTAACTCGGTGTTGCTCTCATTAGTGAGATTTTTATCTATTTGCTGTAAACCCTCCTTACGTTTTCGATCATGTTTGTTGTCGTTTTACTTCGAAATATTGAGATGCTACGGAAATGCCAGGACATACTTTTAATAAATTATAAAGCACACTCTAACTTTCCCATCATAGGTTCAAAAATCGAGGGAAAGATTTTTCTGCTTGATAGCTTAAATGGTGAGAGCAACCGCCCAGCAGGTGGGAGATTAGAGTTCAAGTCCCGGATACGGCAGGCCTTTATTCTTTATTTATTCAACAGCATTATAAAACCTTCCGCATCCAGTTAATTTACAATTGATACGTAAGGATCGTAGGATCTATATGCTCACCTTAAGCGTTTACATAATAGTTATTGGAATCCAGTCTCTTGGCCTCGACTTCGTTGTAGTCTTCCATCATGAAGATAAATAGAAAAACACTTCTACGCTATACCAAATAAAGTTTTTTATTGCACGACCATTGTTTCAACCCGTTGGGTCATCATCAGGTCAATAGTTATTGCAGCTTAGTCTTGTAAGTCATCTAATATTATACCGAGGAATACATATTTTCCTATTTTTTACTTTAAATCTTACCAGGACCTTTTATTCCCAATAGGAAACATTCCTAATAAATAATAATTCGAGATGAAGTATTATCTGGTATCTTTCCCTATCACTATTTCTTTTCACTACTTCCTTTCACTATTTTACTTTTCCTGTACTTCCTGTATTTTATCATATTTTTGGCCACATACTCCCTGCTCAGTTGATGTCTTAACCTGGCTTCTCTAGTTCCAATTATTCCTTTCAATTTCTTAATCTCTACAACTCTCTTACGATGCCCCTTTTTGTCGACATCAACAAGGAATCGAATACCAATGTTATCTGTGACGTCATTCTATTTACTTTTTTAAAGTCAAAACACCAGAAGAATCATTTCTCTAGCTTCATTCAAAAGTTTTATACAATTTACCGAAATCAGCAGTATTTATGACTTTTGCATGTCCGTTTCTCCTTGGGAATTTTCCTAGGTGCACGTCTTATCGTGCCAAGTACCTAAAACCCTTTTCCTTGATTGAAAATGGAGTTGCTTCATAGTAAAAAGTTGAAATTCTACGTCCGTATGCAGATATACCGCATAAGAGCAATTAGAGTTTCACAGCCGGCATATAAGAATGATTTTCTCCAGCGAGGAAACACTATTAGATGATTCAATGAGCTTGAGGAGGATCGTTTTTCGACAGCAAAGGAGAGCGGTCCAGGAGTTTCAATCACTGAACGTCCTTGATTAATTACAGCTGTCGTAATTTTTCGGGAAGATCAACGAATCATTTGACAGACTGATAGACATATTTTATTACTGTATATTCACAATTCTGCAGGATCGGTTGCCAAGACTCGCTTGTGCCTTAGGGTCCCGATATTTCCGATGGTGAGAATGGACGTGTGTGAGGAGCTTCTACATCGTACCCTGCAAGCCGCTTTTCGGCATATGGCAGAGGGTGCATGCACCATGACTCAACTTCCCCAATCGATTTCTTTTGCGTATCGTTCGCGGGAATACAAATTTTTGAAACGATTAGTATTACTATATATTTCTTTGATTATTCTCGTTTTATCAGAACAGCCTATGTAACAGGGAGTACGCATAATATCAGTTACGTCTTCTAAGAATGTAGTACGTACTTTTTCCGAACTTATTAAGTAAAGATAGCTTTATTTTATAAATCTTCTACCTCCCAGAGATTCCCATCCTGCGTCCTGAAGCATTTGAGTAATGCTCACTGATTTTTCGTAACAATTTTTTTACGCTTGTGCATAACATATCAACTTTCGCTGTACCTTTTCTTATTCTCGAATAAAGTACTTTTTGGCAGGATCCCATACACTACGTACATACACCAGGAGAGGACTATCTTACGCAAAGCAACATCACTCACGGATTTTTTGTTCGTACCTATCGAACATTCTCTTGACGAACCCGAGTTTCTTAAGTGCTCGTCCACATATGTTACGGATGTAGGTACCCTATATTAAGTCATTCTTGGGGATTAATCCAAGATATTTCACTGATTCTACTGTTGATTACGTTTAGATAATTCTACAGCTCCAACGGAAAACTTAAATCGTAATCAAGTCCTCTTTTAAACGTAAGTTTTCGAAAATAGTTACGATAGAGTGAAAGACCGAGTTTCTTTACATGAAATAATTTAAGAAACAGGATTTGATGCAACATTAAATTTACCCGCATAGAGGTGTAGAAAATTTTTATGATCGGTTGTCTTTATTTCTGAAGCCATAAGAGTGGTTAAAATTGATAACAATATCTTAAATCACTTAAACTTATTCTGTTAACTTTTGACGTATTTTGTACTCCCACATTTGATCATCCTATTTCTGATTATATTTCTATTTCACCCGGCATCCATCAAAGTGCTTCATCTTCATCTTCATATCAAGTGGCATTCGGCAGAATAAAAGAAATGAGTCTTTCATTACATTATTCATATTATCTGCTCGTTTTATTGAAAGTTATTGGATGTAATAAGGATAATAATGAGCTGAAGCTTTGAGTCGTATATATCTAATTTTATTACAAAAAACCTGCAGTAAGCTGCACTTAGTTTATGAATATATGTTTCATGTCATGTAAAAGGAAATTTTTATCCATTCTCAACTTACCAATGGTTGATTCTGCCCAGTAACGGCCCAAGGTGTTTTGACGCCCAAGCGAGTTGGTAAGACCGTATTTTTATGGAGGCTTTACTATCAAATATAGAGAATTGAAAAAGTGTAAAATTCTCGTTGTGCTACTTAGCTACGCTTTGACAATTGATCGTTATGAAATGTATGTAAGGATTCCAAGAATTTTTATTTCCCTCTTGTCTTTAAATCTTATATCTATACTTTCCCTTAATTTGACGTAGTTCCTGATGTTTGCTCATGCAACAAAAAATGGATTTTATCTCATGAGTACGAATCAAATCAAGGCCTCCAAAGTTCTGCAGCCACAAGCGATGTTTGGTTCCTTATATTGTCGGTTCCGATGTTGCCCTCCAAATAGTCTTCCACTTTGCATAGAGAAGTTGGTTTTCAGTACAGTTGCGATTCATGTTTCTATTTCTGGTGCTGTGCATTTCAGTAGTATTCGTGTTGACCCTTTGGCATATTAGCGATTACCAATGTTAAAATATGAGATTAAAACGATTTAGTTAGTATAAATTCTCTATATAAACTTTAAATTCCTTATACATTTATTAGAAAGATTAAAAAGGTTATTGAGAATTACTTTGATCAGGTTACGAAAATTAACGAAATGAAAAGGCTCGGAGGCATGGGTTTGCATAGAGCGCGAGAAACCTTAAAATTCTCTTGTTGCCACCTACACCAAGAATACTTTGTAATACACTGCACTTACTTACGTGCACCTCGCTTCCTTTTGAGTCTCTTGTCCCTAGAGCTTGCATTTTCCTGTATCGTCTTATCCTGACTGTTGTAAATTTCTTATTACTCTATTTTCATCGCAATTATTTAATGGACGTTTTAGCTCTCATAGCCTTAGCCATTTTCCATGGCCAACGGGTTAGAGTCAGTGGCATCTGTGCGATAGGTATTTCTTTTTATCATCCTTTGCTGAAAATCAGAAAGATTTCTTTAAGATTTTTAATTGTCGAGAATATTCACTAATTTTTATCTCAGTTTACTATCGATTTCGTGTATATTTCTAGTGTTTTTGAATTTTTTCATCTTCCAATAAAAGGTCTTTACTAAGAGATAATAATTCTTCATCTTCATTCACTTATAAATAATAATATCTTTTTGAAACTAGAGTTTTCTGTGAATGACTGCTGATTAAGATGGAGAAAGTTAATCTGAGTACTTTCCTTCATTTTTTGTAACTTACTCGGTTTCTTTTTTATTTCTCATTATCAACATAGACATGAGGTGAAAACAAAAGTGGAAAGTATTTTTTCAAATTTCCTTTGTGAAGCAATTCGTTTTCTCCTTTACTGGGATATTTTGATGTAGGCAGTTCTCCACTAAAGTGCGCTCTGGTGGTTTCGCCTGCGGTCAAATGGTATAAATGCAGCATCCAGATGGAAAAAGTTTGCCATTCATAGACTAATAGACGTAGTTGAATTACTCTCCCTCTTACCTCTCTCTCATAGTTGAATAACTCTGTTACCTTATTGATGAACAGTCCATTTGCCGGTCTTTCACCATAACCAGTATGTTTTTGTGTTCCCATAGATTCATTTCAGCTAATTCTTTATGATTATTCCCCATGTTAAAAAATCACAGGTCCATTACCTTGTCCACGTCTCTCATTTTTGCTACCAGTGCATACTATGGTCAAGTTTGTGGAAAGGTGCAATATATAAAAAGGAAACGACCTTGTATTTCCGCAGAATATTATATTTCATTGTGTGGACACACGAGGTTGTTTTCTTTTTGGATCAGGCCTTCTGCGGTACCCTTTGCTTTTGATGCATGGAAACAAAAACAACTCTGTGATGTAGTCGTTTGTTTCATGTTCACCTTTTTCAATATTTTACTATATATTACCAAAATCGGAATATCTTGGTAATAGATAATAAATTTTACTTTCTACTTTTATCTTGTTTCCTGCTGTAACAATTCACAGATATCGGATTTGTGACATAAATTCCATTGTTTTACGCTTTCTTCCTTATAACTGGTTGAAACTATGAATTGCCAGCATTTCGTACCAGAGTCTCGGTTTCATCTGTTCTTGTTAGTCATAATCAAGATTGTACCGTCAATCCTAATCATTTCCACCAAGTATGTTTATGCTTAAACTATTTAGTTACTATTTCTATTGTAACAAATATTAGTCTTTCTTTAATCGGACTTTAATATGACGATGAATCCTAGGCTAATTATAATAATCTTAAATAAATCTTGACACCCTAATTGTGGAGTGTCATAAACTTACTACTATTAATTTATACTAAACAATAATCATTAAAATTTACAATCTACATTTTGGGGATGCTAATTATGAAAAACAAGAGAGTTGTGGATTCGTTTTCCTTTTTACTCATTCCTTCTCATTGTTTTCATATTAGCTGCACCAGTGAGCTCACCGGTAGTTACAATTTTTCCCCTGTTATAAATAGTCTGATTCTATACTATCCGCCCACGCCGTATTTATTTTTCTCCATTATCATCGATTACCTCTTCGTTTATTCCCTCAACTACTCTTCACTCTCTCATTCGGTCTTCTCTTCTCTTTCCTCCAATTTCTGACCTCTCATTTTTTCATCCCTCTTCCCTCGTCACTTCGATCCTCCTTTCTCTTCTCGTTTCTCTTCCCTCTCTTATAGCTCATATTTACGTCTGCACACAATGCTCTAATTAATGTGGAGATACTGAGGAATGGTAAGGGCGGGCGGAGAGAGGTTTTTGTTGGATTGGGGAGGAGGTCTCCGCCGTCTCTCTTATTAATGTGTATGGCGTTGGATAGTCTCTCATCCCACGGTGCCATTGTCTCCAGAGTTTCCTCATTAATTAGTTTTTAGATGCGCCCCCCTCCTCTCTCTTCCCCCGACCGTTGAAAAACCGCGACCGAAAAAAATTTAAAAAGAGCGCGAAAAAAGGAATATTATGAAAGCGGCATTGTAGCGAAACTGACTGACTCGGTCCCCATTCCACTTTTTATCTTTTCCTTTCCCCGTGTAAAAATGCACGTTCCTCTATCATTCTCCATCTCTCGGGCGCGGGTTCCGCGGTGCTTTATTCCAATAATTTCATCTATGGGCTCAGGTGTTTTGGGCACCACGAGCTTCATTTAGTTTGGTGCGAGTTTCGCCTTCAGGCCGCCAGGAGTCCGACCACGTGCTCGCCCCTCGGGAGCGTGATTCGAGGCTGATTGATTGATTTCCTTGGTGCCATTATAGTCGGCGAAAGGTCGCGAAATGATGGAGTAATCTGGTGGCTCGAGACGTCCCTAATTGGAGCACAGCATTCATTATCTACGGATTACCGCCGCGGTGGACACTGTTCCGCTTGGAATCAGCGGTCTGTTAGGAGGGATTAAAAGGAGTTCAAAGTGGAATCGACTCGGGGTTTCTGGGATTAAAGGAGTCAATGGGGAAAGGAATTCCATTGGCTTAGCAATGCAGCAAAAGTGAAAGACGCTTTTGGGTTTCGAATGAAAGTTTGGAGGAAAATATTTTCTCTGCGGCAACGCTTAAGAATGATAGGATTAAGGGATTGCTTGTACTTAATTACAGGATAACTTCGGAATTTTACAACGCTCCTGAAACAAAAACTAGAGAATGAGGGCGGATTTGGCTTTCTCGCATATAATCTGACTTAATGATTTTAGAGCATTCTTTAAGGATTTTATTGTTTGGATCAGACGATAAGCTGCATGAGATTGCGGAAAGTTTTTGAACCGTACTCGTTCTATCTTCATTTTGCTGCATAATTTATTCTATTGCTTCTATTGATTGTGAAGAGGAGATGATATTCCATTACCGATTTCGGAGGAAAACTTACCTCAGCGAGTATGAATTCGATTAACTTCCGTTAATTACATAAAAATAATAAAAGCTGAAGTGATAATATTTTTATCACTTCAAGTATATTCTTATTTTATAATTACGTCCAGATATGAAATGTGAGGAATACACAATTGAATTCATTTATCTTTATTTATTAAACCCTGGTCACGTAGAGCAAAATTAATCGAAATGTGATATTTCAGAACAATGCTTGTCCAGATTTCCTTCACAAGACAAAAATAGAAAAATAGAGAAAGCATTTAACGACAATCATAGTTTTCCATAAATCTTATAATAAAATCTGGTAAATCAGCGTAAAAAACAACGATATGTATGATAACGAAGTCATGGCTTGGTACTTTCCAACAATACTTACCCATGTGATAGTATCAGCCATGACGAAATCAGTCGTGCTTGTGTTTCATACTGTCATTTGTGGGTTTTATGTATGAATAATGTATTATTTGATATTTAATTCGTTATGAATCATTTATGAATTATCATAATTTATATTTTTATCGTGGAATCTTGTTCAATTTTTTTGCTAGATATTGTTTATAACCGCTTTCTCCAGCTACCGGCCAGGAAGTTTATTAAAATATCCGAAATTTTAAAATTCTCAATTTCAATTGATCCATCTAATCGGGAAAATGTTTGAATAATCATAGGGAACTAAGCAAAATCATAATATCTTCCGCAGGCTTTATACAGTTCGTTTTAGACTTATTCTTCTCTCTGGAAACGGCTTCCTACGGGCTCATCTTTAAAATAATATCTGTAATGAGAGCAGCTTTTACATCGTGCCCTCACCCATGATACAAGCAAGAAATAAAAGGTCCAAGTTAATGGTCGACATTCATTTTTTTGATATCAATATCGAAGAATAACTGCTGCAACTCGGGACAATAGATTCAAGAATGCGATCTCCATCTATGCTTTAACAAAAGTATGTAACTTAACGGCGTAAAGAGGATCCCGACGAATCTTTGTTATTTTCCCAGCGCTAAACTCCCCGTGTTTTTCTTTCCTTTTCGCTCATTTCCTCCCACAATGCACGTTTTATAAATACTTCAGGCGCAACTTCCCGCGCGGATAGAAAACTCACGGAACCGTGCGACTTTTCCAGATAACCGCGATATTCCTGTCCTTAAAGCGCGAGCAGTTTTTCGTCTTCTAACTCACTTTTTCTAAATCACAATAAGCGTTTCCTCTAAGCTCGTGACCCCAGTTGTTGCGAATGGCAGCAGTTGTAAACGTCTTAACAGGAAATCCTCTAGATTCGTTAATATCTTTTAATACATTTTCAATCGTCATGGTTGTAAATCTAGAACAGAGTCATTTGGAGACCATAATAAGTATTGGAAAGACTATACATTATTTGGCTTCCAAAATATAAAAATTCAGTTGCTCAAATTCTGATATCCCTCGCAGATTTAATGAAACATCTCTAGAAAATAATATCCTGGGGTTCATCAAAAGACGCTGATAGGTGAAGATTGTCGTATTATTACTTTAACCTTGAATTCAAAAGAAATAGACAGTCAAGGACTTAATTCGGCAAAATGAAGACTTAAAAGTCAATCCTTTGTTTAAACGATTCGTATTTAGCAAAGTATGTTATCAAGAAAGTTATAATTTAAATACAATATAGAATATGTTACAAAATTAATACGTACAGAGAAATAATACGATAAATAACATAACATAAGCGATATACTTAGTGACAAAATGTAATGAGTTGATGAGAAAGAGTAAGAAGAATTTAGAGTGGTGAAGAGGGATTATAAATAGAATATGAGAAAAAATGGATGGATTAGATTGTGTTAGTGTAAATGCAATTTTGTTCCAGTTAAAGTTGTTCAGTATAACGCTTTTCGATAGAGGGTAAGGAAGGAGAATTTAGAATTATAGGAGGGAGTGAATTCCAGTGTCTACAGGCAGTGACGTGAAAAGATCTATTATATTTCAAATTTTATGTAATCAAGGAAAATGGTGAAAGGTGTCTTGGCATGTAAAGGCAAATTAAGGAAAATTCCCAAGGAAAATCGGACGTGAAAAAAGTGTGACAGAACCTGGCAGAAAATTCTCGTGTCCCGTCCTGTTAGACTCTTTTAATGTCTGTTTTTCGAATTTTATTTATTATTTAATATTTTGAATTTGAGTATTTTAATTCTTGAAATTTATATATTTAGTAACCAGAAGCAACACTTGTCTTAATGCAAAGAAAATAACAAATACTTTTATGTAATTAGCTATATGAACAGAAAAAACAAGTTTACAGTCTAAACAATATTACACAGTCAAAATATAATAATAAGAGAAAATGTGTTAAATATGCAGGCAACAAAATATCCATCGAAGGAAATCCCAAAGAATTTTGAAGCAGAAAAAATACCTTATAGTATGCGAGAAATTGTTGCAAAATAGAACTTAAATTGTTGTAAAAAGTGCTTGATTTTGTAACATGGAAACATTTCTGTTGAAATTGGAACGATAAAATATATAATGTCAACGCCAGCTTTTTTAGGTATTTTTCACGATAAATGGATCCTCCTCATTCACAGCTACCTTAGATTAATTTATTTGCTTTGTATTAATTTAGATAAGGGTAGAATAGATGAGTCTTTGCTCAACTTTTGCCAAGTATGCTATTCACATCCATCTTTATAGCCTTCCTGTCCCTAAAAGAAAAGCTAATTACATCTTGCTCATTTGATTAGCTCATCCGCATCCTTTAGTTCAAAGGGTTGACACTGATTATGATGTACCCCGCAAGATAAGGAATTAACGCCTAAATTTGTGAGAGTGGTAGGGGAAAATATACATCAGAGGGAGGGAAACTTTTTGTATAAACTACGCTCTGAAAACGTTCCCTCAAAATAAAAAAGGAAGTAGGCGAAAGAGATCCCCGCACGGGAAATAAAACTTTGAAGAGGTATCCGTTTGAAAACCTTGCGAGTTTCAGCAAAGAAAATTGTGGGAGAAAAAGAGACGGAAGGCAAAAGGGGTGTGTGTTTTAGCTAAGACGATCAATGGAGCAGAGGAGGGGAATATGAACGCTCGGTTCACTTAGGCCAAGACGAGGAGGCATCGACGGGGTTGACCACTTCAAAAGACGCGGAAAAAGGAAGTCCAGGGAATAAAGTAGTGAGAGTTGGCAGGTATTGAAGCTCCTAATTCCGTATGCAATATTTTACTTTATAAAGTCCGCCGTTTACAAGTTCTCGAAAAGGGAGTGAAAAAAGAGGAGGGCACGGAAGTGGAGAAAACGAAAGGAGAAGACGGAAGAAGACGTTGGGGATTAAATGAATATCTTCAACTCTCGTTCGTGGCGGCAAAAATTAAGGAAAACATTTATGTTAAGGTTTCTGAAGTCGTCGTGTAATCAAAGGAGGATTTTAATTACCAACAATCTTGAAGATATTAACGTTGAATAGACTCATTAGTTTCTTGAAGATAGTTTTGTGGTATATATTCACATTTGTTTCATTAGAACGTTTGGGTCCAAAGAGCGTTGAAACACTAGGACAGTGTGTTTAATTTAGGCTGAAATCGGATATCATCCAAAGTTGCAACTTGAATATCATTGTGTTTAACTTAACACCTCATGAACTTAAGTTCATATATTCTTTAGTAACGAACTACGTGTAATTTAGAATACACGAGAGAACCCCTTATGCTTATATTATTTTTAGTTTGTCACAGCTCTAAGAAACCAAACACACAGAGGTTTATTTCCAGCATGAAAACATTAATTAAAATGTTACCAATCTTCGCGCAATCGCCGAAGAAAAGCTTTTGAAAGTTATTCTGAATTACATTAACTTTCTTTGGAAATGACGAATGGTTTAATTTAAATATTTAACCCCTTAATGTATTTCCTTGAATAAAACAAGAGTTATAATGTATATATTTCAAACAGTTTTTGTGCATCTGACTATTTTTACTTTAAAATTAAAATTTGAGAGCCTCGTGAATTTTGGCGAAGTCAAAGAATTTTTAAGCAGCATTACCAAATTCGGAGAAATTAATGTAAATATTTACACAAAGAAATTGTTTCAATTTCTGATTATCATTGTATGAAATGACTCATAGACGATAAACAGACCAACGATTAACATCATAACAGTGATCAGAAGTATTCAGAGCGAATACTGGTTGGAACCTCATCCCCTCTACCATTAGCTAGGAGAAAGATTTAGGATTGTGGGCTCCCGGATAGCCAAGTAGGCAACGCGTTAGACTTCAGTGAAAGTGATTCCCGGTGGGGGCCCACGTGCGAAATGACCTAAGCTACTAGTGCAAGAGTTAGAAGGAAATGAGGTTTACTAGGCAAAGTGAAGAGTGAGGTACTTAGCTGTTGCTGAGCTAGATTGCCTTAAGCGAACAAGTCCACGTAAGTAAAGCACAGAGTCTCTAAGTGTAACATTTTTCTTAGTATTCCACCAAGAGAAACCTTGATAAATCCCAATCAGCATCATTCATACCTCAGTAGCTTTCATATCATCACACCCATGAAAAAAAAACTGAGAAAAAGGTAAATGAAATATACACTTCGATGAAAGCGGTTCGACGGGGCCCTACGTGCGTAATGACATACCTACTGCTAATACAAAATTTACTGCGTAAATACTACTGCTACTACGAAAATATTTTCGTCTTTCCATTACGAAATCGCACAGTCCTCGTTACAGATTGTTTCTGAAACTGAAACCCTACCATTTATTCCCTTCATATCTGCCAAAGAGACAGAAAAGGATATGGTATCAGTTCCTGTATCGTTTCTGCATTTGGACTTTGGAAATGAAGGTCTGAATGCGCAATACTGTTGCGTTGACAAATATTATTTATTGTAGACAGTGATTGTAATACTTAAGTTGGAACATTATAAACACGTTTCTCTTGCGTAATTATCAGTTTTTAAATTTCCCGCAAACGCGATCGATGAAACAACTTTATTATGTTAGTTATTTTATTACACCTAAAACATTCTAAATAGAAATATTGCGGCCAAATTCCGTGCAATGTTACTAAAGATGGCTCTTATTTTATCTCTGAAAATATTTTGGTGAAAAAGAAAAATTATTTACTATGATATTGGTTTTACAAACTTTGCTTTATATGTTAATGAAGAGTGAATTTGGAATAAAGTGCTTATTGTTTGTGACAAAAGATATGAAAACGCTGAAACTTAGACGTTGGTTAAAGAGTTATTAACTTTTGCCCAACTGAAGAAAAGGTACGTATAATTGTTAAAAATTGACAAAAAGGTATGTAAAAATACTTGAAATCAAAACCTATTTCCTTATTTCAAGCTATATCTTCTGAGAATTATTCTAATGTCTATTTAATTAAGATTAAGATTAAGAGACAATAGCAGGAAAATAATTTTAGGAATAAATATGGAAATCAAAGCTCTAAGATTGGGGGCCATGCTTGAACGATATCACAGTTTTTTGGGATTTCTGACCACACCCTCCTCCATTTGTCACAAAGTGTTACCTGGATCTTCATACCAACTCCCATCCATTTTACAAAGCTGTCATTTGGTCCATTTAATTTTGTATGGTTTAAAATACACCTTTTAAACGAAATAACTACAAATTGGGTTTCCACAACATTTCTTTCGTAGCAAAATTAAATCGGGAAACACTTATAATTTGATATGAATAAATACTTATTTCATAACACCATCTCTGAGCCTCACGATATAGACGTGAATTAATCGAAATCAGGTTCCTGTATTTTTCCGTTGAATTTCAAAGGCTATTTCTCCAGTTAGTATAATCAAGATTCTGCAACTAAGTTCCATTTATTTGCGACACCACATTGTGTTACAAGTGACATTCACCCATGTCGCATATTCTCGTAACCACATCTCCCTTTTAAGAGTGGTATCGTTTAAGAAATAAGCAGAAGCATTATTGGATAACATTTATACTTGTACTTCCATGGCTAAAAGCAAAGTGAAAAGACCACCTGTAAAAAAGAATATAATCTAGGAAGTATGAGTAGTAAACATTGAATCATAGTGTATTTATTTCCAGAGCCTCCGCTTGAATACAATTTTAATTTCGGCTGGTAATTAATTTGATATTGAATACTTTACCAGATGGCAGCGTTTTTACGCAAAGGAATGGTAGGAATGAAGAAGAGCTATAAAATATCGAAGTAAGTCATACGATACTAATGAAAGGGTTTACAATAGGAGCATATTGCGTAAATAAATTTCTAGCAGACTGCCAATCATAGCGACAAAACCCACCGGCGGAGGATGGTTAATTGGTAGGGAAAGTAAGGAGAAAGGGGAGGCAAATGTACGCAGACGAAGATTGGAGCGGAAGAGGAAGAGATTAGATGGTTTAGAGGCAAGGAGGCAACGTTTGATGCGGTCATTCTAAAGCCCCGCCATCTGTGAAAGCTATCCGGGAACTACCATTGAATGAAATCTCTCCCTCTCAATCCCTTCTTCTTTTTTAATTTCGTTGTTCTTCTGTACCAATTAATCTCCGTTGCTTGCTAATCACTGCCCTTTAGCTCCACACCAACCTCAGAGTTTCGAGAGGCCTCTGACGTCTCGTAAACCTCAACGAAATACCCAAAACTGCTTTCCTCTAATTCTGTACCGCTCTCTATTCATTCGGATTTCCCCCTCACAAACTATCTCTCTCTCTCTTATTCTCTCTTCTTCCTTCTTTATTCCCATCATCCTCTTTATTTCCTCTATCCACTTTCTCTTTCACACTTCCCCCTGTATTTTTATTTCCCTCTTTAAGCTTGGTGTGGGCCTCCCATTTCACTCATTTTTTCCGCAGTTATTGGGGCCCGATCATCCGCCCATTTCTGCGCCTACTTCAAACAAATTATTATAATCATCAGGTCTTTACTGGACGAATTGTAAAGGAGGAATATATATTAGTAGATAAAATATTGACTTTTTGATTGCGTTTCATGGTTTTAGTTTTTATAGAAATGAAATTTGGACAGTTTTAACATTTAAAATGTTTTAACTACTCGAATTCATACCGTTTTAAAATATCACGTCAGTGTACCAGGATTGTAAACCACAACGAAATACTCAAAATTGCTTTTTTTTGACAAGGGACGAGCAAATCGGCTGCGATGGCGGAGTGGTTTGCGTCCTAGTGCAACCACACGGTCCTGGGTTCAAGTTACGCTCAGTCGGAGTTTTCCGCCAGGAATGGTGTTTTCTTTTATTAAATTAAAAAATCCATCTTAGATTAACCTTGTAATCGGTTAGTAATTTGAACATATGTAACTGACAATTTCAATATCAGACAGGAATAATAACGATCTATATGTATATAAACATTTCAAGTATACATTCTAATACACATTGAATTATTTAAATAAATGAAGTAGAAATTCCACCATTCAAAAGTAAACATTGTCGTGGATATAGAGACATTTAGGTCCTCTTGAGCCAAGTTTGGCTGTTCAGGAGGTGATGCACACAGAAAAGATAATACCACTCAAATAAAACAAAATAACAGTGATACCCTAACAGAAAAAGTAACTCATGCCTAACATCGGCTTACTATAAGTAAAAAATATACTTAACAAATAATTATTAATTTAACAGAGAAAATAAATGAAAATCTAAACAAAAACATATAAAAAATTGTACAAAATACCCGCAGAGTATAACTTGAACACAAAATTTGTAACCTTGTGCTCGTAAATGATAATTATTTCAAATGGATGCATTGGGGCCGTAATTATTGCCTATTTCCCATTCTTCCTTCCTAGTTACAGAAAAAATAAATGCTCGTATGTAGTGGTAGTAGATTTAACTATTACTTCTATTTCTTCTGTAGAAGAATAACTGATTATTATTCTTCTCTCCCGAAGATGGCAACTTAGTTGTCGAAATGCGTATCGAGAACAATACTTGCTAAGCACGACCACTGAGATCCCCAACCCCCGCTGGTGGGAACTATTCAACGGTCAATTTCGTCTCAAACAACGGCTATTTGGAGCTTTTATCTAACTCTGATAGCTTTTATTGTATCTATTCACATTTTAATAATTTTTAGGATTTAAAAGTTATTCTAGGAGTGATGAAAAGGCCGTTTTCCTCTTTTATTATAACATCAGTGAATCCAAATCTGAGTTTCTTCGTTCAGCAAATTTAGATTTCAAAACCTCGCATATTCCTGTAATTTTGAATGTTGAAAGTGAGTTGGGCTGATCGCCTTATCGATTTCTGGCAAAATCTCTAAGCGCATTTCGGAAACAGTGCCTCCATTCTCAAGAGCTCCATTATAGTAAATGGCATTAACAGCCGTGTTCCAACTTTCTTTCAACCAAAGATGAGCATTTCATATAGGTTAGAAGAACGCATTTTTTCTCCACTATTAGGTATATTCGTGGAGACAGATCAGAACCAGTTCGGAACTGCGGTGCATGCGCAGGATGATTTTCCTTGCCTCCGTGAACGCAAAAGACGCGAACCGCACCGTATACTGTATTACTAAACGCTCGCCAAAATCCTTAGAATCATAATGCGTAAAGGAGAAGAGATTTTGTAGTTTTTCCACAGGTTTTTATTGTAGACACAACCAGGTTTCAGCGAATGATCGCCATCATCAGGTAACATAACAAAAACCGTAATCATATTTAAACCCAGGGAAGACCGGCGGAAAGATTGGCAGTTACGGAAAGGACGTGGGGGAGGAAGAAGGGCAGAGAGGAGAAGTTAAGATTAGGGGTTGCGGAGCGGAATTATAGGTAAAAGAACATTGTCAGTGGGTGGGTGGTAGGATGCATTGAAACAGTGAGGAATGGGAAGGGAAAAAATTAACTGTGTATTTCTCAGAATTAATATGGTAAAGGATCTCAAATTGTTCCAAGAAATTGAGGCTTTGGCTTCTGTCGGTAAAGTGCAAAATATTCACCAGCCTTCCCTTGGTTTAAATACGATTAGGGTTTTGTTATTTTACCTGATGATGGCGATCATTCGCTGAAACCTGGTCTACAATAAAATCCCGTGGAAAAAGTACGGTCTCTTTTCCTTCAAACATGGAACATTTCCACAAAACATCGCCAAAGTCTGTACATTTTTATTAGAATTATAATTTCGTTATTTCTTCGATATGTGCGTCTTGTGAACGGTCAGTTCAATGCGGAAAGCAAAATGTTCATTGGGGAAAATGTATCCTATTCGGACGGAAGGGGAAAAAGTATGTACTTTCTAGATTTCGATTTGATTGATAAAAGCTTTAATAGATGCTCACAACAATCTGGAAGAAGCATCTCAAAATTTAACTCTCCAGGTGGAACAAATATAAAAAATATTGACCCCGACGTGATTTGAACACGCAACCTTCTGATCTGGAGTCAGACGCGCTACCGTTGCGCCACGGGGTCACGTATCGATTGAGATATTGAGCATTCTAAGATTTGACTTCCATTTAATGTCCATCATTGATCTATTCGAAAAATTATGCGGCTTTTGAGGCATTTACTCTGTACGCCTTTCTTTTCTAAATGTTTATATGAGAGGGAACTGCTTAGATCTGTAGAGCTGAATCGCCTTTTCTAATTGAACGATTTCTATAGGTCTTGTTAGCGCTAAAGGATTCCTTGCGTAACTGTCCTTTTCTTACTAATATTTAGCATTATAATTACTCGTACCGTTGTACTTCTAATTTTTGTTTAACAAACGTTTAAATACTTCTAAGATTTCTGCATTCTATCCGACAATAACAGTTATGACAAATCTCAGCCTTGCCCAACAACCAATTTATCTCGTGTCGTTACTAAACCATAGTAGCACAAAGTCGCCGCGGTCCAAATCGTTGTGGGACCAATTTATCGTGGGACCAAATCGCAGCGGGCCATATCACAGCGGACCAAATCACCGGGTGCCGCATTATACGTATAGACCGACAGCATTTTTAATGCCTCTTTAAAGTATTTTTATAATTTCATTGAGGTATAGGTCATTTTTTTAAATTAACTACTACGAATCCTGTTTTAAACTACGAAAAAAATGAGCTATAAATAGCATATTCGTAAAATGTACACATTCCAGTAAAGTAAACAGGTTAGCCTTTCTACATCGCGGCAAGGATTCACTACCGAGTTATGATTCGCTCATACTGCAGTATTTTGTCTGCAGGTGTGGCTGTTACTATTTTATAGATATTGCGCTTGAAATTATATCACTATGAGCTCTATTGTTCTCCAAAGTCAGTAGGAAAAGCACAACGTTGTGTTTTATATTAATTTCATACTTATCATGTAAAAGAAACTTTCATTTTAAAAAGGAACTTGACGTTCATTTGATCGTAGATCAAGTACTTGGAAATGGATAAATATGGTATTACGCAAAAAGTCCTGCTAATACGAATATTTCAAGGAGAGATGGATATGGAGAAAATCAGACGAAACTACCTTTTTACAGTATTCCAATTTATCTTAGTAGAATCTGGGTCTTGCGCTCTGGGTGGCTACTATAGCCATTGAGCTACCTAGCCAGAATATTATAAAATCAGACGAAACTACCTTTTTTTAGTATTCCACTTTATTTTAGTAGAATCTGGGTCTTGCGCTCTGGGTGGCTACTCTAGCCATTGAGCTACCTAGCCAGAATATTTATCCATAACGTTGTCTTTTTCCTGCAAAGGCTTATACTTGCTCGATCTGCTAGACTTTTTTCATGTCCGTTCTTCCTCGCAGAGCAAGTATTATGGGGGGCATTCCATGTCATGTGGGCCAATTTTAGAGAAATTCCCCGCTCGACCATCACCGATTTCAATGAAATTTTGTGTGAACATAACTTCATATAATATAAAGCTCTTTTATATAAAGAAAATCGGAAAAAGTTACGAGAGGGTGTTGTTTTGTAAATGTGAACTGAAAATGCCCTATTTTTGGCGTCGTAACAAAATACTTATACTTATACTTTGTATCCTATAACTACTTTATACTTCGTATAAAGTAGTT
>KZ308129.1:546048-565032 GCA_000376725.2 Ladona fulva
TCAATTATTCTTTTTCTCCTTCAGTTTCTCAAAATATATCTTTACTTAAAACGTCTCTACAACTTCTAATTTCATATTTAATATCAACATAAAACATTTAAGTTACCTAATTAAATATAAAAAAAATCTAATGTTGTATTAAATATAATTTTGTTACTTTTTTCACAAGAACTATGCAAAACATGCTCATTTTTATACAGATTCGTGTTATATTTCAGTGATAAATTAACTTAGATCACACATCCCATTCTATGCTGACATAATATTTTTTACGTCATAATTATGTTTTCTTTATTACTTTTTACTCACTCCAATTTTCTCTTACTTAACGATCTTCTTAAAAAAATTCTTCTCTTTGGATTCCTTTCCACCAGCATTCCGTACACCATCCGCTTCTCCTGTTTTATTTTACAGCATAATCATAACTTTAACTTTTTACCTATATATTTATTAGTATATGCTTTGGCGTATGACATGGCTCCATTTCCCAAAATCATTTCCAAAACACACCAAGGAGTTCTATTCCGTTTTCAGTAGGATTTCTCGATATAATCCCTTTACTACCTTTAATCTAATATAATATTTGATATACCAGTATCCGCCCCAGTCAAGCATGACGGAACTTAATTTAGTTTAAAAAGATATTTAATATTGTATAAATTTGCTCTTCCTGAGCCAGAAACAGTCCATCGTTAGATCATAATAATTCAATACATTTCTTACCAACATTTATATATTTTATCCTTTGGGATTTTCGTAGGTTTTACAACTTACTAAGTTACCTTCCTTTCCTTTATCCTCATGAAAACCTACTTTACGAAGATAGATTTCTTATAGAAAAATATAAGAACTGATTGTCCCCGTGTACTTATATAGGATAATTTATGGAATCCACATGCAACAATGACCTTCGTCGTCAAAGGGATGGGTTATTTCCTAAAAATTGCTTGAATTTTCCGTGTATTTTATCAGAGTTCTCTCAATATCGAAATTGTATGAATGTTTCAAGACTAAAATAAGATTCTATGATTATTTTCCCCTTCTTGTGACATATGTCTCAATTTCGTAGGACCATTGATTCTAATTTAATTTTGTAAAAGAAACAACCTCTACATGTCATGAAAACGTACGTTGCGCTCATCTCTTATGAAACGTATAACGTAGGCACCTAGGTTCGAACTCGGGCCTTTAAAGAGAAGATACTAGTTTTCCTGGGGGTTTCAGAATCGTAGAAACACAATGCAATTTGTTTCAGATCTCTAAGTCAAGCCGTTTCTGAGATAAATAGGGGGACGGAGAGATGGACATATATCTTCTTTTTATATATATTATAATTGGAAAGATAAGAATCTATCCGACGATATTTTACTCAAATGCATTTTCAGTGTTAAACAAATTCCTTTCGGAAAACATACAGAACCTCATCGTGATAATGGAAATACTTAATACTGTGCTCTATATGCGGAGGAATTTAATGTGAAACTTCTAATTTCCTAAAAATCGTTGCGTTAGAAATACTTACCCAAATGGAGTTCTCGTCGCTTCTTTTGATCTATTCAGTAAATTCCACTTTGACTTCAATCATCCGTTTTCAAAGTGATTCCAATTTATTGCTCTGTTTTATGATGAATATTGCATTGGCCAAACAAGTTTTAATTAATCTGTTGACACTGTGTATAATTTCATGCGGGAGATTAGAATTTTTATTCATGAGACCATTATTATGTCTATTTATAATACTCTTTAAGACGTCTTTTATTGCTGATATTACGAAAACGAAAATTATGAAATTCGTTTCGTCAAAAACGTTGAAAACATTTGAACGCATCTTTTCGTTCCCTCCACTCATTTTAATCCGTAATCGTCGAAAATCCTTCATTCGCAACCAATTTTGATGCAATTCACCGTCAAAAATAGCATGTACTGCACACATTTTAACGAACTCTACAAATGATTTAAATAATCCAATTGAAAACAAATATTTTCGTGCGCGAGCTCCCGAAAGGCCTACAACCTTTTTTTATCTCCCCCACACTAACGCACTTTGATTAAAATAATCTCCGTATCGTGCAGATTAATCCCCCATAAATTTCCGCCGCCGCAACTGACAAACGAGAAGCAGATGATGATTTCGGGCATTTATAAGCAGTCAACCAACCGCAGCATTCGGAATGAAAACCCTCCCTCAATTCGAGCCGTGGGCCCCGTCCGAATCATAATTCGAACAACGGCGGGAATGACACATCACGGAGCAATTTAATCGCCCTCCACTGGGAGAGGAGCACATTTAACCCGCCGCTTATATTAGCACCGCGGTTTTGGAATCGCATTCACAAGAGCCTCTCCTGATTAATAACGGATTCTATTCTACTCCATCCTCTATCTGTGCCAACCATTTCCTCCCCATCGCTCCTTGCCAAGCTTTTATTATTCCATCATCTCCAGCAGAGCTAAATCCTCCCCATCTTCGGTACAAACCATTCCCCGCCGCACCCCTCCACCCTCCCTTTCCACCGCTTACCCACTCGCTATAGGACGCATTAATCAACCTCCCCTTAATGCAAGAGAGGCACTTTTCTGTAATTAACAACGTAAATAAAAAGAAAGGCCAGGCCTGGTCTGATGTGAAAGGGGGGATGAGGGAGGGAGTGGGGATGGAAGGAGTGGGGCGGTTCGCTTGAGTGTGGGTGGATAGCATCACTGCGGTGCGGAGGGATTTAGTACGAGAGGTGGGTGGTGAGTGTGGAAAGCGTTTTGGAGGGGAGGAGAGAGGCTGGAGGAGTGGGGACGAGGATGCAAAGGGAAAAGAAAGATGAGTTAAAGAAAAGAAGGATGAAGTAGAGAGGAAGAATCGGCGATGGAATTAACAGAACAAGAATTTCACGGAATGTTGGAGGAAAGAAAAATCGAGGAATTTATAAAAAAAAGGACAAGCAACTAAACAATGGATATAGTGAAAGAATCTAAAGATTTGTAACGAATTACTTCTTGTAATTATTAGTTAATTAAATTCAGCTCATTACGCGGATGGAATTTTCCGAGATCAACTCAATTACGTGCAAAGTCACCCTTTATTTCTTTATTTTTTATTATTTTTGTTTCCTCTTATATTTCTTAGCAGTACTACCAGCAGTATTGCGACACTCGATATTATGGCTTATAAAAAGAATGAGATATTATGAGGAATAGCTACAATAAATGGAAAATATGTACATACTAACAGTATTGCAAAACAGAAAAATGGCATGCAAGAAATGAAAGAAAATTATATAAAATGATCGAGGCTTACTAGCTTATCATTGAAATAGCAGAAATAATTCTTTATTAAAAAAGGAGGTGATATTAGAGATTGAGGAAAACATGGAAGAGGAAAAGAATGGATAAAAATTGAGCAATTGAGATGGGCAGAAAAATATAAGAGTAATGGAGAATATAGAAGGCTCAAGAAGCTAAAACTAGAATTGGAAAGGAGTGAGAGAGAAAAACGAAAGCAGGAAAATTGTGAGTTGGGCGAAATTGTGACTATAGAGTCCATGTAGACTTGTCAGAATTGTGTACAAACATTAATTTATAACATTAAGAGATTTTAAACTACAATATATACAGATTTTAACAAGTTTAGTGGAAATAGAAGATAAATAAGGAAAGACAGAATGGTTTTGTGGAGGAAAATCTAAATTATGAATATTTTTTCACAGAAAAAGTTTCCACTGCAGGAAAGCACCCACAAAGAGAAGGGGTGTATGAAAAACCTACGGAATTTGGAGAGATAGAAAGTTAGAGAGAGATTACATAAAGAATAATAAAAATTACAAAATTGTAATCGTATTTATGAAGTATCAGGACAAAATTATTCTCTGTCAATTAAAGTTGAATATAAAAAAATAATGTAGTGCATAGCATGAAAGTCGAGTTCATAGTGAGAGGCGATCGCGATATTAGTACAAATCATATATATAAAAAGCAAATGTCTGTCCGTCCCCTATTTATCTCAGAAACGACTTGACTTAGAGATCTGATACAAACTGCATTCTGTTTCTGCGATGCTAAAACCCTCAGGAAAACTATTCTCATCACTGTAAAGGCCCGGGTTCGAACCCAGGTGCCTATAATACATTTCCACAAGAGGTGAACGTAACGTACGTTTTCATGACATGTAGCGTATGTTTTCATGACATTTCTTTTACAAAATTAAATTAAAATCAATGGTCCTACGAAATTGAGACAAGTGTCACAAGAAAGGAAAATGATCATTATTTTAGTCTTGAAACATTCATACAATTTCGATATTGAGAGAACTCTGATAAAATACACGGAAAATTCGTGAAACTTTTAGGAAATAACCCATCCCTTTGACGACGAAGGTCATTGTTGCATACTTAGTAAGTTGTAAAACCTACGAAAATCCCAAAGGATAAAATATATAAATGTTGGTAAGAAATGTATTGAATTATTATGATCTAACGATGGACTGTTTCTGGCTCAGGAAGAGCAAATTTATACAATATTAAATATCTTTTTAAACTAAATTAAGTTCCGTCATGCTTGACTGGGGCGGATACTGGTATATCAAATATTATATTAGATTAAAGGTAGTAAAGGGATTATATCGAGAAATCCTACTGAAAACGGAATAGAACTCCTTGGTGTGTTTTGGAAATGATTTTGGGAAATGGAGCCATGTCATACGCCAAAGCATATACTAATAAATATATAGGTAAAAAGTTAAAGTTATGATTATGCTGTAAAATAAAACAGGAGAAGCGGATGGTGTACGGAATGCTGGTGGAAAGGAATCCAAAGAGAAGAATTTTTTTAAGAAGATCGTTAAGTAAGAGAAAATTGGAGTGAGTAAAAAGTAATAAAGAAAACATAATTATGACGTAAAAAATATTATGTCAGCATAGAATGGGATGTGTGATCTAAGTTAATTTATCACTGAAATATAACACGAATCTGTATAAAAATGAGCATGGTTTGCATAGTTCTTGTGAAAAAAGTAACAAAATTATATTTAATACAACATTAGATTTTTTTTATATTTAATTAGGTAACTTAAATGTTTTATGTTGATATTAAATATGAAATTAGAAGTTGTAGAGACGTTTTAAGTAAAGACATATTTTGAGAAACTGAAGGAGAAAAAGAATAATTGATTTTTTACCAACTTAAAGTTATCAACGAAATAAAGAAATAAGAACTATAGCGTACTTTTCTTTTGGCAATCGATTAGAAATTTGAGAGATTACAAATATGATCAGAATCAATGAATTAATGACATTCGACATGATTGGAAGTCTTAAAACTGTGATTTAAAAATATTTTCTCGTAAAGCGAGCAATCGAATGTATATGTACTCTCTTTAATAAATAGATCATTCCGTAAGCATTATCTTTCCTATAGCCGTCAGCTATTCATTTATGATGGAATATATCTGTGGTAACGAAATGAGGGTGAATGAAGCTTTAAAAAAATATAAATTTCCAAATCCAAACATTTAACCAAAGTATAATTAACGAGTCGAAAAATAAGAATGATTGAAACAATTCCCACAGTATTTTGATCTCTTTGTGATTTTTAATTAAAAACCCTAAAAACTCTGGAATTGATGATTATTTTAGTGATTTTGTGGACGTTTAAGCCGAACAATCGGTGTCCATTCCCGTGAATTAAAAATCTAACCGTATGATTTTCAATCCGTCAGTACAAAAAATTCGTTTGATCATCTCCTCCCTTCGTTGAATGCACCACTGCGCCACGTGGCTTCCGGAATTAGGTCTGATCAATCATCCTCCACAAATCCATTATGAATCTTTAAAAATATTTTTTCTGTTATATTTCATCAATGTTTCAAACCGATGGAATTTTAAGCCCCCTTTTTATTCGATTCCTTTCGAAATCCAATTTCGATCAAATGGGGCTCCAATCTCACGCGTCGCGCGGCTCGAAATAAACGAAGTAAAATGCGCCCCGAAATAAAGGACATTCGACATCATTCCCCATCAACTTCAATTCACTGGGCAAAAAAACACGCTCAAACAACATTCCCTTTTCATCACCGAATCCCACCAAATGATTAATCCCCTTTTTTTTAACGCGCTCCGTTTCAAACTACGCCCTAAACTAGGGGATCGGATGAAAAAGTTCGGACAAATGAATAACGGAAATAAAATTCGTATTGAGGCCGTTAGATTGTTAAACAGCGTTCGTAAATCCCCTCTTTAAATGAGAAAAACGCTCTGGAATACGAAAACGCGTTCCTGTTTAGCTTAATAAACGCGAAGCCAATGAAAAGCGAATCAGGTGAAAGCGCTAATTTCACCGCGGCTACGCCCTTGCTCTGGAAAAGATATTCGCCATTTCTTCGACAGGTTTTCATGGGAAAAGAGGAGTATTCATTAGTTAAGGGAAGAATTTGGTGGAAGTTGGAAATAGGAAATCAAGGATTACGGTGAGCTATGAATAGCAGAAAAGTTAGAGAAGTATTACTGGATTAGCATGCGATGTATTTAAAGGATGAAAGAGGAACTGTGAGTAATAATAAATTTACTGCAGTAGAATGGCAAGAAAACGTTCACATAGATGTGAAAGCATATAGCAAAAATATTGGAAGAGCAAAATTAATGAAAGTGGCGAATATGTAAGAGTATGGAAATATGGCCGATGAAAGAGTGCAAAAGGCAATAAATGCTTTATAAGCAGAGATTCGTAAGGAAAATAAATTAATTAACATTATACTGTCTAGGAAGGAAATGTATTAAGATGGAAAAAGGAAGAAGCCATAGCAAGGGCGAAAGAAATAAATAAGCAAATATCTTGTCATAAAAATAGGAAAGGAAGTTAAGAAGTGAATAGAGAATCGTAAATGCTAATAAATAATATATTGAAGCAATATTTGTGGAAGGTGGAAAATAAAAAATTGAAATAAAAAAAAATTCTTTAAGTTCCTGTGTGTTTATCCTCAGCAAATCAAACTATGGCTTGATTTTATAGATACGAGGTCATAATAAATAAATTTTAGAAAAAAGTCTTGCATCTTGTTACAAATAACTTTTAGTTTCTAAACAAATTATCAAAACAACGGGTGTGTTAATAATCTGAACTAATTCTAACTTTTTTGTAGATGGAATCCAACATTATTGCCTAATATTTAAAGTTGCATGCATTTTCAACAGTATAACACTTCCCTTTTTGTATTATTCAACCAAAATAGCTATGATATTCATTAAAAACAAGAATACATCGAATCTCATTGTTTTTATTTTTTACATAAGTTGTACACTGCATACATACTCATTTCGCTGATTCGCGAACTTTTAAAACAACCATATATCAATACCATCATTCATTCGTTAACTTTTTTCAATTTCAATATTTCTTTTTCCAAGAAATGTATTAAGGAAATCAGTACTAATATAGAACGCTGTTAGGCTTCTAAAAATATTTAATGACACATCATTAATGTAAATAAAATTCGTCAAACTTGGAATTGAAATATTTTCCTGCATTCCGACCCAAAAATAAAACTCAAAATGTGCATTTAAAAAAATATCAAGTTTAATTTGGAGAAAATATAATGCTTCCAGAAGGAATATCGAATTATTGCATTGATTTATTGTTAGAAACAAATACTGAAACGAGACCTTTGCTGCGTAGGATTCAAACGAATTTACGAAGTAAGACTCATGATTAAAACAAAATTAACAAAGCCACAGAGCTGAATGTAATGTGAATAAAATGAAGAGTATATGTTGAGGAGACGAAGTTAAGAAGAGTTGTGTCTTTCTGCAGAAAAGTTATTGAAGGGATATATTGAGAGTACACTATGAAACAACATTGAAAATTAAAACAGCCATTAGCAGAATTAATCAATTTATGTTACATCATCATGAATAGGTGTTCAACGTAATAATTGTTGGGGAAGGGTTGTTTTCGGACGGAGTCGTGATTGTTATATCTACATAAATCAATCCGTGTTTCGGTGTGCGGCAGGGGGTGTAGACACCAAACGTTCGAGTTACCTCTTTAGTTTATTGTCATCGCGCAAAGAATGAGTCCCTAATGTCCATAATGAGTCCTTGCATCTTTTTCTCTTATTTTACGCTCATTGTCGGATCGGTATAAGTAGCAACGGTATCTCAAAGTACCGATTACGTCTTCCGTATATGTATATAATTTCCCTGAATTTATGAAGCATTCACAGACGGTCTTCTAATCTCCTTTCTTTAAAAGATTCCCTACATGCCTGTGGGAGTATTTTCGAAACGCTTGCTTTCTATCGTAGCGCTTTTTAACAAATCGCATCGCCTTGCGCTGCACTTTCTCCAGTTTCTCGCGGGACACGATTCATCCGGTGGATCCCATATACTCGCCGCACATTCCGGATGGGGCCTGACTAAGGTGAAATAACATCGTCTGACATTTTCATCGCATCTACCTAAACTGCGTTTTATGAAGTCGAGATTTTTATTCGCTTTAACGAATATTTTTCGAATGTGTGTGCTCCAGTTATTTGATTTGATCCAGTTAAGTTATTTGTAAAAACGTATTCCGAGATGTTCAACTGAGTCGACTACATTTAAATTCGTTCCACCAGTTTTGTACGGGTGATTATGCTTCAATTGTTTTCTTTGGAATAAGTTAACTACAGAGCATTTATTTACATTAAGATCTAGTTGAACATTTTCTCATCACCTTAGAATATGAGCTAAATCGTTTGATATTGAAATGGTATCTTCGTCGCTTGATATTTCTCTATATATTACCGTGTCATCCGCAAATACCCTTGCATTACTATCAATCTCGTCGCTCAGGTCATTAATGTATATCAGGATGAGTAAAGATCCTTAACTTGAAAATAATTGAATTCCAATCAGTGTTTGAATCGAGAAGACTGGAAAAAATATGTATGCATATGCAAACGAAGGAAGAAGTAAAAGAATAATAAAGAGGGAGAATTCATCGAAGAAATATGTGAGGACGTATCGAATCACAAGGATGACAAATCGATGCTGATGAATAGAGGAGCCATACGTGAATAAAGGGAAACGATGAAAGAGAAGCAAAACTGAAAGGAAGATGAAGCAAAAGAGATGAGCGAAAGAGCGGATGCGTTTTTCGGTGCATTTTTTCGCATCCAATCTACTTATTTTTATCGCGTAACGTAGTCTCCACGATGTAAAAAAGGGTTCACTCGAACGTTAGAGTTCTTTTATCAGCCTCGATTTTTCCTACAGCTTGCGTTTTCGGCTTCATTTTCGGCCTCTCTCGTCAATCCGATCGGATCGCCACTTGCCCAATCAACGTGCGCCTATACTCATTTCAACCAATCACTACCGTCCTTTTTCGCGCAAAAGACCCGTTTGTTAACGTCCTTTTCCGAACCTCCACGAGCCTCCTTTAATTCGCGAATTCGATGATCGAAAACGTATGCAGTTTTATTTATTAGTCCGAGTAGATCTCTTTATTTCCCCTCATAACGATGCCGATTGGGCCTCTCTCCGCGAGTTAATCAAAGCAGGTGGAGCATTAAAATGATCGGACAAATTACTCGAGAGGGAGCTCAAAAGCGGACGGGAAGGGGGAATGTTATTTTTAGGGACGAATGGCGTATTCGTTGGAACGTATATATGGGATAATATCCGGCAAAGCAGAGTCGCTTTTGAATGGCGACGTCGATAATCCTTTACGTATACAATAACGGGAGCGCGCCGTTCTTGGCTTTAGCCGGATTGCAGTAGTCGGGGCGGTCCTCTATAGACGGTGACATGCTGCGGAGGAAATGATTACCTATTCTCTGAAGTCATCTCCGTTGGGAAATTGGCTGAAGGGGTGGGGACGCTTTATTTGCTAACGTTTGAACTTATCTGCTATATTATACGTCCTGCGTAGTATCGACATTTTCTATCGCAAACACATTAATTTGGCGATACTATGATTTTGATTTTGAAATTACTACCCAGATAATTGTTTAAGAATTTCAACATATCGACGCGTCATTTTATGAGTATACCCATGGAAGAGGTACGGTTTACTAAGTAAAAATTTGTCATGGAACAGTTTAATTTTATAAGTATTTTACTACAAATTATAAATTCAGGCCTGGGGGTGGCGATTTAACTATTAAAGCCCGTCCTGTGAAAGATTTTACGTAAAACCTTAACTAAGTTAAGGTCACAATATTTTCCTCAATTCTTTCAAGTATATCAGTAAATAGTGTGGCTTAAGACTATACTTTTCTAATGCAATGAAGTTTTTGGTGTGCCGCATACTACTTCGGAGCTCCTCGTGTTTTGTATTTGGTTTATGTACGTATTCACATACTTTTTGAAGATGATTTATCATACAGAAATCTGAAAAATTCTTTAGTAATATTTTTCGTTGAAAAGGTTGAAAATGCTTTTTATATTAAATCCAGAGAAAAATGTTTCATCAACCGTTTGATTGGAGAGTTTGAGTAATTAAACAAGAATTTGATCTGCAGTGTTTCAGAAGAACCTTAAGATCTTCTAATGGGAAATCCTTATGCACTCTCTCTCTTTCGTGTGAATGATTGTTGGTGGTCGGGTTACGATCTCTTCTTGGTAATAAAATTAGTGGTAACAAACACGTACCAGTTTATCCCAATATAAATTTGTATGCCATTTCAAAATATCTTTGAATTATAATCTAAGATAAAAATGAGTAGAAAAAATTCTAAGCCCTCCTTAGTGCTAATGCATTTAAATGAACATATTGTTTAATTTAATTAGACTGTCCAGAGATAATGCAAAACCAAGACCTTTACTACTTTGTGGACGAAAAATCTGGGGCTATAGGGACATAACCGGGAAATTTCCGTTACATAACCGAGACTTGCATTTATTTCATCGTTGATCAATTTTGTAGTTAGGGTTATAGAGATGATTTTAATACGCTACTTTCTTTTGTTTCTCTGTTACTGCTAACATTAGGCTATAGCTTTTTAATGTTTTTATCGTTATAAAATTTTATTTTCGTGGAAAATATGCGTTACTCTTAATTAATACGCACGGCATAACGAAGTACAAGTATAAAAATCACAGCCATTTCAAATTAGAAGAAAATGCTATAAAAATACCAATTCAAATTACATATTCAGCATTTATAATTTTGAATTCTGTTATGAGAAGGCAATTAAACTTTACAAGCCCTACAAAATATGCCCGCCGTTCATAGAAATACAAATGAATCCTTTTTCATGATTCCATTCAGGCTATATCGTTCCATTACATTATGAAATGAGTGGCACAGCGCTCATATGGCGTATATCGATGCACACACGATTTAAAATTAAAAAAGAATACCTCAGTTGATTAACGAAACTGAAAATAATTCAAGGAGAGATTTTTAGACTATCTGGGACGTATGGGCGTCCCTCAAATGTTTTTCCGGTGTACCGGAAGGGGTTATTATCCGAGACAAATTCCTGAAAACCGGAACGTCTGGAAACCCTAACTTTACCCCAGAACACTAGTTTTAAATTAAATCATTTTCCTCCTAGAAGATACGTGATACAGATAATAACAAGGTCGTAAGGACATTTCAATAGCTATTTTTTGGTATGTTAATGATTAAAATTATTAATATCATTACGATAAATTTCATTTAAAACTGTTTTTCCGAAACGCTAACTTTACATCTTAAAATGGTTTGCTAGCACCTTCCCTATTAGTAAGGTTTATTGAGAGACTATGATAATATCTAAATTAATAAATTAATAATAATCACTTCTATATGGAAACAGAAAGACACCAATTACATCCATTTTCATGATTGTTATGATTATCAAACACCAACAACCATTCCCGAAAAGGAATTCCTGACTGGCCGGTGTAGGAGGCACGGAGCACTTAACCGGCAGGGAGCACTACCCGCAGGTGGCGTTCACTGTACAGTGAGCCTCGCCTACTTAGGTAGGCTTCGCTGTACCCAGGCAGCGATCACTTAATATAAAGAGTACATAGCGGTACACTTCGTGCACGCCTCAGCCTCACGTTTTCTACGAGTATGCACTCTGCACTCGACTATATAGTTAAGAAAGACGAATGAAATAAGTTTTATGTTATAAATATACAAAATGGTGATTATTTTCGTTTCGATTGAATTAACAATCTACACACATAATAAAACTCTAACGGGAGCCGTGTTGAAGCAATTTACGAAAAAGTTGTAGATTTGGTTATTAGGGGTGAACTGGGTGCAAAACAGAACGTTTTGAAACTCTTGTCAGTCTGTTATCGCATCACGCCAAAACTTTCCAACCGATTTTAATAAAATTTGGTAGGATGATAAAGTATATCTTGGACAGCTAGATAAGCTACCTTTTGATTACCCAACTGTCGCCGGTTCGACTTCAAAAGAGGTGACATCTATTTTTTCCAATAACTCTAAAACTATACGTAGTCAAACTTTCAAAATTGGTATATTATTAAATTTCTTTCCCGCTTAAATAATAGGTTACCATTTATCTCCCTTATTTTCCTTGATTCGACTCCAGACGAGTCAAAGAATTTCTATAAGAAAGCATCTAAAGTTCGCTTTTATCGCTTGCAGGGTTATTTAATTTGCAAATTTAAATTAGAAAGAATAGTCGTGCGAAATCGAGACAAGCACCAAAAGAAGGGAAATTAAATTAAAATTCTTATTTTGGTGGTAGAACATAGCCGATTCGAAAGTGCGAGAATTTTGATAAAATACTCGAAAATTTTGTGGTTGTAAACTACCGGCCCCCCTGACGATCAAGCCAATTGTTGAATCCGAGCTCATGCATTTTCGTTCACTTTTATTGCTTTCAGTGTTTCTTTCTTTGGTAAAATTAAATTGGAGAGAGTAGTTGCATGAATGTATGAATGTATAATTTCATTGTTTAAACCGAGTCCATACATTTCTCTGTAAAAATGTATTGGGAATTGAAACCCTTATAAGATACATGTTAGCAATTAATGCTAGACTATATGATAAGGAAAAAAATATGAAATTTTAGCGTTCGTACTTATGATGATTTTCATTGACGAATCGTAAGGACACATACGATCATTTGGGTGCGTTTTATTTATCTGCTTATTTTTTTGAACGTGGTTTCAAAATAATGAAGATTTTAAATGGTCTTTCTGTTTCGCAAATTTACACTCTCACATGTACTCTACAAGCCGCTTTTCGGCGAGTATCAGGGGGTGCTAATTGAGCACTGCCAAAAAAAATTTAATTTAAACAAGAAAATATTTTTTTATTGAAATATTCAGAAAGTTAGCTTACATTTTGCATATCATTTATCAAAAGATAATGTTGTTAACAAATACCGAAAATGTCTTCTTTTTATCCATCAATATAAACCACTTCTAAAATATAAAACGTAACTTCTCTTTCAACCGAATCTTCATCGACACATATCTTATATATTTAATAATATGTCATGCAAACATAATCTTCATTAAATATTATAGATTTTTATAACTTCCTATGACAGTAATTTACTAGGTGTGTGGAAACGTTTACAGAAAGACTCATTCATATCATGAAGATTCATAACATTTACAGAATATGTGTAGCCCTTCTTATTTAAATTGTTTCTGTTCAACTTAAAGTAAGTACTCGTCAAATTAAGAGATTTCATTTAAATGAATAACTTAAGTAAAAAGCCACTCCATGTAAATCTTATGGACGAATTTTGATCCGTCCTAGCATTGAACCAAGGATATTTGCAATAAAAGTCCATTCTTATTTCGGTTTAGAAGCTCCTTCAGTAACTATCTCTCAGGTTTGATGGCGAAAATGTATGGGGAAGTACCTCAAAATAGGTTCCGAATTTTTTGTAAATTTCTTATAGAGGAAAATATTATCCGACCTAGCATACGAACTGAGAATCAATTTAAAATTTTAAGTTTAAACTCAAAATACAACCACGAATACTATTCATATTTCAGATAGTTCGCTTTTCGGTAAGTACCCCAAATAAAATTTAAAAAAGACGCCCTATGTAAATCTTATGAAATTTGTTGCGTGCTAGCATCGAACACAAGGCCACTGGGGCAAGATTCTTTACGATTTGCGATATAAATATATTTTTTCTAACGATATCTTGAATTTAAACCTTCTATCTTAGCCTAAAATGCTCTAAAGGAACTTTTGAATATCCGCGCAATGCATTTAAACGGGAAAAGTACATTTTTTGGGACTTCCTAGGTTCGAGCCCATGATACCTTGGAGTAATGCCCCAATTATTCCTTAGTGAGAAACTCGGGATCCGTTCCATCATGGTTCTTTCAGTTTCCTTATCCTTTTCGTATTTTAATATATTAACTTCATTGCTCATTATTAGTAATCGTAATTATCCGTAATATACCGTCTTAAATAATCATGCTACTTACATATCATTTGCTGGTCTTCTCGCTATTATTTTTAAAATTCACGTGTTAAGTGTCTCGTGCCCACGTTAAGTATACCTCGCCCAGCTGGCAAGGAGCACTGTACAGTGAACCCTACCTAGGCGAGGCTCACTGTAAAGTGAGCGCCACCTTAGGTAGAGTTCACTGTACAGTGCTCCCTGTCGGTCGGTTTCAGTTCACTGTACAGTGCTCACTGTAAGTGCCTCCTACACCGGGAATCGAACTCGGGACGTTGCGATCGTTGTCCTGCACGCTAATCATTCCACCACCACGGTCGGTAAATGGCAATGATCAGTTTTATGCTACAGACAGGAGAACCTCGTAGTTTGTGACAATTTAGAAGAGTGAATATTACATGTTTCATGGAAGTTCGCTATAGAATGCGATCGCACTCTGGGGAATATTCTTCGACTGAAAAACGCCATAATTTGATGTATCATCGAAATGACGCGAAAGTATTTCTCTTTGTATAAAATTCACTCGACGAAAAGGGGCGTACGGGAGGAAAAAAGATCCTTTAATGCATTTCATCCTTTCGGAAGTTGGGTAGAAATTCAATTCTGCAAATGCCTTCAATATATTACGCAGGAGAGTGGCCCTGCATTGTGCTTTCAAAATGTCCGCTGACGTACTTCTCACGCAATTATGTTAATTCGGAGATTCGAAAAGTATCGAACGAAACGTTTCAATTTGTTCGCTGCTTTCGGTCATTTAAATAGTGACAAAAGCTACGGAGGAGATCAAAGCGTTATTTTTGAAACGAGAAATCACTTCGGTCGCCATGGAGATCGATTTTTCCAAACAAAAAGAGCCTCGTTGCTGATCCCATTAAGACTTTTGTTTGGTCCAAAAGTAGCCGAAAATGGTTCAGATTGTATGCTTTAATGAGGAAATTTTTTTAACGATAGATGAATTTGTCATGTTTTGGTAACAAATCTGGAATCGAATTACTAGCTAATCCTGTTAAACAATGTTCATTTGTCACTAATGTAACGGAGGAAATTGAATGTGGCGTTCCATTGGATGAAAGCCTAACTAGCTGTTTTGAATGAGATGAGAAATAACACAGCCAAGTCTTCCTTTTTATGCGTTGGAATAAATGTCCGATAGCTTATGCTTCCTTGGAAATTAAAGTAATTCGGAGGATATGTAAACGGGATGATTTTTTTAGTCTCGAATTGGGTCTATTGGTTGTAAATCAAGTAACTGTCTCAATATTTTTGAATTTCGGATGGCTTCGTTATTAAGCATTCACAGTGGGAACCCGCGGAACTGGAGGAGAACAGCTTACACTTCTCATTCACCAACTGATAGAGGACATATGGGAATCGGAACAGATGCCTGAGGAATGGCTATTATTTGCCCAATTCATAAGAAGAGGGATAAGGCCAATTGTGAGAACTACCGTGGCATAGCTCTGTTAAATGTGGTCTATAAAGTCTTGACCAAAATCTTGGCTAGGAGGCTAAACCCATTGGTGGAGCAGATTCTTGGAGACTACCAATGTGGTTTTAGAGAGGGTAGATCAACGACATACCTTATCTTCATGGTTAGACAGATAACGGAAAAGTGTTAGGAATATAACGTGGATGTACACCGATTGTTTGTGGATTTTCGGCAAGTGTACGATAGTGTTAAGAGAAATAATCTGTATCAAACTATGGTGGACATGGAATTCCCAACCACGTTAATCAGATTAATAAAAATGACCCTAAAGAATTCAAGATGTAAGGTTAAAATAGAAAGAAACCTCACTAGAGAATTCGAAATTAATCAGGGTCTACGACAAGGTGATGTGCTATCCACCATGCTCTTCAATGTGGTCCTGGAGCGGGTGATGAGAAAAACACAAGTCAACAACCCAGGGGGTACACTGTTCAACCGTATATCACAAAACCTAGCTTATGCTGATGATGTTGATATGATATCAAGGAGGGTGAAGAACCTAGAGGAAGGACTGGAGAGATTAGAGAAGGAGGGAGAAAAAGTTGGACTTACGACTGGAAAAGATAACTTTATAGAATTAAATGGGAACAAATATGAAAGATATGACAAGTTCATGTATTTGGGAGTGTTGGTAACAAAAGATAATGAAACGAAAGAAGAAATAAAAGCTAGGATTACGGCAGACAATAGAGCTTACCAAGCTTTATTGAAGGTGATGAAGTCACATAACCTAAGCGGGAACTTGAAAATAAAAGTCTATCGAACAGTGATTAGACCTGTTGTTATGTATGGCTCAGAAACATGGACCATCACTACTGCAGAAGGAGAGCTGCTCAAAAAATGGGAAAGGAAGGTATTAAGAAAGATTTTTGGTGCAACAAAGGAGGATGGACAGTGGAGAATATGGAAGAACAGAGAACTAGAGGAGCTCTACCAACACCCTAACGTAGTGTCAGAAATAAGGAGTAATAGGTTAGGGCATGTTAAGAGAATGTCTGAAGATAGGATAGTTAAGAAAATATACCTAGGACACCCTGGTGGTGAAGACTGAGAGGAAGACCTCGAAAAGATGGTTGGATAATGTTGAGGATGATCTGCGAAAGATGAAAATAAAAAATGGAGAATGCATGCAAGTGATCGTGATATTTGGGCTAATATTGTCAGAGAGGCCCTAAAAGGGCTGTAGCGCCGAGTAGTAGTGGGAACCTGCGAGTTAGGATATAAGGACCCATTATTATAATGTATACTAAAATGGATTTTAACGTATGTTTACTTTAGGGCCAGGTATTATAATGTTTTTGTTTAAGTGAGATTATAGTTAATATCCATTCTAATCCATCAGATATATAGGATATTAACTATTATCTTCACTTTAACTCTGTCAAATCATTATGATACCGGCCCCTAACGTAAACACTAAAAAGTTAATTTTAAGCATATATGTATTATAAAAACGAGCCCAGGCCTCTTAAATTTTTACTTGAGCCAAATGCTGGGTTAAATCCATGTTTTCAACATTACAACAGAAATGATATTTTCAAGAATAGGATTCTAGAAATTTTAATGGAGCTAATGAATATCATAATATTTATCTTGAGCACATGCATTTTAATTATCGATGGGCATTCGACGTCTCTATTACAGGATTAGCTGAGAGAGTTGGGTATAAGTCTGTATTTAAAACTGCGTGACTGTCATAACCTAAGTATGATCCAGATATTATCTATCTAATATGTTAGGTCGCTAAAACTAGTTTTAATTTAATCGGTAATTTGATTGTTCACTGCCGATCAATGAGAAATTAATTTGTAAAGGAAAATATAAATTTTAAAATTTGCGCATGTAGGAACAGTGAGAATACCTACCAATACATTAATACTTAAGGACTCCAATTATAGGTCCTTAAATATTTTTTATGTAAATCACAAAGTTAAAAATGGCTGAAGAATTATTTCATTTATGACATTGAGTAGTTTCAAAGGCTGAATTCTTCCAGCTCTGGATACGAATCTGAATTATACACCAAATGAGTTTTTAATTCTATTATTCCGAATCTTTAATCATCAATAAATGGAGAAGAGAAGACAATAGAAAAGGGTAAACACCAAGCATGGGCGTAGAATGTATAGGGCACTAAACAGCGTACTGAGGAGGGAAACAAATAGGGCAAGGACATAGAAAAGCTGGAGGAAAACGGAAAGGTCGACCTATTGTATACAAAGGTGAAAAAATTAACGGGGAATAAAATAGTAATAGAATAACCACTGTAAAAGATAGCATTGGAACCATCTTACGGGATCCAGCTCGCATACGGAGCAGGTAGAAAGAATATGTTTATGGGAAAGACCTAAAGCCACAGTACATAACGTTAGAAAGTAAGCAAGAATTTGAAAAGCACGAAGTTGAATCGGGGATATTAGACAATGAAATTGATAGAGCTCTACATGATATGTAAGAGAATAAGGGAACGGGCGTTGACAAGATTCCAGTAGAGTTCCTTAAAAAAATAGGAGAAAAGGATGAGAAATATTTCTATAATTTATGTAGAAAAATGTATACATGATAATAGAAAATGGCCGAAGAATATTACTAAAACGATCCTAATTCCACTACAGGAAAAGAATAATGATGCAGAGTGTCGGGATTATCGTACCGTCAGTTTATTATCTCACGCGATAGAAGTTATTTCAAGGGTTCTGAATGGAAGGATTGATTAAGGGGAATATTGGAGAAGACCAGCTCGGTTTTCAGAGAGGGAAAGGAACGAGGGATACAAAGGGGGTAATGAGGGTACTCGTAGAACGAAGTATGGAATTTAAGATAAATGTATTTGTATGCTTTGACTATTTTGAAAATATTTTCGATGGAATCCAATTGCCAAAACTGATAGGAATATTAAAGAAAGTTAGGTTGGACTGGAGAAATAGTTGCAAAATTTGTAATTAAATCGAACAACAAGAATTAGAATTGCTGATGGGGAATCAGAATATGGTAAGACAAGGCTGCCCACTATCACCATCGCTTTCCAATATATATGCACAGGATATGGTAAATGAAGATTGGGAAGAAATAGACGAGGGAGTGAAAGTTGGTGGGGGAAGTAGTGAAGTCAGTAAGATATACAGATGATAAA
>KZ308129.1:568770-589662 GCA_000376725.2 Ladona fulva
CCACACCGATATGCCATACCTTAAGAGGGATTCTACAAGAGAGCAATACATTATTTTTTTAGTTTTCAATGGTAGCATGTCCTTCACAAAATAAAATTGATAAGATAACTTTTTTAATTTATTAGAAACAAAATTAATATGGTACTTAAATTTAAAATTTTCATCAATTATTATACCCAAGTAATTATAGCTAGATACTTGTTGTATAACATGACAACTACATGAAATAGTTTTTACGTTATTTGTGTTTAGTGCGTGCAGACAACTATGGTTGTGGATTTTTAGATTTATTCTGTCTCTCACAAGTGGCCTATTTTTTATGTCCATTATTACTGTTTTATTTTCATTGATTATCAGTTCATTATCATGGCACCAATTTACAATCATATTAAGATCTTCCTTAATGTACATAACAGATGTTTCAAAGTCTTTATGAACTGAGACAAGAGCAACATCATCTGCATACATAAATATTTTACAGTGTTTGATCACTGAGAATATACCATTGATATATAAGATAAAAAGAAGTGGTCCTAACACAGACCCTTGAGGAACTCCACTACTGATGTTTCTCATTTCACTATGGTAATTATTTAGTTTAACAGTCACTTGTCTGTTGTTTACATAGTCTTTGAACCAATTGAGGAGATTTCCTCTGACACCAATTTTCTGCATAATAGTAATACTATTCTTAATGCTGCATATATGCGACGACTGTAAGATTAGCGTGGCTTCTTAAGGAAACTACATTTCCACCCAATTATGCCTCATAATACTCCAGGGAAATATAGTCATGTGCTTCTTAATTATTCGTGTTATTTTGATGAAGTCAGTGGAAGTTGTGAAAGCAGTTGATCGATGTTATCGTTATCATTACTATAAATAGGCCTACGGCGAGTTGGCAGTCAATTTAGCCAAACCAGTGAGAGATGAATTCATAGAAATAACTGAAGGAAAAATACATACAGGCATGTATGTACTGGTTAAAGAAAAGGATTGATGTGAAATACTAAAAAGACTGTGAGAACTTAAGACTAGCATTAACTACTTAATGTTGAAATAAACTCACTCAAAGAGGGTGAGTTAAAAACTTCCGAGAATTACGGATGATCTTTTCCATCCATCAATGGGAATGTTACGCACTATGTTTAGCTCTATTTTGTCTCATAAAGAACTTTAAGCCCATCTTAGAGGAGTGGCAGGCTTTGACCCCTAAATTGGTTTCAAAAGTTAAAAACTTTTTAGAACCTTTTAAGAAGTTTGTTTGTTAATCAAAATTTTTCGTGATTGCTTATTTCTTTGTAACGACAATAATGAAATTCGTATCCTAATACAAACTTTAACATATTTAATGAATTTAATTTTTTTGGTACTTTAGTTGAACTTTTCAAACGTAAAACCTGAAAGTGTGTCAGACCAAATACCCCATACCCAATGTTCTTGCAATTCCCAATTCAATGGGAATAATAAAGACTTTCATAATAACTATTTTATCGATGAAAATTTAGGGGATTACTGAAAATTTGACCAAAGTCAATATCAANGAGGTAGTACATACAGTATAAAATACTAATTATAAAACATTTTTATAGGAAGATAGGGCATAGGCATATGCTATACATACAACATATACATAATAGTACTTTTAAAGTTTCACAAACGAGGTACCATAACAGAGAATTATAAGTTTGAAATAATTCAGATAATTACGTGCCTCTCGTGGTATGTGATTATCATATACATTCAAATGAGCAAAGAAATCCTAGTCTAAAGAGATCTGCTGTCGCGTTTTAGTCAAGCATGAAAAATTAAGAATTTTAATCGTATATATTCTCGAATGGAAACATTTTAATATAAATCATTAGTTTAGACATGATTTATATGTTTTCTAGTTTTTTATTTGACAGCTTTAATAATTCTGGCTGTGTTGCGCAAAGTTTTTTGTCACCATTTGAATTAGATTCATAAATAATAATATAAATCAATATGTCTTCGAATGCGCAGGTTCTCTCATTATTTTGTATTTTCCACGAAAAGAGTTTTCATTAATGAAGATATAATCAAACGTTTATCCAAAGGATTACTATGAGAATGTAAGAGTTTCGTATCCAGTAAATCGTAAATGCAATTATGCTTTAGTTTCTTTTCTAAAGTAAATAATTTTTACAGTTCGATTTTGGGTTATTTGTAAGGTATTTTTAAGTTTATTTGCAGTATTGCCACTTATTGTCAGTCCATATACAATTACTTAACACTAAACACCTATTTCTGTGATACTTCAGCTTTAAATACCAGATCTCAAACGGAAAATCTGTAAATAATTGTCTCTTCTATTTTATCGGCGTAAGTTCAACTTAAAATTAACGCATCAATTGGCAACAGCATGAGTATACTGTGAGAGGACGTGGCTTCGTGGAAAGCCATTACTAGTAAAACCGAGTAAAATATTCACGATATAATCTTTCATCATTTATTAGATGTTACACATCTAGTTTCATTGCTGAGTTAGGATCTTCAGGCAAATCAGGTCAGAACATATTTGAAAGGGAGAATTGGAAAGGAAGGTATTTAATTTAGCAGTGAGTGAAAGTTCTAAGGGAAGAGTTTACTTGGGAGAGTTCGTTCGTTAGTAACATTTTAGGTAAGACAAATTTTGTCCTCCAGCTTCAGGGGTGGCTATTCAATTCCTGTTGTGGGCTCCCGGTAAGAAATCGCTTTCATGGCCATTCAGGAGCAGTGCAATGAAATGGATGGAATGCTCTCCTTCTGAGATATGAACCTCCTTGTACAACTTCGGCATCTCCGTTGCTGTCAATCCTCCCAATATATTTGGCCGGACAATTTTTGCAAGCCAGTTCGTTGACCTATCAGATTTTCTATTCTCCTCATCTATTTTCGAATTCTAATGTAAATAACAGAGGTTCAAGGGAAGTGAAAAGCTGTTCTTACTTCTTCGTGAAGTTAAAATTTGCGTTGGTAAGCTGGTGTTACTTTTTCAAAAACAAATATTTTTTTTGCTCGTAAGCCTTTTTCTCTCAATTTAATCTTCTGCATTATCATATAACTTTCTAATAGAAAGAATTTATGCTTAAGTAAGTTCGTATTACTTAGTATTGTTAGACATCTGATCGTCCATGGTCTATTATTATTCTAAATTATGCTAGCTGTACTCTAAATTTTGTTCTTTTACTCAAAAGAACTCAAAAGAGCCAATTTTCTCTCTGGAATATGAGAGGAAGGGAGATTGCAGTAGTTTGGTGGAGAATCTTTGGATTTATTTGAAGTTTGATTTATTCTAAAATAGTGCATCCTTCCAATGTCTATGTCTATGTGTATACCCTGCTAGCCACCTTTCGGCGTGTGGCAGGGCCGCAAATATAATAAGGAAACAGTTTCTTTAGACCGTAATGCAGTAAAACCTGCATAAAGTGATCACTCATGGGACCAAGTTATTTGATGTTAGAAGTTTTCTTACTTCATGGTATTATTAAATAATCTAAAATTATTTTTTTCAGAAGTATTCAACATTTTTTATTCAAAAACATGGGTAGAGAGAGGGAAATTAAAGATAAGCATGAAAGTAAAGAGTACAACCTGATAGATCAGTTATCACAAAGAAAAGGTTTTCCTCATTTATGTTTTTTCGTGATGCGCCTAATGTTCTTTGATTTGATTTTTCGTTTTGTAAAGTATGAATGAGCAACTGTAAGCAGATTTTTAGAATAACCCTTTTTTCTTTTAAAACTTAACGTGAAACAAAATCTTTAAGAAATGAAATTTTTTAGAGAAATATACAATGTAAGTGTAGTTTTAAACTGGTCACTTTAAAGACGGCATACTTCGTTGATGATTCCTCAATAGGTGGTCACAGTCACAGTAGAGAGGTGATCTCTGCACACAAAAAGTATTACATGCAATTCATACTACTTTTGCGTGAACCGATGAAAACTGGTCACATCAAGCGGATGGTCACTATAGGAAAGTGCTCGCGTTGGGAGGTTCTCCTTTATATGTTATAAACTCCCTTATTTATGCACAGTACGATCAAGAACCTTCCGCACACTAACGGTTATTCAGAGATAAGTCATTTATTCAGATTAAATGGGATAGTTCCCGGATAGCTCAGTCGGCAGAGCATTGGACTTTTGATCTAAGGGTCCAGGGTTCAAGTCCCTGTTCAGGCGATTTTTTAAATGTTGAGTGAAAAAACTCGCTCTGACTCGGACCTTATAAGAGAGACCTTATTTCTTAATCCGTCTATTACAATCTAATTGCAAGAGCGAATGAATTCTTTCATTTTTCATAGGATTAATTAAATCATGAGATAATTTTAATAACCTTTGAATAATAATCATGTATTAGTCGTGTAGTCTTTACCCATAATCCGTGCCAATGGTCTGATTGCTGGGTATTAGTGTAGATATAGATGTATCTTTCATTTTCCCAGAGTTCATTTCTCAGTGGTTCTATTCTCTTTGAAAAAATGATTAATCATTCGCAACAATATTGAAATAGCTGTCAGTATTTTAAGGAAAGAATGAAAAAAATACATTCAATATAAAAGGGAACTAATAATAATAATAATGAAACGGCTTTATTAAGGCAAGATTAAGTCAACCAAGTCTCTTCTAACATTTAACTCGTCGTTATAAAGAAGAGGTATCAGAGATAAAGGGAGAGATCGTGAGTTCTTAGTGGAGGACAAAATTATCAAAAACACCTAAGAGGTGAGCACATTGCAAAGATAAAAATTATACTTCAAAATTACTTTCTATGGTACTCAGCGATTCGAGTTTCGCCGATTTACTGCTTACTATGGTAATCGATGCTATGCTCTTAACTTTTAAGTTTTATAGGAAAACTTACATTTGAGAGAAAATTAAATAATGCGTAATTAATGATCTCCTCTTTAATGTAAGTTTTCCCATATTTTCCTAAAGGTTCAGAATAACTAAAAACCAACCTTCAAATTTACTGTTACGGAGTCAAAATTTTCGAGAGGATTGCCTTTCGCACAATTACGATACACACGCCGCTGGAGATTCGCAGGGTATATGTGTTAAAATATATCACATATATCATTTTATGTTTTTATAGGCTTTGGGCGGAAATAGTCCCTGGATTGTTGGCAACATACACATGGCTACGCCCTAGTTCCCTTTATACATCAATTTAAAACTCTTCAAATGAATATTAAAGCATCGACAATTAAGGTACCTTTTTCTTTTGGTATATCCAACATCGTTGCCGTCAAAACTCTATAGAATTCAATTAGAAGCATCTTATGTTGTGAATCTTATGTAGAAGCATCGTTCGTCTATTGTACCGAGGATAAGATGACTACTTAATGAAAAGAAAGTTGGAACTCGGCTGTTAATGAATTAGAGGTTTAAAAACACACCGTAAGCCGTATGTCGGCAGGCGGAACTCGCGTTTAAAGACTAACGGGAAACTCCGGATTACCGATATCTGGAACAATCCCAATGTATATTTCGGAAACCATGTCTCCATTTTCAAGGGCTTCGCAATCATTCCTTAGTAAATCTCACTTAAAAGGAAATAATTCTAAGGAAAAAAGAGCAGGGTTTTCTCTTCTTCATATATTTAATGTGGTTCCTTCATTATGTTCTGCACTAGATTTGACATGTAACCTTGTTAAATAATCGCACCCCTACTCTTTTTGCGGAAGTACAATGTAGGTCGTTTTCTTAATTTCTCGACTGTTTCCCGGCCGATGCGGGCTGACACGTCGATGATTGAAACAAAAAAGAAGCGCGTGGCGCAATACGTCCTAATTCACGGAGAAGGTCGATTGTTTAAGTGTGGCAACAGCAGTATATCACACGTTTCCAAGCGGAAGAAATCTCATCGATGAAGCCTCTAGGGATGGAACCGCATCCCGCTTCCATTTATTCCCTTCATTTTTTTTCTTTCGAGGTGTCCGATAATAAAAGACTACGACTTGTTCCCCCATCTTTTGTCCAAACGGGCGTTTTCTGGGCTCTCTTGTACACACGTTCTGCTGCCGTGGTTACCCACAGAATACATCTCTTCCAAGAGTTCCCAATAAAATCGATTTCCTCAGCCGGTTCAAATACAAGGAAGATTCTTTGTACTCAAAGGGGCGTTGAATGGGGTTCAGTTTTATACTTTCGCAAACGAGGCTATCGATAGAATTGATCGAATGGATTGAGTAATTACCCATCTCATAATAAGGTTGTTGACCTGGATGGCTGAATTGTCGGTGCGGTAGTTCTCTAACACTGAGGTCCCAGGTTCGAGTTTCGGCTAACCAGATTTTCCGGACCAGGGCGTGGACGTTTGTGTCTTTGTTAGTCCAAATTATTTAAACGTATAAATTGTGAATTCCTGTTTCTATTAAATAAATAATTTTTTTTTCCAATTTCAATTTCAATTTATTATTGCACACAATTAGATACTTACAAAAATANGAAATTTCAATACCTCTCAATTTGCCGAATATCCTATATCGAACTTCCAATTACTTTATCGACGGAACGGGAAACAAACGGCCATGATTGCAATGAGAGAACGTCGTCGTCCTTATACAAAACATTTCAAATCCCGCGATGATGGCTTCCACTCTCCACCGTGTAACATCCATAAAATATAAAGATATTCCAATGCCTAGGCTCGCGTCGAGAGTTCGGATACGGAGGAAAAAACACGTTTATTTCGTTATTGACATCTTCCGACGTGTACGCCCTCGCGTGATTCTGAAAGTGTTCGATCCCGCGAACAAAAAATAATTAAGAACTCCACGGCTCCAGTTGCTAAGCTCTCGCATTATGAGGCGTCGGGATTCGCGGAGCTGACCTTACCACTCCGCCAGCGTTTTAATTTCGATAATTACGCAGGCCTTATCCGAAGGGGATTCCTTTATTTTTTCCTTCCACATCGCCCCCCTCTCATCCCCACGAAACCATCTCAACCAAATCACGGCTCTGACCCCATCCTCTCCTCCTATCCAAATTCATTAATACATCTCCATTTTCAATCTTGATTCCACCTCTCATTTGCTCTCTCCCCGTCCCTCTGATTTTTCTAATAACCTTTCCCTCTTACCCATACTTCCATCTCTACTTCGTACGTCATTACCGTTACCTTCATTACCTTCTTTATTTTGCCTCCCGTGCCTTTTCCTCGCCCCTCTTCGCTTCTTCTTTCCCCACTTTATTTCGTACTTTTCGCTTCCCTTCATCATTCTTGATCTTTACCTTCTCTTGCTTCTCTCTAAAAATTTTACACGTAGACCTCTCCCTCATTTTTCTTTCTTTTTTTCGTATCTATCCTATTATCCGTATCTTCACTCTATTCTCTTATAGAACAATTGTTTCAAACTACTGTTTAAACTCGCACCAATATTTTTGCCGTTGTTATTACATCAATGCACTTTTTAATCTGTTTCTGAGGATTGTGCTCTTCTTCGCTCACACATCTTCACGCAGTCTAAAAGACTGTTTCAATTAGTGGTAACCACCTATCGGATTGATTTTTTCGCTCTATTGCTATTACTTCTCTTTATATTCTGTACCTGACATATCCCTCCCTGCTCTTCTTTTTGAAACTTTTTCTTCATCCAGTTTCCGTTTCAAGTGTCCAACTCTGTGGTGAATCCAGATTTGGAAGTGATCACCCTCAATGATTTCTTAGGGTGAGCTATTTCCCCAGAAGAGCTCAAACAAAATACGACAAGGCCATTCTACGGATACCGTACGTGTAATACATAAAATTAATAAACAAAGATAAAATTGTATTGCAGTGGTTGATAGCTAAAATTGAGGACACCAAAAGTATTTTTGCTTTAAAATATGAACATAAGAAATTTTTTTGATCGCTCTGACTGCGCTAAATTTTTAGAATTGATTCGGTTACATCCGACCTTATCTCCATACTGCCAAAATGGTTTTGCAACCATATATAATTAAACATATATTAAAAATGCATTATTTATACATTAGCATGACTACACTCTAAGTCTGAGAACAAACCATATTCCTACCAACTGATAATGAAGTTAGAAAAAATGCGATAGCTTGTTACTAAGCTTAAGTTACTAAGCTTATCAGCGTTAACCATTATCGTCTGCACATTCTTAAAAATTTTAGTCACTCAGTTGTATTATGCTTTCCATTCGTCATCTCTTCCAGTTCTCTCATTCTATTCTATTTTGATTTATCATGAATCGCCATTTTATCTTATTTAATCTAAAACCGTTTACCCACATACGTCATTAATTTTTAAATCGTTTGTAACTTATTTGGGTAATTTTGTGCAATTGCGGATGAAAACACTGAGACATTAAAATATCAACTTTCTCAGTGAAAGAGCATTCATGACTATCTGTCGGATCTTGGAATAGGAAAACAATACCGCTTATCTGGTGCATAGTTTTTGGTAATTCTAAAATGTAAAGATTTACCGAAAAATAGATTGTAAGGTGAGTTTCTACGAATGAATAACGTCCCACGTGACCAGTACTCGGTGCACTGTTATTAGCCGGGCGGTTGCTCTAACCACCAAGATGCTCTGGTAAGATTCCGTAATTGGTTATTCTTTGGGTAACGTAACAATTTTACCCTTACAAATGATGATTAAATGTATAAGCCGAGCTCTGGAAGCCATGGCATTCAGCATCACGATCATGACAATTTCCACTAATTCGTTGTATATTTATTGTCGTTATATCGTTGAATTTGAGAACTATCTTCTTATAATCACGTGTACTTTACTGCAATAGCTATTTTTTTATCCGTTATGACGGTAAATTTTTATATAATGTATATGCTTCGTATATCTATTATTTATCTTCAGTTACAAGGAAATTTTATTTAGCATCGTATTTTATAACTGCGGGCAGCCGTTGCATTAAAAAGGCTGCGTCGATTAATATGCTGTATTTATCGGGGAAAACAAATAACAAAGTGTTTATCATTTTATATTCAGAAATGTTTTCTAAAGTACATCATAGGCTATTTACACATTTCTATTTGTTAGCGTGAAAGTAATCCAAAATCCTCGACGATCACAGTTTGGCACCATCCGATGGATTCATTACAGAAACCGTGCTTCCAAATGTAAAGCTCATGTTAAGATCATTTTGTTAGTCTCCCACTTCATTATAAGTTTTCGCGCGATATTAACATGAAATGTCGTTTAAGTCTTGTAAGTATCAATTCGATAAATTTCAAAGGTGATCAGTGACAAATCTCCTGGACAATTATCTAATTTTATTTTCTGCGTTTTTGTTCTCGGAATTTTATTAGTCAAAACAATCTGTTCATCGTTATTCAAACGCATTGTATAAAAATTACTCCAAATCTAATTTGCAAGAGAGGAACGAACGTATACACCGATCTAGCGTACGTAATTGTAACTCCAGGTTTGTAATTCGGTGACGCATTCTCAATCATACATTCATTCGTAGGAAAAATACCCTAAATATATCTGTCCTCTAGTTCAGTACGAGCTGTAATTTAAGAGGTACTATTTTTAGTGGTATTGCTTTCAGAAATTTCAATACCTCTCAATTTGCCGAATATCCTATATCGAACTTCCAATTACTTTATCGACGGAACGGGAAACAAACGGCCATGATTGCAATGAGAGAACGTCGTCGTCCTTATACAAAACATTTCAAATCCCGCGATGATGGCTTCCACTCTCCACCGTGTAACATCCATAAAATATAAAGATATTCCAATGCCTAGGCTCGCGTCGAGAGTTCGGATACGGAGGAAAAAACACGTTTATTTCGTTATTGACATCTTCCGACGTGTACGCCCTCGCGTGATTCTGAAAGTGTTCGATCCCGCGAACAAAAAATAATTAAGAACTCCACGGCTCCAGTTGCTAAGCTCTCGCATTATGAGGCGTCGGGATTCGCGGAGCTGACCTTACCACTCCGCCAGCGTTTTAATTTCGATAATTACGCAGGCCTTATCCGAAGGGGATTCCTTTATTTTTTCCTTCCACATCGCCCCCCTCTCATCCCCACGAAACCATCTCAACCAAATCACGGCTCTGACCCCATCCTCTCCTCCTATCCAAATTCATTAATACATCTCCATTTTCAATCTTGATTCCACCTCTCATTTGCTCTCTCCCCGTCCCTCTGATTTTTCTAATAACCTTTCCCTCTTACCCATACTTCCATCTCTACTTCGTACGTCATTACCGTTACCTTCATTACCTTCTTTATTTTGCCTCCCGTGCCTTTTCCTCGCCCCTCTTCGCTTCTTCTTTCCCCACTTTATTTCGTACTTTTCGCTTCCCTTCATCATTCTTGATCTTTACCTTCTCTTGCTTATCTCTAAAAATTTTACACATAGACCTCTCCCTTATTTTTCTTAATTTTGTTCGTATCTATCCTATTATCCGTATCTTCACTCTATTCTCTTATAGAACAATTGTTTCAAACTACTGTTTAAACTCGCACCAATATTTTTGCCGTTGTTATTACATCAATGCACTTTTTAATCTGTTTCTGAGGATTGTGCTCTTCTTCGCTCACACATCTTCACGCAGTCTAAAAGACTGTTTCAATTAGTGGTAACCACCTATCGGATTGATTTTTTCGCTCTATTGCTATTACTTCTCTTTATATTCTGTACCTGACATATCCCTCCCTGCTCTTCTTTTTGAAACTTTTTCTTCATCCAGTTTCCGTTTCAAGTGTCCAACTCTGTGGTGAATCCAGATTTGGAAGTGATCACCCTCAATGATTTCTTAGGGTGAGCTATTTCCCCAGAAGAGCTCAAACAAAATACGACAAGGCCATTCTACGGATACCGTACGTGTAATACATAAAATTAATAAACAACGATAAAATTGTATTGCAGTGGTTGATAGCTAAAATTGAGGACACCAAAAGTATTTTTGCTTTAAAATATGAACATAAGACATTTTTTTGATCGCTCTGACTGCGCTAAATTTTCAGAATTGATTCGGTTACATCCGACCTTATCTCCATACTGCCAAAATGGTTTTGCAACCATAGATAATTAAACATATATTAAAAATGCATTATTTATACATTAGCATGACTACACTCTAAGTCTGAGAACAAACCATATTCCTACCAACTGATAATGTACATAGAAAAAATGCAATAGCATGTTACTAAGCTTAAGTTACTAAGCTTATCAGCGTTAACCATTATCGTCTGCACATTCTTAAAAATTTTAGTCACTCAGTTGTATTATACTTTCCATTCGTCATCTCCTCCAGTTCTCTCATTCTATTCTATTTTGATTTATCATGAATCGCCATTTTATCTTATTTAATCTAAAACCGTTTACCCACATACGTCATTAATTTTTAAATCGTTTGTAACTTATTTGGGTAATTTTGTGCAATTGCGGATGAAAACACTGAGACATTAAAATATCAACTTTCTCAGTGAAAGAGCATTCATGACTATCTGTCGGATCTTGGAATAGGAAAACAATACCGCTTATCTGGTGCATAGTTTTTGGTAATTCTAAAATGTAAAGATTTACCGAAAAATAGATTGTAAGGTGAGTTTCTACGAATGAATAACGTCCCACGTGACCAGTACTCGGTGCACTGTTATTAGCCGGGCGGTTGCTCTAACCACCAAGATGCTCTGGTAAGATTCCGTAATTGGTTATTCTTTGGGTAACGTAACAATTTTACCCTTACAAATGATGATTAAATGTATAAGCCGAGCTCTGGAAGCCATGGCATTCAGCATCACGATCATGACAATTTCCACTAATTCGTTGTATATTTATTGTCGTTATATCGTTGAATTTGAGAACTATCTTCTTATAATCACGTGTACTTTACTGCAATAGCTATTTTTTTATCCGTGATGAAGCATAGCCATCCATGCAAGCCCGCCCTCAATTAACTCAATTACAATTTACTGACGCTCCGTAATATTTTATATCCGGTATGGTGTGACTTTAGTTTTGAAAACCAATGATTAAGGAAAAGTTTGAATACTTTGCAGGACTTTATCCTGCGGTTGATCACCGCGACAGATGCAGCAAGGTAGTTCAGTGGTTAGAATACCTGCCCGGAAAGTGGGAGACCTGGGTTCGAGTCACAGTCATGTCGCTATTTGTTATTCCTTTTGAAAGCCAATGACATAAATCTATCGAGATTGCATCATTCAGTATTATGGTCTTCTTCCGTCACCCACTCTCTCTTACATGTATGTAATTTTTGTTATTTATGTTTGGTTTTATTTAATATGCAGAAAAAAACAACAGGTTGATGGAGAAGGAGACCTGCCAATTTCTTTTGCACCCTAATGAAACCCTTAATCAATCCTATCCACTCCGTTATCCATTCTCTTCCTTCAAAATGCATTCCCTTGAACTTTTGAACCCTTCGCTTTTCTTTCATATCCCTTCGTAATCCTTCCCCTCCATCGCGTTTATCATCCCTTACGTCATTATCAGCATCATCCCTTTTATTTTCTTCTCTCCGATGGCATCGATAAAAAAGATGAGAAGGGATAAAGTAAGGGGAAAGGGAAGGTTTAAGGAGTGCGGGGGTGGGAGAGAGTGGCGGGAAGCTTTCAGCCACGCCTTCTGCAGTAATCCGTGGCACGTGCTTTCGCTGGGGAAGTGGGAATGGGTTGTTTGAGGGGGTGGGAAGAATTAGTAGGGGGTGGAAGACGCGAAGGGGGGTGAAAAGGGGGAGAAAGAGGAACTTTCGGGGTGGCTGTGTCGATGGGGATGGGGCGAGAGAAGTTTAGATGGAGAGAGCACGAGGAGTTGCTTACGGCGCATGCGTGTATACGCCCCATTTTACCCTCGAGGGTAGTGCGCGGGAAGGAGGGATGGCGGGAAAGCTGATGGGGAAGCGTGGAATGGCAAAGGGACGCCGAGTTTATGAGATTCGGTGGGGAGAATCTATGACAGCATGCCATTCGGAAAATTCCGTCACCTGCTTCTGGATGAACCTGATGGGGAAATGCACGAGATTCACCTCTCTCTAGCGCGTACGAGATAGATAGCTCTTTTTTTATGGAAGTAAGAAATGCCGGCCAAAAGTCTTTCCTTTTTTTACCTCATTTCCTTCGACGAAGTTGAATGACCTTTGCATGCTTCCTAGAGGGAAATAGGGGGATTAATCTTCCTTTTGTTTTTCGTTCGAGTGGAAGATTTTTGGGTATATTGGGAAACGCTGAATGTAGGACTTCTGGTTTTCTTGGAGGATATGTACATCACCATTCGATAATTTCTCTGCATCCATCTTTAACTTCTGAAAATTGCTCCCAAATATGATGTTTTTTGATGTATGTACATACGTGCATGATTCTAATTAGACCAAAATTTTCAATTTAATTATTAAACGGAACGTCGATGACCATGTTCTATGAGTTGATCCGGGTGTTATTAACCCTACAGTACTTCGACGTACTCCGGAAAAGTAGCCGATCAATTAATTTTGTCTGTACTATGTATTTTTATTACATTATATTCTATGTTTGCGTTTCTCCTCAACACTCAAGATTAATCTTGTTTGCTCATCTTCGCCGCCAATACTTGCGTCTTCGCTGAAAACACAACACCTGAAAATCCCGCATAACCGCAGTTTTAGCCATAAAATAAGAACTTAACCTTCATTTTTCCTTTATTATATAGGAATTATTCATAAATATTTTATAGTAATGTAATTATACTAAGATAAATGAAAACAGACCACCAACTTTCCCTTGAAATCAGATTAATTTTTTTATTCTCATATCCTCCCTATATATTACATCTGGACTGCATTTGCTACAGTGCCGAAAGCATAGATTAAGGATGCGGATTTCTGTTAAACGGCGGAAAAAACTTTTTGAATGACAAGGTAACAAAAGATTGTGCGTAGTGCTTCAATGAAAATGAAAACAGTATAGACCTGGACTTTGACGTGTTTCACTATTATCATCTGCAGTTATAATGGGTCGTGTTATACATCGTCTGAAAGAGCGATACGAAGAAAGATTCATGTTTACGATATTGTGTTAAAATGACCATGCATCACTGGAAAACCAAGCATTTAGTTAAAGTGTGGTATGTAGTCCTAAATCTAGCTCCGTGTTTTTGAGATCTGTTAGAGATGTGTAAATATGACCGAGTTATGAATTTTCGCAAATTTACTGTATTTTGATTGGGTTTTAATCAACTCCGATTGAGAAGGAGATTAATATAGTCTCTTAATGTGTATCATTGTAAAAGCAAAGAGTTGCTCTTTCGAACTATGTGTAACAAGAGTATCGTATGTCCAGATATGACTGCAGAACAATAGGAGAGCGCGTCAAATTCCATATTATTTTAATCCGACAGTAAGTAGTTCTATGCATGTACGTAAATGGAGGATGGTGCGTATTTATTTATTTAGATAATTTTACAAATAGAACAATGTTCCGGTGGTAAGATTTGGACAAAGTAATTTCCACCCTCACCTAAAAATACCACACAAAACAATGACGCTGTCGGATACAATAATACTCTTGTCAATCATATAATAATAATACAACATACACAATTATTCAAATCAAATTTAGCTCTCCAAAGTTCATCACTTAGATGAAGTCTTTCATCACTCTACGATTTATCCAAGCACGGCTGCTCAAACCATGAACAAAAAATCTTATCTGTTTATTTACTGCCACAGTTAATATAGTCTGGTGGCAGCGTTATACAATGCAATAGATACACTAAACTAAAACAACAATCTTACAATATTTTATAGTAATGTAAAGCAAATTTGTCTAAAGTCTTTTCTGCTTTTCGGGTAGGGTTTGAAGGCCTCTTCAGGTAACATAATCCAGTCTTTTACTCCTCTATTTACAAAAGAATACTTCGCGATATCTGTTCGTTGTTTCCTAAGGTTAAACTTATGTTCATGATCCCCTCGAGCAATATAATGTGATCATCTTTGTTGGCTTTTGCATTGATCTCGTTTGACAAAAGAACGTTATATCCCCTATTAAGCACCCCGTAATACTTGGCTTCCCAAGAGGCCATCCTGCTCTTTAGCTCATCGTGCCGGCAGCAAATACGTAAAACACCGGATTACAAACACTGAGAATCCCGCATTTTTTATTATTCGATTAACGCTCGTGTGGCAGTTGCAACATACTTCGGTCTAAACCCCCATTCCAGAAAAGGTTCGTCTTTTCATAACCAAAGTCTCTAGATCTCTCATGATATTTTTGCGGATTTAATTTCGATTGTGTCCCGAAGGAGGAGAATGAACAAAGCTGTGATGTCGCACTCGACCTACATAGCGTTTGGAGGACCCATTTCTTGCTCTTGAAAGTAACGAGCCCGCTCCAACAGTAACAGATCACGGACGATTCGTCTCTTCCCTTAATTATCCGACACACGGAGAAAAACATTCCGCGACATCATTCCAGGCCGAATTTATCAACCCACTCTCTCAGATCGATCACTCTCCTCTCCAAAACTTCTCGAGATTTCTTCTATTACGTGAAACTCTTCTTAATCTAACTCAAAAGCCCCTGAGGGGAGATCCCGCAAAAGTTTCTCTCGTCACCCACCCCATTTCCTTGAATCTATTGCCTCTGTCTTCCCTTCTCTCTCTATCTCTCGCACTTTTGTAGTCCTTCGTGCACTTCCATCTTACGTCCATCTCATTCCTTTTCTCTACTCTTTGCCGTGCTTTCCATTTGCCTTATCTCCATTCTGCAAACTTCCTTCAAATTTCGTTTCCCGTCCTCATTTATCCACCGCCAAACAAGCCGTTCCATTGATTGCAGTTGTTTCTCCTTTAACTCCGCCTTCGAAGCGAAATAGGGAGCCCTATTTGTTTCTCGAATTCGCATAAATTTACTNATATATATATATATATATATAAATAAAGCGAAATATTAGAAATGCTTTCCACTTTCAAAGTCTTAGTTATATCTTTCCGCGAAATCACTCTTTTCAAAGTCGATTTTAGCATAAAGGAGTTACGATGGAAGATAATTAAGCATAAATTATTTCATTTTTTGTTAAATTCTCAAGTAGGTTTGACCCGTTGAGAAGCAGCCAACAGAGTATACATTGATGTAGTAGGAATAGTATTTAGGAATAGTATTGAGTAGGATTAGATCAACTTAAAACTCGAAAATTTCATATTATTATTTCAGAGTAAGTTTTCATTACTCTAAGAAAAAAGACTAATCAGCGGAAGAAATGTAGATATAATATTTAGATAAATATATTTCCTTGAACTATATGGTATAATTCATAAAAAGAAATTTTCTGAATGATGCTCGTCATGGATGAGAATTCCAGGCCTGCACTAATGGAATAAGAGCTTCAACTATTTTGTAACATTTATAGATAAGTTAAGATTAAATACAGCTATTCATATTACGGTATTGGTAATGAAGTATTTAATGCTGGTTTAATCGAACCGAACTGAATGAGCGAATATATTTAATAATACCACAAATCGGAATTATTCATTTGCACTTTGTTGATATTTTATGCATTTTTTCATCATTAATAATCCCTAAGAAAAAGCATAATCATTCCAGTTTACGAAGAATTAAAAGCTGGTGGAGTTGGTATCGGTAATTGTTAAGGTACGCAACCCATATATCCACTCCCTAAGCGCAATTTAAAAGTTTATTCCAGCTAAACGTTTGCTGATTTAGATGTACTAAGTCCTGTATTTCATTCACTTTTCACCCTTTTCCCGAATCTGCGGGTGCACAATTTTCGATTTCTCTCACTCTTTTCCTCTCTTCGCAAGCCGTGGGATGGAACTCAAGGAAAACCGATAAAAACTCCCTTTTGCATTCTATCTCCCCACTCCGCCGTGCATTCTAGAATCACAAAGACCCAGGGAGCGTGCCCTCTTTGAGATCCCCGAAAAAAAAAACGGTTGAATCATTTTCGAATCGCAACCGAAAAAAACCGCCGCACCCAAAGGCAGGGAAAGGATCGCTCGCGTCTTTTTTTCGCTCTTTTTCGGTACGAGTGCGGGCAAGAGGGTGCAGGGGAGTGGGTAAAAAAAGTGAATAGCGGGGGCGTCTGAGGTGAGCGACGTCGCGCCGCCGTCGTTGAATGCGGGAATTAACGCCCTATTCCCTTGGACTACGAGTCGCCGACCAAAGAACACGAGATTCCAAAACACGCTCGGGTGTTTCTTTTTGCGCTTTTCGTTTCTTTTCCGATGAATTTAGAAAAGAAAGTGACCGCTATTCGGAAAAAGGATGAATTCGAGCGTTTTGTTTTGCTTTTTCGAAAACCCCTCGATAGTGCAAATAGATATCGAGAGGGATTGTGAAATTCGAATGTCACGCTCCATTTCAAGTGCGTTTACGAGTAACCTCTCGTAGGAGGTCACCCCTGAAGTTGACTTTTTTTCCTCAATGGATCCTTTTCCTTACAAGCTGAGGAGATACTGGAAATATTTGCTGAAGGGGAAACTCTTATCTCAGGATCGGTAGTGTTTATTACGACCACCTCTATAATAATTGTAAGAGTATATGTATTTATCCAACGAATTACATAAGCATGTTTAGGACAATTATTTGATATAGGAAGTTGCATTTATACTATAACCGGTTATTACAAATCTATTTACATTAATTAAAAAAAANTTGTCTTGGATTTTAGAAAGTTTGCAAAGGCCAAATATCCAAGAGATTCAAAAAGGAGGACAAGTTAACGGAAAGATGGAGATTTTGAATTTATATTTAATCCTTCTTGAACTAAATTTTAGTGGTGTCGAGTCAAAGATAGAACCGAGCCATTCCTGCCCAGAAGGGGCCTTTAAGAAGAATGCATGAAGCGGAATGGTCCCGTTACCGCGAGCTAAAATTGAAGGAAAAGGTGCGACTTTCTCGATGGCAGCAGACCTATGTTCGGTGCCTCACCCTTCTCACATTGCCCTCTTTATCCTAAAAATAATCAAAAATATCCTAATATGACAAACCCGCAGGGTCTGTCATCACACATGGGTGTCAGGTCGGTGGTCCAAATTATACTGCTATTTGGAGAGTTTAATATTTCACCCTTTTTCTTAAACATCAATTATTTTAAACATTTCTTCTCGCAAATGGTATAGTATAAGAATAATAATCACTTGTAACCATACATGTTTACCAAAACTAAAAGAGTATAGCAATACATTAACGATTGAACCATAAAAATTGAGCTTAGCACTTGTTTCCCTGAGTAAATAAGTTTTTGATCAATTAAAACCTCAGTGAAGTATAACTTCTAAAACTGTATTCAGACAATTTTAGAAAAGCTTAGGGAGAACAAGAAAGGAGTGAAGGTGTCCGATTTGCTCTGTCCTGCTTGCGATTCTTAGCCTGAACATATATATCAATCACGCCTCATTAATTCTGCGTTCAATGTTTAGTGCTTTAAGTTGTAGTTTCAATGATGAGTAGTTTTTAGGGTTTCACTGTAAAACATTAATCTGGTTTCTAATTTAAATAAACTATTAAACAAAAATCTTACTATTTCGTTACTGCACGGTGTTTATTAAATTATAACTGCAAGAGTTGTCAGGGCGTAGAGTTTTATAAATACTGGTATCGTTAGAAAACATTACTCGCCAATGTGCTTTAACCTCAAAATGTCTAATATGTGTACTAAAACTTTACTTTTAGATTTTGAGTTGGGAAAATAACCTCATGGACGTAATTATTATCCTGAAACATTTTTCCACCCAGTAAACCAGATTTAACTTTGGTTATTGAGTAGAAGATGAATTCTCTTTAGTAGAGAAATGTTCAGATAGAGACAGACGAATTTATTCTGACTTGATCATGTTAGCACTTCGTCATTGCCTCTTTGGTTATCAGGATACTGACATAGCTTCCATTACTGTTATTGGACTAGCACATGACTAGAGTAGTCTCCCGGAAACCGGAAAATCCAGGTTCGAGTCCCAGACGTTTCAGACTTTTTTCACGTCCGTTTTACCGAAGGATTGGGAGATTGAATTAAGATATAATTGGCGGGTATTTATTGATGGAAATGACCGGCGAATGAGATTGGCGTGTGAGGATGAACAAGTATAGAATTGAAGGTAAATGGAATATATGTAGCTGTCTTTCTTTCTCGCTAAATTTTCTTTTCGCCCTCTTGCTTATATTTTAATCAGCAATATGGATTATAGTCTTCTTGCTATGTTCCCCCAGTTTAATTCTTTTATTCACCTAATTGTAAATTGGCCCTCACTTTATGATCTGGACCTAATGATTAGGCCTCAAATCTTGGTCATTCTCCTGGTAATTTCACTCTGGTGCGGAATACATTTAATGATCCTTTACAATGTTTTGTATCGCTATCTTCTGTCCTGTCCATAAAAATTATGTTTTTTTCTTCTTAAAGAGTGATATTATTAGTATATAAGTCTGCTTTGATTAATGAATCAAGTAATATTCCATATTTAGGTCTTGAACTACAACATGTATTACCATGCACTTATTTTTTTTATATTAAGTTCCAGCCCCCGTTTTGGACATTAGCCAATCCACTTTCCTAGCATACGGGACGTTTCACTGGGAGTGTTTCACTTTCGACGAGATTTTATTATTGGTCCAGTAGATTAGTCCAGTAGATTCCCTCCCTGCCGCCATCAACATAGATACGTCCCGAGACGCACGTGGCGATTCCTCAGCTAATTAATTAAAAATGGAAACAATGGCTTCCGCCTTGGAAAGGTTTAGTCTCCCCTCCGCGTCCCCAGCGGCGAACAGCACTGATGACGACTCGAAAGACACCATTGACAACGTTATATTACCCGCACAGAGACGAGCAAGCACGTGGGGTTGCGAAACACCAAAACCTCCCCTTTTACCATTCTGTCCCTCGGAAACAACAAAAAACTCTCGTTGTGCATCTCGCGTTAATGCGGAAATAAAAAAGAGGTACGGAATGAAAGAGGGACAAACATCGGGAACAAAACGAGGGGATGGGATTAGCGTATGAACGAGACGTTTTTGTGCCGGAAACGAGAGAGGAAATAGAAGGCCGGATACCTCCGCGGACTGGGGAAGAGTCGGTCTTGGCGGGGAAAAAAGTAGTTGCGGGGGATACCGGGAGTTGGCGATGATTTCAACAATGGCCCCGGATTATATTGCGTGGCGAGAAAGGTGGGAGGGGGATGGAGGATAAGGGAGAAAGAATGACGGAAAAGGAAACGAAAGAGGGAGAGAGAGAGAAAGAGGGGTATAAGGAAAGAATCCCAGAAAGCGTCAATGTGAAGCGCGGCAGATGGGCCATTGTTGTGATGTCCCCTTGGCGACAATCGGCCGCGCCATCCAGTTCCCATAGCATGGAGCGGCTACGCTGTTGGTCGTCCGCTCTTTTTCCCTTTAACAGCGAGTGGGATCTGGGAGTGTGGGGACTCATACCACTCGTATCTTTTTGGGCCGAAGTGTTGAATGATACGGGGCCAGAAGGGGAGATTTGGGTTGGGTCGTCCGTGCAACACATGGAATCTCCTCTTGCTATCACTTTTATTTTCAAGCTGAGGTCTTTATCTGTTCCGCCGTAAAAGATGCAATAAAGAGTATTACCGTGCTTTGATTCCTTTGACTAGCAGTAATACCGACGGCTGGGGTCCATGTTACACCTCGGTCAACAAGTAAGTAGCTCACCCGGCTCTAACCATGCTATTATATTCAATCTCAATGATAAGACTCTAAGCCAAAACATTCAAGAGCACCTGCCTTCATTCGCGTGGTCAAACCGATGCAGTCGGTGCCAGGACCGGTTTTGCTCGAATGCTATTACCCCATGAGGAAACAATCGTGGTTTTCTTTTTTAGAAGACTTTTAAAGGAATAAAGAAAGGTTTCTCTCTTATTTACCATATCGAACATTTTTTACTATAGTTAATCGGGCCAGGTAATTTGTTATAAATT